>VZTU01025161.1:4980-55042 GCA_013400835.1 Zapornia atra | reverse complement strand
AAAAAGAAAAAGGAATTGACTGCCATTCTTTTCCTTACACTAACATTGCTCATTTAACCTATTTTGGTCACTTCTTGGTTTTTACTTCAATCAGGATACAAATAACTTGGCCAGTTGAAAGGCTGCTGATGATGTTGACTAAAAATGCAGCAGCCAAATTATACAAATTATACAAAGCCTCTGTAAGTGCATTTCTAAACAAACTTCTGGTCTCAGAAGAGAGTAAATATTTGCATCACCCTGTTTCTCCCAGCTTTTTCTTTCTTGCTGCTGTATCAAATACCCAAGGATCTGGCCTTTTATTTGCTTTACAATCTGAAGAGACAGGAATACAACCTCAAAATTTATCTGTGTGGTTGCAACAAACCAGAAATCTCTAAAAACTTGGCACTGCATAATCCTTAGTTATTAATGCAAGAAAGAATAAGCTATTGCTTCACAAAAATACTTATATTGAACATGTTAAAAACAAACAGCATAAACCAATTTGCAGTTATTTCTGAAAATGTTGTTTTAGTACATTCTGAAAGACATTACTACTAGAGTCTTTCAACCACTTAACCTGTTAGAGACAGACGTGGTTTTGACTAAGCACAAACACTTCAAACAAACAATAAGCAGCCAAATGCTCCTACAAAAACATTGGTATGTCTCATGGTTACTGTTACCATGTGGGTTTTTTCTCACTAATTTTTCTGCACTTATTTTCTTCAGCTGTGTCTTGTTCTATCCACATCAGCAGCAAGAGTCACTTTGTATACAACTGTAGGTTCTACACATACAAACCTTGCGCTGCACACGGAACAACCAAAAACTGCAGAGCAAGCAAGGAACAGGATTCCACAACTCAAACTGATTAAATTCCTCACAGAGGAAAATAAAAGCTACAACAAAAACCAAAACCACAGAGCACTATATATAATTCTAAAGAAACACTCTAATGATATAACTCAACTAATAAATCAATGGGGGCTTGATTAAAAGCATTGCTTTTCCCCTTGCTTTCTCAGAAAACTTGATTAAGTGTCTGAGGCACACTCAAATTTATTTTTGTGGGCTGGTTCTTGGTTTTGCTTTGAAAGATACAGCATCCTTTATCTAGTTATAGCCAGAAGATCCTTATATTTGGAGTATTTATCTAATTATCAGTGAAACAATTCCTCTTTGATGGAAGAAAGCCTCGCGCACCATTTGCTTCATTTGTCACAAATGCAACAAATTATTCCAGAATAACCCTATGAAAAATGTGAATGCATAGCTAAATTGACCATGTATTCCTGCCTTGAGATGCTGTGCCTTCTTATCTTGAGGAACATTTGATGTTAATTGCATTTTTTTGAAAAATAAGAAGCTTAAGCAGTTACAGACAACTATTGCCTCCAAATAGTTAGCTGCACTTTTAATTTTGTGAAGCTGTTTCACTCTGTACAATTGTTGACTTGCATCTCAAATGTTAAACTGCATTTCAAAGATCACAAAAAAATTATTTTCAATTCAAGGATGGAAGGTTTGAGCCTAATAAGCGATGTCTGGGAAAAAATGAGCAACACAGGGTACAGCATACATAATGCAAAACAGGATTTCCACAGTAGGCATGTATTTTTATCACCAGAGTATGAGTAATGTGGACAAATACTAGCCACAAATACAGATAATAAATCCTTTCTATCATTATGAAGCTACACATGCATATTAAAAGTTGACTTTTGACTAAAATTGACTAATTTTTTTAAACACCTGAAATTTGCAATCTTTGTTCACTCAAAAGTTCTATTTAATGTCAATCTCTTTGTCAAGTGTTCTTGGTTGCTCTGTAGTATAGGTGCTTTAGGCACTTCATAAATAATGAAATCATTTCTTCATAAGGTGACTTTCTTAATCCCGAACAGATTAGAGGACAACAAAGACTTGATGCTCTGTGGCAGAACCCTTTTTCCTGAACACCTACACAGCTATTAGAACATTAGCCATTGGGCTCCAGGATGTACCTGCACTTGAAAAGAGACCACAATACTTTTAACTTTTCCTTAACATGTACACTGCTCTGAAGTTGTTTTATCCAAGTCATTCTGATTCGAGGTCCCTTAAGAAACCGCAGGGCTTTGAGGGATGCAACTGCTCTCCAGAGGAGAAAAACCAAGGAAGATACACTAAGGTAATGCCAATCTCTCAATCATCCAAAATACACTAAGAAATAGATTTTTTGCAATCATACATGTCAATCCCTGGCCCTGGCCCCAAGCTATGGAAGTTTTTTACGCCTACTGCTATGAAAGGGGTATATTAAAAATGTGAGAAGCCCACAGCAGAAATTCAAAGCAATACCAGCTCAAATTAAAAAAAAAAAGAAAAAAGGATGTAGTATGAGGCACAGACTAAAAAGAAATGTTCAGATCATTAGTATTCACAGACAAAATTTCTGCCTCGTGAACATTCCTGACAAAGGAAAGTATAATGAAAACAGCTCGGTTTATTTCAAAAATGAGCTGTGTTCAGGCTTGATTAAGGACAAAGAAAGTCACAGTTTAACTAACTTGGCTGGAACATTAGCATGGAGAATTATCACTGCTTATTATGCATTAATATATAATAAATGACATGCCAATTCAATTAAAATCCAGGAATAGTAAAATGATAAATTGACTACAAATTGTTAACTACAATTCTTATTGATAGATGAATCTGACAATTGACATATTAACTGCCCTAAATTATGAGAATTTTTTTTTAAACAGGGAAAAATACTTTATCTTGTCTCTTCAACCTAATGCTATTAATGACCTGGAAAAGTTATTTGATGAGCTAAAAACATCTTCATTTTAAAGTGTGCAGGAATTAAACCACAACCTTTAAACAGTGACCTCAACCTGAAGAGACTTTATAAATGCATTTTGAATATACACAGTCTGCAATTAAAATGTTTAATTCCTAAAAGGAGTCCAAGTATCTTGTGGCAATCATCAATTCATAACTGCTTAGGCAACAGCCGAAACAAACGTGTAGGACAGTGATAAGATTTAAAGTTGTTGCAAAACTCTAAGTTGACTATATTGCAACCACAGTATTTTAGGGAGCCACAGAAAGGGGACGTAAAGCATCCCACTGAAGATCAAGATACAGAGCTGAGGTGACTGGATCCAGAGGACCATTTGTCCAGAACTGTTAAATTCTCAAACATTCCCATTCTTACCTACAGATCATTTGACAAGTAAATCAATTGCTTATGTCCTTGTCATGCCATTTCTCAAGATGTCTAGAAACACATCTGCATTTTTTGGAAACAAAAGTTTTGCAACTTCCATCTGAAATAATTTCCATTTTAAGTGTTAAAATGTGTCTCACCTTAGTCATCTCATCTTGGTCAGCCAAGAAACTGAAAGATCTCTGCACAAATTTTATTCCATACTACCTAAGGAAGTTAGTTCTGTTTCTATGTAAAAGATAACCAAATAGGTGTCACCTTTTTTTTTTTTTTCATATATATAATTTAAATAAGTTTTTTTTCCATGTGTCAGCACTTTGGAAAAAACGATAGTGGAGAGAGGAAATGAAAAATGCAAAAAGGGCCGTACGATGGTCACATGGAGTATGTTGGGTCACAAGAAACCTTGGTTCTAATACCAACCAGCCAGGTGAGATGTCTACAACCACCAAAGTTAATTAACCAATCCTGTGCCTCAGCTCTCTATGTAAATGTGCATAGTAATTTTTTTGCTCAAATAATTTTGGAAAGGATTCTGTAACTTCAGTGACTGAGTTAGCAGCCAAATATACCAACAAAATACAAGTCCGTGCCTTCTTAGCATTCTCTGTACTATTCTTCAGATTTACTTAATATCTTTCAATATTACAAGCAATTAATTCCCATTTTCAAATGCACTAAACTCAAGTTAACATATGAAATTAAACTGTTTATATCCAGCACTGATTGAAACAGGTCCAACAAAGGAAATATTCATCACAACTGACTTCTGTGAAGAGGGAAGAAAAATCAAAAGCATCATCCTCCATAACCAATTTGAAATTACATTGAGCAAGCTGAAACTTAATTTAAATTAAAAATTTAAATTAAAATTTAAATTTTTAATTTTAAAAATTTAGTTCTATACACAATACCTAAGTTCTGCAAATACCAAATAAATCTAAGGTTAGAAACAACTATTTTATGGTATGAATTATATACTTCATATTAAGCTTTCACTAACAAAGAATGCTAAATTGGCACACAGCGTTGAAAAAAGAGGACAGTGCAGCCAGCCTTTAAGATCACTGACAACATGTACACCAAACAAATGGGGCACTATTCAAACTTAAAGACAGGGAAATCCCAACATGGAGTACACATGTAACACATCAGCCTACTGGCAATCCGCAGGATCACGACTCCCTCTAGCCTGTTTCACCAAAACCATAACCTGCCGCTGCTGAGGCAGCCCCACCAGAGAAGGCATACGGTATCCTGGCAGATATGTTCAAGAACCCCATCTCTCCCACAGTACTTGCAGAGACAGCAAAATGCAAAGCCTCAGATCCTTTAGTAAGGAACTAATGCTTACTGTCCTAAGGAGCTTCAGCTCTGGCTGCAATTGAGCCTCACACATCTTCATAAAATAGAGAGAATGATGAAAACAGTACAGACAAATTCAGAATAAAAAGACATTTTTACCCAGGATGATTGCATGGTTGATTGATTGACTCCCTGTTGCAATAAGGCAACAAATTTAACCTTATCAAAAAAAAACCCAGCCCAAGAAATCAAAGGGATAAAACCAAGTGAAGGTCTTAGCAAAAATAGCATTATATAGCATTTAAGAGAATGGTGCAAAGTTTTAAAGTTAAACATATTTGATCACTGCTAGATTTTGGCAAAATTCTGAAAAAAAATAGATAAAGTTATTGTTCAGTTTACAGTAGATCCCACGACCATGCAAGTCTCCTGAGCATTTAAATTACAATTAAAAGCTGTCTAACAAGCACCAGATACTCCATGGCGTATCACTTGGGTGTCAACAAACGCTACAGAAGGAGCAACCCAGAATAATTATTTCCTAAGAAGCCAGAAAGCAAGTCCTAAAATGACAAAACTGCTTACACAAAGAAAGCTAACATATTAGGGTTTTTCCAGGGGTTGAAGTGAAACATGTCTTGCTTGGCCTTCAAGAACATTTGACTTCAGTGGAAAAAGTACTGATCCCCTGCAAAGCAAACTACAATTTAAACAGGATGCCTGGCTTTTTGGCACAGTTAAAAGCAAAGTAACCAACCTAATTAAAGCAGAAGTGTGCTTTGAGATTTTGCACAGTGCAGCAGCTAACTGACCCTTGTACTAAGACATTCTGCCATCATTGATATGCAAAATAAATCACCATTTACTGAGAGCAAGATTTGCTTTGCTCCCTTCCCCCCCAAAACACTCCATACCCCATTGGAAGCTAACACATCTTCTGTCTCATCATCTTTGCTGTCGGCCTGAATTTCAAAGGGGTTTCCTTCGTTACAGTACTGCTCAAATAACGTCACTGTTGTTGAAATGGCTGAAGCAGGCTGCTTACTAGGTGACACAGATGGGGAACGTGACTGCTCCATGAACTTAAATTCCTATTAATAAAAATAAAGGACAGTTTTGTTGGTGACTAAAACAGTTTCAGCATTATTACGATTCCAGTTCCATAAAAACAGAGCATAATACAATAACAATCAACACAATATGAAAACTTTTAGACAAAGCTTGCTCTTATTTAAATATGCTTTTCATGCTGGCAACAACTGGCAATCTTATGCTGCTCACTCCTCTAAATTCAGCAAGTAGTTTACAGTGACATACAATACAACCCCTGCATTCTGAGAGTATTTGCTGTGTAAAACTAGGTGAAAACTAAGTGCATTTTTCATTTCAAAGAAATTAGGAGATAAAACAAGACCTGAATTCTCTAAAAACTCTAGTTTTCTTAATGCAAGTTACCTAGTAATTTACTAAAGCTGATTTTTTTTAATATTTTATTTTTTAAAAGTTCATTTCAAAAGGTATTGCTTTTCAAACACTTTGCATATCAACCTTCCGAGGACTGCCTGAGTGCAGACTTTTGCAAGTATATGGAACGATTAGGACACATAAGGTCTGATTTTATACTTTTTTTTTCGAAAAACCTCAACTTACCTCAGCTGACATACCATTTTCATCTATTAAACTCCAACTATTCATCTTCATAAACAGCAAAATATATATGAGCATTTATCTAAAGGTTTAAAGATGAAAATGTATGCAGTGAGAAGGACTGCAATGTTAGATTTCTGTTTAAACAAATAGGTTTCTTTCTGCATTTTCTGCTGCCCCATTCCTTTGAGCAGTATGTATGGATTTATATTCCCACTTCTTTATGGAAATTATTATTTCTATTGGTACTGAATGCTTCTTCCTTTTTCCTCTCTGCTATTACTGCCCTAATAGCCTCTTGCTTATTTAAACTCTTAACTCTATCAAAGCTGCAAAATTATCTTTTGCCTGATATTTCTCAGCTATATCCATTTTTGCACCCACAATTCTATTGGCAAAGCAGGTGAAATTCACCCACTATGTGCTAAACTTCACAAAAATCACTTTAGGTGAGGACACCAACTGCTTGCTTTCAGCTGTACATCACCACAGAAGAATTACCTAATGAGCTAACATGACCTCTGTTTCCAGAAACTAAAATTGGAAAGCTAGTGAGTGCTCATGTGACTACTTTTAGGCAGTCATCTTTTAACATCTTACTTTCAGATAGATAATAAAGAAATGGAAAACTGACATAGCAGTAGCACATTAAAACATGAAAAATAAAGGCTAACATCATGTTTACAACCCAAGCATCCTCTGTAAACCTCTACCTGCCTGAAGCAGGAACACTACTGTTTTAAAAGCATTTGAATCTTAAATTTCCAGTATCATGAAGTGAAATTTAGGGTGTCTTAGCAGCCATTGACTGCACAGCAGTTGACGGATCCTACTAATTCCCAATACACCTGGTCTTTTAGCTATTCAAGTATTAATATGTTTGTATGTGTTATTCATAGAACATACATGGAGCTGCAGAATATTGAAGCTTGATTTAACAGGACAAAGTTCCCAGGTCTCATTCTCTAAAAACATTCTTAATTCTTCAAGACGGGTTCTGAAATACAACAAATGAACACTCTTAGTTGGCAGCAAGAGTAAATAAGGAAGCAGACAATTATTTAACTTATGAAATGAAAAAAAACCATAAAAAACTATAAAAAGTCATACTTGAAAACGGGTATTTAATTCATTCTGTCAGCTGACAGACGACCTAAAAGCTGCAGCTACTAACACAGTGTATGTTTTATGACACCTCTGGAAAAATTCTCAAAGAATGATACCCTACAAAATTTGGAAACATTTTTTTGTCAAAACTATTAAGAAAGCATCAAGGAATGCCTACGATAGGCAGCAATATTGGACCTTGTTTCCTCCATGTAAAATCTAGGAAGCAGTATAATATACACAAACACTCTACTAGCAGTACAACAGCTTCTGTGAGCTCGCACAAGACAGATACTTCTTTCAAACACACTGAAACAGGTAGCAAAGTGGAAAGAAATAATGCTCTACAGACATCTCAACTTTTCAGAGAAGAAAAAAGTTAAACAGCCATTGATCTCCTCAGTTATATTTTTCTTCATAGTTTAACTTCACCTTGGCACTAGCATAGAAAACTTAATAGGGAAACGTACCAAGCTGTTACACAGCCGTATTGCTTCTGTTACAGTTTTAATCATTAAAAAAGCCTCTTTTAATCATAAAAAAGCCTCTATTCAGCCATAAGCAGAAGTATCTTTAATAAAGAAACTCTTCTTGCCACAGAAGCAGGAACCCATAGAGGAAAAGACAGCCATGAGTGCTTACTGAGGTCACATTGCTGTATCTTTCCTTCTTAATTCACAGTACATTGTTTTGTTTAACAAGTAGCAGTTGCTAAATTATGCACTAATTATGCAGTAAAATATTCTAGAAACACTGCTATTTCAACACTGAACTATAATCATCAGAATTAAAGTTTTCTTGCCTCAGCAAGATGAGCAATGTGTGAATTATGACTACATTTTGCTGTTTCTATTTAAATCCACCAGCTAAATACAAACAGACTTCAAGTGCCATTTCTGAGGCACCGAGTAGCCACAGCTTGCACATTTTCTTGCAGTAAAGCCGACAGAAGCAACAGACAAAGATGCTGTGAAAAACAGTGTTACAGTTGAAAATTCTGAGAGGAAGACTAAAGAGATAGAAAAGCAAACATCTAAAAGCCACACAGAAGCAGTTTTTGTATCATTTCAAAGGTGAAATCAAGGCACTGACAAACAAACAAACCTCAACAAATGCTCTTCATTTCTGCCAACTTACAAGTCTAGAAAGTGGCACAGGCAGAAGGTCTGATGCATTTGTTCTCTGAAAAGGTTTAGTGATCAGACACACCTTTTTACAAGCTATCAGGACAAAAAAGAAATTGCATTCCCAAAAATTGCCTTACTGATGCTCTCTGCCAAAAGCCCATTCTAATTTTTCAAGATAATCAACTTTTACCAAAAAAGGCCTCACGTATGCTCTAGTATTACACTGCTCTTCTATGCTTTTTCAATGACTTGACCAGTTTCTTTGAATGCTTTCTTTTTGTTGGCAGTTCTTTACAACACCACACTGCCCAGGAGGCCACATTTGTCAAATTACACAATCAAAGAACTCATTACTCCTGGACTCTGAGCAATTCAGCTCTATGGAGCTTTTATATTCTAATGAATCCTTAAAAGCACTAGCTGCTGCTTCCCTGCCCCCCCTTCCAATTAAATACACAAGGGGAGCAAAAGCCACATTAGCTTGATCTGAAAAGGCAAGATGCTTAAAGCTTTCATATAAATCCACCTGAGGGATATAGCTGAGACAGAAGTGATTTTTTTTGTATTTTTTCCTTCTGAGGATGAAAGCATCAGCCAAATAATCTACACAATACCCACACAGCATAAAATATACACAAAGTATTAAAAGGGTCCCAAATTTTGAGTCTTATCAATAAGTATTTCCTCTGATTTTCACAACAATTACATTACCTTAAAAAAACACACACATTATTTTAAAAATATATATTCCTATACATATTCAATCAGTGATCATTAACCTTTATTTTACCCAAAAGATAATTCAGAAAATTACACTCTGATTCCCTGAACTGTTAAATAGGTCCTTTAAACATAAGCAAAAACATAATGGTCAAAACGATATTTACTTAAACAAAGAAAGTATTATATGGTAAATCAGTGTACTAAAAGAGGCTAGGGAGACCAAAGCAGCTCTTCTGAACCTGGAGCTGCAAGCTCAGTTTCCACATCAGTTCACAAAATTCAGTTCAGGCTTCAGAAATGCTTTCAAGAAGTAAAGACAGGTGGCCTGGCATCTTAATTCATCTCCTGACAAGACATAACATACATCTGAAAGCGCAAGCTTTTCAGGCAACTAGAACTGAGGTCTTCATTGAATGTTCAGAAAGAAATCCTAGCTAGAAACTACCAAAGGTAGAAGAAATTCCAAACCAAGTTCTCAGCTTCTGAATTTAGACACTCTCATGTTCTACTGTCATAATTTGCATTCCTTATACAACTTATGCAGAAAGCCTCAGACAAAATGGGTTTGGATGCATCAGTTGCATGACAGCTCCCATCCAACAGAGGACAACAGATCAAGACTGGTAAAGTAAGAGTTTCTTATAACAGAAAGTGCTGTATTTCTCCTCATTATCTTCCTGGTATTTCATACCCAGAAAGAAGATAAATGCTAGGTAACTAGAATGGAAGAGTTGTCAATAATCCAAAACATATGGGAAATCAAGACAATTAAAACAGACAAGTTCTGAAGCTGTCACAGCCATATATGTATCTGAGGCCAGAGACTGCCGGTGCACAAGCCACGTGACTGGCTGTAGAGTTGACTGAATTAGATACTGACAATAAAAAGAAAATACTATGAAAATATGACTCAAAAGGACAGACTCTGTTCTAAACATCTCAATTGACATAAGACAAAATTGCACATTGACAAAATATTTCATAGCCACACATATCAGCTCTTTTTATTTAATGGCATAGCAAAAGAAACAATTTTTCTAGGAAGTAGGGACTTCAGGAGGCATCCAACCTGAGGATCCCAGGAGACAGCTTAAGAGGCATCCTGAAATTCTAAATAAAAAGTTCATCTTTATCTGGCTTGCCTGCTGCAGAACTACAGTCTTCCACAACCATATCAGTGGCAAAGGCTTGTGCACCCTCACACTTTCTCCAGGATAAAGAGACCTATTCTCATTGTGAAACGTATTCCATTATCTGTCAGCTTCAGTGCAGGAACATTAATAATTTCCAAAAGAATTCCACTACATAAAGTTAAACCTTACTAAAATAAATGCCATTATTTTCATCCACTGCACATACAGTGGTCTCACCTGTGGTATGTTTTGAAATAGTTAACGCTTTGTTTTCTGATAGATTCTTGCAGAACTTCAGACTTACTGCCACAAAATTCTTCTCCAACTTGCATCAATCTACAATATTAAAACAAAGGTTTTAAGTATTTATTCATTAATGCTACTGTTTCAACTTCAATTACAAGCCTAAATCATTACCATGAGCATACATGTGTCTCCAGAAAAGCAGAGCACAAATGTTAAGTTGCAAACACTTCACTCCTTCCACACAAGTCCACGTCACATTTCCCTCCAAATCCTATCATAACATCCCATACACAAAGAGCCACAAGCAAAATAATTGTCTTTTTGAGATCCCATTACGCAGGGCAAGCTGTATAGCTCAGTTTGAATCTGTTGTTTTATTACCAAAACAGGAGGATATAATGCTGTACAGGTTAGCAGTACCATTGTATTTTACTGCTCTTGATCAAGAGTCCCTTTAAAAGCTTTAAGAAACATCAAAATCATCAGATTTGCAAATCTGAAATCTTAAAAGTGGACAACATGGAAATAATACTGCTCTTAAGCACTACTTGAGCAGCAAACAATTTATGCTACCTCTTCTAAGTACATCCTCATGAACTCCCACATAAAGAAGTGCTCTTCAAACTATCAGTAGGTATGAGCAAAGTTGGCATCAGAATGTGAATAACAGCCTTAATTAACTCCACTGTCTTATCAGAGTTCAAGTTTGTGCACATGCATTAAGTGTTCTTCTGACCATATAAGTATACCTGCTGATAACATCAAGTACAAATATGAAGTCGTCATATTTGAAATTAGACAGATCTGTTCCCAGAAGATACGTTTTCACTTTCAGTTGAACATCCTACAAAACACAAACAAGTTTTTGTATACTTAATACACTAGATACAAAAAGGTGAAGGCTCAGATGCCTGATTCATTAACACTTCTTGCTTTGTTTGCACTTACAGCTTCTTTTTGAGACTTAGAGTAGAACTCCATTTTCTGTAACATAACTTCTCATTGACTTTCTAAAACAATGTGACAATCAGTTTCTTTAAAGTGCTGTAACACAAGGTCAATCATAGATGCTTTATTGTCACTGCAAAAACAGAACCCTGAATTACAGTGCAGTCATGTAAACAGTTTACAGTTTTTTCATCATGTATTTGTGCTCTCACTGTACATCAAACCAATCCTGCAGTCAGACCAGGGGTACTGTGAAATCAGGCAGGTTCACAAGACTTCATAGTTCTCCATAGCTATTGTTATTCCAGAAACATAATCTATCAGAGAAAAGCATATGAGGAAAAAAAATAGATTGTGTGGCAGCACACAGCTTGGGAAAAGTGGAATCAGGCTGAAAGTCATGTTACTGTGTTTTGGTATCCTGACTATGTCAGCGTAGCGACAAAACAGTCACTGAGTCACGGAAATTACATTTCCATGGTTTTGACATATTTAGCTCAAAACAAATCTCTTCAATCTCTCCAGGGCTTCAGTATAACTGCAATTAATACCAGGGAGGGGTTGGGAGAGGGAGGAGATAAATATTTAGGAAAAAAGCCAAAACCATACCTGCCATATTCGTGAAAGCCCATGTTCCAGTTTCTTTTTTACATAGCTGCGGTCAAAGCTGTTCTCTGCAGTTCCAATCACATTGCTGCCATCTGAAACTGAAGGTGAAAGGCAATGTAGGTATTTCCAAAAGCTTTGAAATGTATCCTAGTTTTCTACCCATAATGAAACTTCTGTATTAGTCATTATCACATTATCCATTATGCAAACTCCAGGAGAGCTCCATTGCTCTAAACTTTTGAAAAGAAATGAATAAAGCACATATAAACATCATATGCTAACGCAGACCAGGAGAGCATCTAATTGCTTTGATGTAAGCATGATGCCCTATTCAATAAAAATAAAGATGAGAGTAACAAATACTCTCAAATTTCAAATATATAAGATTAAGGTATTTCAAATATAAAAGATTAAGTCTAATGCTGAAGTGAGCACTGCTTATCCTCTGCAAGATTCTCTAAATGTTCTACCTTTGTAGGCAAGAATAATGAGCTTAATTTCACAGCAAGATTTTAACTTTCTGCCTCAGTAAATTGTTTGCAACTCTGAGGAAAAGCACTGAAACTTTCTCCACAGACTATGAAAACAACATAGCATTGTCTTTTCTTTCTCCCTGCCCACTAATTTAAGCTTATGTATGAAATAATGTCAATTTTAATAATACTTGCAAATTATTTTATTTAATTCTAAACCTTTCAGTCCCATAGAACTGGATCACTTTCCAAAAAACTTCCCTATATGTGGCCCCTTCTCTCCCCATGGAGGAAACATATTTTATTTCCATTTTAAAAATAGAAGGTAATATTTTGTATGTAGTTTCTGAGCAAACAGTTGTGGTTACACTTGCAATCTGTAATAGCACGGTGTGTGCAGTTTGTTTCACAGCCTATGACTGACCCCAGAAAGCTCCACCTTTAGCCAGACTACACATACAAACTTTTCCCATGATAAGAAAACTCTGCTGTTCCTGACAAGGAGAAAAACTTTGCACATCCTTTACCCAAACCCTTTAGTGATTTGACATGAAAAATAACAATTCACCTAAATATTCACTGGACCGTTATGAAGTGCACGGCCCTCCTTCTAGTCCATCATTCAAGAGGTTGCAAACACAGAAAATTAAGATTGCCTGTATAGCCAGCATCACCATTCTCCTCAGACCTGTCTTTCCATCTTTTCTGCAACCTCCAGCTAGTTTTTAGTACCTGAGAAGACTATGCCCTGGCCCAGACCGTCTCATCTCTACCTCCACAAGTGGGCTCCAAACTCAAAGCTGTTTCTTTCACTTATTCCAGCATTTCCTCTCAAAAACCTCCACCCAGCCCCAAGCTGCCCTTTTGCATGCCCATCAGGCAGTCTCATCCCTGCTGCCTAAGCTTCCCAGAAACAGGCAGCCCAAAGCCCAGGTCCTACAGGAACCGAAGTAAAAAATAAAATCAAAATTTCATACAGTATCATGGGCAAGACACTCTTTGGGCCTACCTGGAGAGTAAGAGGACATGTCTAATAGACTAGGCCATCCTAACTTCCTTGACTTAGATTACATTCTTGAAAAATGGTTTCTTTTTAATCTGTTGCACTTCAAGACCAAGTAGATACATCACTGTGATAATGTAAAAAGGAAGGTAAAGAGTAGAACAATTAACAGCTCATCAACAACTTGCAGCAGCATCTTGGACAGCCCTAACTTGTGGAAAATGTTTTTTGGGAGAAGAAGGAAATGATTTCTAGATTCAGCAAGGTATTTGGAAGCCATCTAAGGCCATGGACCCAACTGTCTCCTTGGGATAATATGCAGCTTCCACTCTGGGAGACAGGACTAAGTCTGTGAAGCACACTCAACTGTTTAACTGTGTGAAGCTGCCAGATAGCCCAGGTGCAGCTCCAGCAGCTTTTCATTCATGAGCTGAATTCATCTGGGCAGGGACCGGGTTTTAGCTGGTCATTCAAAACTAGTAAGGAGAAAAATGCCAGCTGCATACTGAATCCCTGTCACAATAGTGTTTCTTACATTGTAAGGTGCTAACAGGACCACATTGAGAGCTAATCCTGACTGACCTTTGCAGTTCTTCATCAGTAGGCTTGATAGTTTCTTCTCCAGAAAGCCTCCTGGCTTCAATTCACCTTCCTTAGAGACAGCAGCAATTTTTCATGTCTAACTTTGCTGTCTACTGAAGAAGAGTCCAGAATCATAAAGAACCTACATCTACCCACCATCTGCCAGTGCTAAAAAATTTTTTGTCAACAACAAAAGCACTCTTTACCAAGTCATTCTGTGCCCTGAATCCAGACCATGGAGTCTAGGTGAATATCGTGTAAATACCATGAGCACCTTACTCATGAGCCCAGTAAGGAATGGGAAGCCAGATACAAGGCTTAAATCAATCTTTTCAGATGTGTGCAGAACAGACCTCCACAGCATTGTCTGGACTACTGCACATTTAAGAGGAGGAAGTAAGAGTCATCCCTGAACACGATCATTGTGATTGGTACCAGATGCTTCAGACAACTCAATTAAACCAAAATACAAAAGAGCAGAGCAGAATCTGACCATGTTCTGCCTACATCATCTTCAGATCATCTGGTGCTCCCCATCAAGCAAGCAGTTTCCTTCTGTCTCGATCAGTAATCCTGATTAGCACTTACCAGTGTTCCATGCTCCCAGTCTAGGTCAGATTCTCTCTAAGTAAAAGAGTATGATGCACACTTTCCTTCTCCCCATCAACCACCTGGTTTTTGCTTTGACTTTTACAGAGTACACTTCTCCAAAAAAGAAGTATTGGCATTTCCCATGTAAATAAAAAATTAAAAATTATTCTAAATATATATTACCCATGATATTAACTCATAATATATAAGCATAATAGGAACAACAAAAATGCTATTAAACCTTCCACATCTGTAGCTCCATTTAAATTAAGCAAATGTGGGGAATACAGTTACTGAGAAGGATGCTGGTCTTGCTTAATTTCTTTGAAGTGGAGCTATTTGATGTGTCTGGGCACATTACTAAACTAAAATCCTTAGCAAACACTGATGGAGCTTCATCTGTGAGCTCGGGATTACAACAGCAAACATATAAACACTATGAAAAGGAATCTTCAAGCCAATTAATTTCAAATTAGTCTGCCCATGAGGCTGGACCTCAAGGATACAGAACCAGTACAATACTGTTTGTGCTCAAATATAAAAGCTCTGATACTTTCAATTGCACAACTTCTCCTAACAATTAAAAACTATATTCTGGAATTTGGCATTAGGCTTATATACATTTCTTCCAAAAATTTCTTTCTGTTTCAAGTCTTTGAGACTGCTTTTGCAGGTGAACTGAGAGTTTCAAAATAAGGAGATAAAAGGCTGCTTGATGTGAAAACAAAATTCAGACATAATTTCATACTATACTGTTGCAGGGCACTCAAAGAAAATGTTCCTTATGAAAGAAAACTCATAAAACTAATATTAGCCACTGCATAAATAAATTATAATTTAGTAACTGTATCTAAGTATGCTCCTCTTCTCCTGAAAGCAATAATTCTGACAAATGCATTTTCAGAAGTGGTTTATCATGGAAGAGTAAACAAAATATAAACAGAAAAGAAAACTCACCCAGAGAAACACTAAGCAGATTTATCCTTTCTCTGACTATATAAGTAAACAAAGCCAGCTATCTTAGTCACAGAATACTCTTCAGAAGCTTCTGCAACCTCGTCTACACTTCTGCATAGTGAAGCCAAGCCCAAGTAAGTGTGCTGGTTTGGGTTAAGATAGAGTTAATTTTCTTCACCATTCGTACAGGTCTCTGTTTCGGACTGGTGCTGTGATGATAACAGTCGTGTTTCTTGTAGCTGAGCAGCGCTTACACAGAGCCAAGGGCTTTTCTGCTTCTCACATGACCACACCAACAAGTGGGCTGGGGGTGCACAAGGAGTCGGGAGGGGACACAGCCAGGACAGCTGACCCCAACTGACCAAGGGATATCCCATCCCATAGAACATCATGCCTAACCTATAAAGCTGGGGGAAGAAGAATGGGGGAGACACACATTCAGAATGATGGTGCTTATCTTCCAAGTCGCCATTATGCGTGATGGATCCCTGCTTTCCTGGGGATGGCTGAACACCTGCCTACCCATGGAAGGTGGGAATTAATTCCTTGATTTTCTTTGCTTGTATGCATGGCTTTTGCTTTCCCTGTTAAACTGTCTTTACATCAACCCACCAGTTTTCTCACTTTTACTCTTCTGATTCCCCCATCCTGCCAGGAGGCAGTGAACAAGCAGGTGCATGGGGCTTTGTTGCTGCCTGGGGTAAAACCACGATGAATCACTATCTCTGACCTATTCTCAAGACTAACACCATCGCCCTCATGCTCACAAACTGCCAGTTATGAGGGAAAAGTTGGACAGAGTCACATGGATGCTACTGTTCAATAAAAATCCCTGGAATATTCTCTCTGCAATCTCCTACTTTGTCGCCAGGCACACTAAGAGGTCTGGTTTCCAGTCTTTTAATGAAATGTAGTGCAGCTAATTTCACATCCACAAATATATTTAAATTCAGAATAATTTCCTTGAAAAATCAAGGCTTAGATAAAGCTCCAGAAGCATCTACAAGTTTTGCTTTGAAGAATTTGGAACAGGTAGCAAAATATATAAATATTCATAACGTCACATAAAAATATGAATCAAAATCAGCCAGGAGTTATTCTTCCAGTTGTCTGATTTAAATACAGTAATTTTTCAGGTTTCTCAGTATTTCTTTAAAGTTCATAAAGGCAGCCTTCAGTCATAACAACAGGTTTTTGTTTAATCCTTGCTAGGCAGACAGGGAGAAAAAAAGAAAAAAGGAAAAAATAACCAAATCAGTGTCCTCTAGCTTCATTCTTTGAATGTCAAGCAGGTCTTGAACAGAACTTACACAGTATTATAAACTGAAGGATTTAAAAATTAAAATGGCTCAAATTAAATGTGTATATATATAAAAAAATATACAGGTCATTTTCTTCTTGCTTTTCAGTGAACAGTGAATCTGTTACAGCTATTACAGCTGTTACCAATTCTTACCACTAGGACTATACTTGCAAAATCAGGAGTTTGAATGTTGTAGTCACCATTTTGCTGCTCAGTTTCAGTTCTGACAAATTCATGCCTCAAGAAAACACGTGAATTACATCAACATCACAGTAACTTTTATGGTATGTGAAAATCCAGGTGAACCAGACAGGGACTGCAGAAACCCACACAATTTTGAGGTTCACTTTCCTTTGAGTAGGGAAGACACAAAATGACCCATACAGGTCCCTTCAAAACTCATTCTTCTTTGATTCTATATCATAAACACAAACAATGGCTTAACCCTGACCAACAGGGCAATGATAAAGTTGCCAGTAAAGAGTTTATTTTCAGGGATGAAAACCTTCGTCACAGCAATTTGCTGTTTACTACATGAACAACAAAATCACAGAATAAGTAGCAGTTCATTAAACATGACTTATAACTCATTTTATGCAGTGGAATTGACATAGTTCACTATTTATATTCTGTATGATTAAACTGCCTACATATGAACACTTAATTTTATCTTTCCAACAGCATCTTATAGAGCAATGATTTATGTGTTGTTATTGATGGTTCATAGAACTATCAATACTATGTATTTCACGGAATCACAGAACGTTACGAGTCGGAATGGATCTCAGAAGATCATCTAGTCCAACTCCCCTGACAGAGCAGGATCACCTAGACTAAATCACACAGGAACACATCCACGTGGGGTTTGAATGTCTCCAGAGAAGGAAACTCCACAACCTCTCTGGGCAGCCTGTCCCAGGGCTCTGCCACCCTCACAGGGAAAAAGTTCCTCCTCATATTCACAGGGAACTTCCTCTGCTCCAGCTTGCACCTATTGCCCATTGTCCTATCACTGGCCATCACTGAGAAGAGCCTGGCTCCATCCTCCTGACTCTCGCCATTTACATTGATATAAACATTAATAAGGTGACCTCTCAGTCTCTTCCAAGCTCAAGAGGCCCAGCTCCCTCAGCCTTTCCTCATAAGGAAGGTGTTCTACTCCCTTAATCATCTTGGTAGCCCTGTGCTGGACTCTTTGAAGGAGTTCTATGGCCCTCCTGAACTGAGGAGCTCAGAGATGGACACTCTTGACCTATTAACCACACCCCTTCTAATACACCCCAGGATGACATTGGCCTTCTTAGCCAGGAGGGCACATTGCTGGCTCATGGTCATCCTGCTGTCCACTAGGACTCCCAGGTCCCTCTCACCAATGCTGCTCTCCAACAGGCCAGTCACCAACCTATACTGGTACTTGGGGTTGTTCTACCCTAGACGCAAGACCTTTTACGTGCTCTTGTTAAATCTCACAAAAGTTCTCCCCACTCAACTCTCCAGCCTGCCTAAAGTCTTGCTGAATGGCAGCATAGCCCTCTGGTGTGTCAGCCACCCCTCCCAGTTTTGTGTCATCAGCAAACCTGCTGACTGTACACTCTATTCCCTCATCCAGGTCATCAATGCATACACTGAACAGTACAGGTCCCAGTGCTGACCCCTGAGGGACTCCACTAGACACAGGCCTCCAGCTAGACTGTGTCCCATTGACCAAAACTCGCTGGCTTCTTCCCTTCAATTAGCTCTCAAACCACCCCACTACTTGACTTTCCACACCACACTTCCACAGTTCAGCCACGAGGATGCTCTAGGAGACAGTGTCAAATGCTTTACTGAAGTCAAGATAGACCACATCTACTGCTCTGCCATGATTTGTCCACCCGGTTATATCCTCATAAAAGGCTATTAGATTAGTCAAACATGACTTCCCCTTAGTAAAACCATGTTGACTGCTCCTAACAGGCCTCCTATCCTTCATGTGCCTTTAGACACAGGGTAAGTCTTTCCATCACCTTTCCAGGGATGGAAGTGAGGCTGACCGGTCTGTAGTTACCCAGGTCCTGCTTTTTGCCCTTTTTGGAGGCTAGAGTAACATTTACTTTCCTCCACTCGTCGGGCACCTCTCCTGTTTCCCAGGATTTGGCAAAGATGATGGACAGTGGCCTAGCAATGGCTTCTGCCAGCTCCCTTAGCACCCTCAGGTGCCTCCTGTCTGGACCCATGGATTTATGGATGTCCAGACAGCTTAATTCATCCCTGACACAATCCTCATAAACTGAGGCAGACTGATCATTTATCCTGACTTTCAGGGCTTCAGCCATCTGGGGCTCTTGCAAACAGTCTCCAGCAGTGTAGACAGAGGCGAAGAAAGCATTCCATAAGCCCACCATCTTACTATCCTCAGTCACCAGGGCACCCCCCTCATTCAACAGAGGGCCTACATTGCCTCTACCATTAGTTTTGTCTCCGTTGTATTTGAAGAAGCCTTTTCTATTGTCCTTGACCTGCTTTGCAAGGTTGAATTCTAAAGAGGCCTTAGCTTTCCTAGTTTCTACCCTACATGCCCTGACAACAGCCTTATATTCCTCCCAAGTGGCCATCCCCTCCTTCCATGACCTGTAGACTTTCTTCTTCCACTTGTTTGCCCAGCAGTCCCCTGTTTACCCACACAGGTCTTCTGCCTCCCTTTCTTGACTTCTTTCCCATTGGGATGCTCTGATCTTGAGCTTGGAAGAAGTGGTCCTTGAATATGGACCAACTGTCTTAAGCCCCTTTTCCTTCCAGTACCCTGTCCCAGGATTTCCCCCAGTAATTGCTTGAAGAGGCCAAAGTTGGCCCTGCTGAAGTCCAGGGTTGCAGTCCTAGATACTCTCTTCCTACCGTGTAAGATCATGAACTCCAGCATCTCCTGGTTGCTGCAGCCCAGTCTACCCTCACCCTTCACCTTTTTCACCAGTCCCTCCTTGTTAGTAAGTACAAGATCCAGCAGCGCTCCTCTCCAGTAGGCTCATCCACCATTTGCATTAGGAGGTTATCATCAATGCACTGGAGGAACCTCCTGGACTGTGACCAGCTGGCTGTGCCAGCCTTCCAGCAAATATCTGGGTAGTTAAAATCCCCCTAAGAACCAGGGCCTGCGATTTCAAGGCTACTGTCAGTTGCCTGTAGAAGGCCTCATCAACTTCCTCTTGATCAGGCAGCCTGTAAGAGACAGCCACATCATTATTACCCATGCTGGCCTGTCCTTTAATTCTCACCCACAAACTCTCAACTTGTTCTTCGTCTGCCCCTGGACAGAACTCAATACATTCTAGTTGCTCTTTCACATAAATAGCAACTCCGCCTCCTTTCCTTGTTGGCCTGTCTCTCCTAAAAAGGACATAGCCATCCAAGGCCACATTCCAGTCATGTGAGCTGTCCCACCAAGTCTCTGTAATTGTAACTAGATCACAATCCCTTGACTGCACGCAGATTTCCAGCTCCTCCTGTTTATTCCCCATACTGCACGCATTGGTGTACAGGCATTTCAGGGAGCAAGCTGAGCACACCATTTTTGCCTTTGTGGGGGGTGAGGCTCTCCACCACTGGCGGGAACCCAGCAACAACCACAACCCCCTTCGAATCTAGCTTAAAGCCCTATGAACAAGGCCAGCCAATTCTCTTCCTAGAACCCCAGTCCCACCACGATTCACCACTACACTGTTGTAACACTTCAGCAAACTAAATCCCGTTAGTATTTCCTATTTCATGAACAATAATAAAATGTCTCAGGCGTTAAGACTGCATTTATGCCTAGAGATAATTATCAGCTTCCATTTAGTTTATTCCAAGTAGTGGATTTTTTTTTAATTCATCTTAAATAAAGTAACCTCCAAAGACCAGTTCACGCTGTAACTGACAGAACAACTCTCAGTTCTGAACTCAATTCTAGGTAAAAAAAATTTAAAACCTCAAAGAGTCACTCCAAACAAATGTTCCAAACAAAAATAAAGCATGTTGTGAAAGCATTTTGTATTCTATTTCGCTTTTCCGTCTCAAACGAGATTAACTTTCAGAACACAAATAAGCAGAGTATTTAACTATATGAAGTAGACACACCTCCTTCCTCAAAAAATGCAGGACAATTATTGCTAAGTTATGCAAAGTACATTTTAGCATCTGTAACCACCGTTAATAATCACAATTATGTGACACACAATCTAGATGAAGTGCAATCTCCTTTCCATAATCCATGCAGGACTTCTTTTGGATAAATGTGACAACAAAAATAGTGAGCTATGTCATTCATGTTTGCTAAGTCCAGCTTCTCACTTCTACAGCTGGGCTCATGCCCTAAGATCACGAGTCCCTCAACCCATTTAAGGTGCTTTCCAAGACTGCTGGCATAAACAAGCAAAGCAAGAGAAAAATACTTGGACAGCTTTGAGTTCTCAAAATGACAGCAGCCAGACACGCATACAACAGTTAAGACTACTGCTTCTATTGCTCCAGTCTGCGGGCTTTAATCAAGGGAACAATTTTAGGACAATCAGAATGATCCCTTCTGACATACCTGTGTTTCCTACAGGAATTGTACTCCCTGGTTTCAGCACGTATCACAGCCATTAAATCAATAAATAGAGCATGAGACTTCCATGTACAGGTTTAATAATTACTAGAGCGTGAGCAGCGACTTTTAGAAAAAAGCAGATGTTTGGTAGATATTTATAGTCCCTCTAAAATTAAATTATACTTATAAAATTCCCTTGTGTGTGCTTTACCATTGCCATGGTATTTGAAAAAGTGATTCAGTAGCTCAAATATATTCTAGCTGTACATTACAGCTAAGCCACAAGGTCTCCAGAAACCTAAACAATGAGTGACAGAAGGTTTAGTGGATTAGTAGTACAAACACCAAAACACTCTGGCATGCATTTAAAAAGCAATGTATTTAAAACTACTCATGTGACTGAATATACTGCTTTATTCGGCTTAAAGTTCCTTCAAAAGGTTTTGCAGTGCAAATGAATTTCCTTCTTCAGGATACCACAAGTAATCACACCAAGGGGGAACTACTTCTAAAATTACATCTGGAGTGGAGCATGGAGTCTACTGTGATAATGTTCCCATGCAATAAAGTCATTATGATACCTGCTTTATTTTACACATGCAATGTTCACAACAAAATGAAAACAAGGGAAGGGAATATAATTACCTGAAGTTATTTTAAATTTTAAAATAAATATTATTGAAAATGGGCAATTAACTCAAGACTTCAGAACTTATCTTCCCATGGTGCATCTCAAAACTAAGTATTGAAACACTGAATTTTAATTCTAATATACTTGTAAATGCTTTCTGCCAAAATTAACAGTTTAAACAAATCCACATTTTAAAGTTTTTTTATAAAGATTTTACACAATATGGGAATGACACTCAGAATTTCATTAATTTTTCATATTTATCGGAGGAAGACTAATTAGCATAAGTTTAATTCTTTTTAAGACTTAATATCTGTAATAAATCTGTCTTTTGAAGAAAATGTTGGATTTTGGATATATTGTAAGAGGATTTCAGACACATTGTAAGAAGCGTAGTGTTCCAAGATCTGTTCTTTATTCCTATTTCAATTTTTCCCTTTCTTCTTATCCGCCACAATAAAGGATACAAGCTTTCTGCAAATCAGCCAATGAGGAATAACCTACAGTCCTTGTCCTTCAACAGAAGCCTCATTTTCAGTAAGAAAAGGGCAAACCTATTTGATGCAAATAAATAGGAGTTTTGCGTAAACCTCAATACTGCCAAACACAGGTATCCTGGGTTAGGGGGAAATTAAATGTACATCCAGGAAAATGAACCTAAGGGGACTTATATAGACAACAGGCAAAGGTTTTGTGCTTCTGTCTTAAAAAACCAAACTGGATCATCAATAAAAGAAAACCAAAATTATACTTTAAATGCTTTGCCTTTTCTTTTAAGGGCATCAATGAAATCATGTCTTATGATGGATTGACAAATACAGATGACACACAACATTGAGGAAATTGCATTTCCTGAGAATTTTAATGTCAGATTTACAAAAGACTCATTCCCTACTGTTCCAGTCATCTTTCATAGTACACAATCCAATCTACTAAGCTTAACATGCAGTGAAAAATTTCAACAATGATCAAAAAATCTGAAATTTCAAATTTTTAGGGAAAAATCTTTAGATTTTGTAGTCATCAACCACAGATGACTTCCAACTTAACAGCACTGTTTAATATAAAACTGTTTATATCTGTAATACTGGCACATACACCTATCCATTAATTTTTAAAAAACCCAACCTTCTACAGAAGACTACAAAAATCCAGTGAGTATTTAAGTCCTTACTGCACACTAAAAGCAACTGAAGGCACTGACTCAAGACCACAAAGGTACCAACTCTCAAATTAACAAGTTGAGCACAAGCAAAGTTATTTCCAGCAATCAGAAGTTTTGTTTCCATTAATTTCTTACCAGAAGACACAGCTGCTGCCTCATCTGGGTCATGATTCTCATGCCACTGCATCGTTCGGTAGTAACTCAGCATGACTTCCCAGAGGGCTTTGCAGAGATCAGCAAGGCATGGAATGTAGCTGTCTGATGTAATATGCTACAGAAAACAAAACAACATTGTGAAACTTAACATTTTTGTTCATTTTTTGCATAGGCAAAATAAACCATACAAAAACTCCATATTCATACAGCTGAGGTACTTGACGTTGATCAGTTTCCTTTTCAAAAGTATCTGAGAGCTGACAAACACCCGATTTTGGGCAACTGATCAAATGCTGTCTAAAAGTGTAAAGTTTATTTCTTAGCAGCTTCTTTGGTTTTGTTCCAATTGGCCCATATATTAACCAGCTCTTATATTTATAGAGCAGCAATGCAGATTTTTGAAGAGTCTTTTAGTAAAAACTTCTGCAATGGTGATGTCAATATAACCACCAAAATAATCAACCATGGATTCTATAGAGAGCAAACCCTTAATCAAAGCAATCAGTTCCCTCTGAATTGCATCCTCACCCACTGAGGCTTTCTAAACACTGAATGCCCTTCCTGAGCAATGAATTGCAATGAAACCTTGATAAGCCTGAATATTACATTTGCTGGACAGTAAACACTGGACTGGACAAATTTCTTCCAAATGCAGATGCATAACTTATGCCCCTCCTCTTTTTCAGCTCTAAAGTAAAAGCTACAGCTTTAAGTCATAAACTACGTGTCTTTACTCACTTTCTCTTTAATCATGTTCTCTTGCTTTCTAAGTTTAGATAATGGTCCTGGCAGTAGCACACACCACCCAAGACATTCTCCTACACTCTGCTTATGATCAAGGATTCACAAAAACCCTAGCAAAAGTACCTGGAGGCCTCACGTTAATGATTATGTCTTACCAATTTGCTTGGGTTTGTGGGGGTCTTTATAATCAATTACTATTCTAGTTCTGGTCCCTATCACACCAGAGGTGGCTCAAGGATATAAATTCTGGAAACACCAACAAAAAAATGTCAAGTTCTTGGTGCATAAAGGAAGCAACGATTGAAAATACTACTTGTTTTCTAAAACGCCCTTTAATTGGAGACTTGATAATACTAAAGTGTCTCAATAGTGCAGTCAGTAATCTCAGACACTATTAACCTTTGCTAAGGATGGAACAGAACAGGACAAGAAGTTTTTCATTTAAACAATAAGTTATGGTACTGTTTCAACAGCTCTTTCAGCAATTTCCTCTGCCAATTCATCAGAAAGTGTTACTGTATTTCAGGGCTTTAGTAGCTATAAAATCTGAACTTTGTGTAGATGACTATATTTGAAGACACACTGGCTTCCAAGTGGCCAGAAGATTACTATATACCAAGAGAATTCCATTTCTCACTAAGGAAATCAAGAGCTTAATTTCTCTGAATTTATGCTAGAATAGAGAAAAATCAAAACCTGAAGCTGAAACAGCCAAACTGTCCCCTGCTCCAGCAGTATTCAATAGGAGAAAGGATCTGAGAGGAGGACCATGGCAAATCACTAGGAAAAGAAATGCTCAACAAGGAAAGTGACTCAGAGTCCACAGGCACATAACATTTATACACAGCTAAGAATTGCTGAAAACATTATCCTTTAAAAAAACCCCACATTATTATAAGATCCAGTGTCTGACTTCAAGAAAAGAAAGAAGCAAAAGAAACTAAAACAAAGGTAAGAAAAACCACCATAATCCCCCAGTACCTATGTAAAATGAAAATGAGCTACATGAGCTCATGTAGAAAGATTTTTAAAAACACACGACAGGAAATCTACCCAAAAAGGAAGACTACTTTTGCATGACTTCTATTGTTTAATTAGAGTAAGCACTTCACAACCATTTAATACGTTAAGAGCATCCTGGCTTGACAGTGTGGACAGGCTGAAAGGGTTCTCATTGGAGCCAGACACATATTTTAGTATTCAAACAATTTACTCCTTGACAACTGAACACCAGAGATGATCATCTGTTGGTATTTTTTCTACAGGAAGGTAGAAATGTAATTGCTACAATAGCCCAGTTTATTCAACTTTGACTTTCACAAATGGAAACCAACATTTAACAGCACAGTTTGTAACAGGTAACAAAATGTCCCAGCTGCAGCCTGTCCCTCAAATACCTGTTACCAAAAGACCAGATAAAAATAAAAATAAAAAAAAAATCCAGTGAAATTACTACAGCATTCATAGCACATTACAGTCCTAGAGTTTAGGCACCTTCATACAGACTGCCAGATTCCAGCTATTTACAAGCTCACATGATTAAAGCACCTCAGGAGGGTTCTGCAGAAGGAAAAAGCAAATAGAAGCAATGAGATAGTAATTTTGTAACCACAGAGTCAAAGCTACTTTCTTTCCATGTATTACAAAATATGGTATTTCCAGTGATTTGAAAGAACCTTCTGCACTGTAAAGGGTAAGGAGTAACAGCACAGGCAATGAAGTTGTCAGGAAGACCTCAGCAGTACTGTTTGTAAATAAAGGAGCTTAGTATCACAAATATCAGCAAAGAATGAGAAATAATACTGAAGGGCATATAGAAATATAAAGAAAAAACACTCATTAAAAAAGTGCATTAGAAACTAAAAAGTGAATACAAAGACACCCTTTGAAGACTTAATGCAGAAGTATGAAGAGGCTTCAGTCTAGAAAAGACAGATCAGGGTTTGCTGGCTTTTTTCAATGAGAATTCATCTCAGTGACATGCAAAAACACCCTCATTCCTTCCGTTAATAGCTATGTCAATTACTCAAAATAAATTGAGTTTTCATAATCCACTCCCATTCATATGAAGATTCCTAAATTATGTAAGCCTTTTAAGTCAAAGGGGCACCTCTTCATAATGAAACCGTTTTCAACACAGATGTGTTGTTTACTAGTTGAAGCTACACAATCCCAGGAGATCTGAGAAGTGAAAGAGCACAGAGTGGATCAGAATATGACTTTTAATATCCTTGAGATTGTACTTTGGTTTAATAAATTGCAGCTGGTGGCATGGGTCTCTGAGTCCATGAGATATGATGAGTCTTTGACTGAAACATGTGAATGAACAACAGCCAAGATGGAAACATAATTTCAAGTTTTAAATCAAACCCCCTAAACCATCTCACACTCCCTCTCCCCACCAGGGAAGGGTGGAACAGTAAGATCACAAGTGAAAGAATTAAAGAATGAACTAAAAATAATACTCAAATGACAGGAACTAATTCTAATAGGAGAAAGACACTGCATCTGAAATCTGTACTAGAGGAAAATACCAGTTTATGAGTTTATGCCCAGCCCATGATCTGCCCATCATCAGGCTTTTGCATTTCAGTACTACAGCTGTTTATTACCTTGATACCAGAAGTACAATCAATCTGATAAAATATTAGGGTAATGAGAAGACTCCAATTAAGTTAGCACCTTTACAAGAATCCTTACTGAAATGCAGTATTACAGAAATTGTGATCTCAGACAAAATGCACTGAAATGAAGTTCAAAGCTAACAGTGATTCCAGTAACTAGCACATTACACTGAAGACATGGGAGTTTTTAAGTCTTCATCTCCTGTTTGTAACCTACAATTTACTTCTTCACATTTATTCAGGTGCTGTGTGCAGTAACTCCAAAGTGCCAAGATTTAGGGCAATCAAAACCAGCATTAAGCTGTGACTAACCAATCTTTCAATGAGGTTCTGAGTTTTATGAAGAAACTCTAGTAGCTGTAGGGTTATATTAATAATGAGTCCCTATTTACATAAGGTACACTTACACCTGTGGAAAATTTCAGATTAAACACATACATATATGCAAGAACTACATACTGTGCAGAGGTCTTTGTACTGTAACTTCTGAAACTTGGTGTCTGTGTTTCCTGCACACAGCTCCACGTATCCAAGGACCACTTGAAACACAGTGTTATGAATGGCTTGAGTAAAGTGCATATGTAACTGGTCCATTGCTGTCTGAAAGAAAAGGAATAACATAGCATCAAATTGTAAAATTCAGTTTGTCACACAACACAGCCTCTCAATGTAAGTCTTTCTTAGTACTGAACACAGGACATTGTAAGCATGGCCTCCAATCTTTGTTTCCAAAATGCGTAAGACTTGGCAATATGGTAATATAAAAGAGTTCAGGCATTACCGGTAAATCCCCTGCCATCCTCCTTCTAGAGCTCACCAGGTTTTTTTACATTATTACTCATAAATATTAATTTTACATGTATCTATTTCATTACAGAATTTACTCATTCATTCACCCTTCCAATTATTGATGGATGTGCAAAAAGATGAGTTGAGACCAGACCTATTTTTCTCACTTCCAAGAAAAACAAAACTAAACCACAGTCTTCAATCCATTCATTTGCCAAACTGAGTTCTTCCTTGAAGAATATAAAGCAGGATTAAGTGTTACAGAAGGACATGTACATGACATCAACAAATTTCTTATAAAACCCTTTTGCAATATAAGCAAAATATGGCACTTACTTTTTTCAGAAAAAAAAATTATCAGTACATGTACTAAACAGTGATGAACATAGAAGTTTTCATATATAAGTAATCATTTCAAGTTAGGCTGTTTCCCTAATCTTTTGTTAATAAACTGTACATAGTATTAGTCTATTTGACAGACTAAATTTTCTCACTGTATCAATATATGCTAATACATGATATACAACTTATTAAAACATTATTTGATATGCCAGAATGAAGTTATAATTTCCCGCAAATGTAAAAATGGTTCATTTTGCTACTTGCTATTTGAGATTCTCAGCTAGTGACAAGAGCTGAGAACACAATTAAGTGAACAACAGTTCTGCTTCAATCCTATCACAAATAATCTGCAGCTCATCCTAACTCAAATTAATCAAAGAAAACAGAATGACAAATGAAAACATGAAAAGTACTGAAGATACTTAAGATTCCTGTCATTTTGTTTAACGAGGAGGGGTCAAAATGGGAGTTATTTCAATAATGATGCAACTAAGTTCTTTCCAGAACAAGTTCAAAATACGTATGTTAGTAGTAATAAAAAGAATGCCAAAACCAACCCTATCATGAGAACAAAGAAGGCAAAAACTTTGCAGCAAATAACACTTCTAACGGAAGTCATAGCACTAGTCTAATTAATCTTCTTCCCTGATTTTTAGTTGCAGTCTTTATCCACTCTATTAATTCTGCACATTGTCAAAATATGGAAGAGAAATGAGTTTCTACCCCATTGCAGAGCTACACTGGCATCACAGTCAAGCCACAGAAGAACAACCCTACTATGCTAGGAAAGTTCTAATTAGCAAGAAACAAAAACCAAACAAAAATTGTAAAAACAAACTCCAAAAAAGGCATTCCAATGTCAGCTGTGCTTCTGAATACTGGGAAACAACATTAAACCACTGCATCCCCCCACGAAGCATAACGAAGAACAAATGGGGCTCTCGTCCCCTCCCTAACAGGAGCAGACACTTTGATGTGATCTTTAGCAACTAAAGCTAAAAATCTAAGCAAAACATCATCACTGCACTGGCACCATGTTTAGCCTCACAGATTACTGACAAAAGATGCCTCCAGGACTTTCTCCTCTCCTTTCCCCCCTTTACGTCCCAGGAGCCTGGTGCCATATCCCACACATCGTATCTGTTTCAGAGGGAAACATGTTCACTGCCTTCCCAGAGAAGCCCTCCTAAGCCTCAAGGCAATGCACCAACAGAAGAGAGCTATATCCAATCGGAGAATACAGACCTACTCCTGTTAACATATAAAAGGCTCTAGGCACACAGAGATTCAACATTCAGGACGTGACCACAGTGTAAGTATGACATGGTTTGTGAAGTTTTGTTGCCCCAAAGAAAATACCTCCCCACATTTTCATTCCTGTCACATTTTGAGTACAATATAAAATGGGAAGCACACATACATGGTACAGGCTGTGCACAACACAGTAACAGGGACCTAGCAATGAAAAATAGTATACACGAGCCCAAATACAATTACTACCATTATAAATAGAGCTGAAATATGGAACTGTTACAGTTGTATCATGTCCAAACACTTACATACAGTAAGACACAATTTAGTTTTAACAATTACTGTTAAATTATCTGAGCATTAATAGAATTCCTTCTATACTCAGCACGATTCATCAGCATTAGGAAAATAAATTCCCATTGAGATTGTTACACTCCAGTTCTTTGTGACTTACTCAGAGGATGAGTACTAACCTGTGTTTTTCCAAGCAGCCTGTAAGCCTGCTGAACCTTCGTATAGTGACCCATATCAAAGTTCTTGCATATTTTGGAGAGCGCTACATCCAACTGTTCCTATATAAATGATGGAAAAAAATGTGTTAATAAAACCAGGCAAAATAATATATTACTTAAACAACAGCAAATGCAGAAAAGACGCTTATTTAACCAACCTTATGCTTGTACAATAGCCAAGACTGAACATTATTGGACTACTTTGAGATGCTCAAATGTTACTTCTTGCAGTCTGCAACAGTTCGGTCTGAAGTTTCTGTCAACCAAACAGTTCCCACCATTTCCAAGAACTAGTGCAGTAAAAAGCATGCTATTTCATTGAAGTCAAACTCAAAGTGATGTTTATTTGGAGAAGGACCATCAACACAAAATGAGGGAGCTGGGATTTCTAACTTGTTTTACCCCCACCCTTAAGAAAAACCTTGATCCTGGGAGCATGGGGGTGGGGAATGGCAGACAGTGGTGGTATGATCAGTACCATAGAAGAAAACAGACGCACACACAATTATGAGTTCTGCTATCAGGGCTGTGTATGAGCACACAGAACAGCTTTGCAATAAATGAAGTTCATCTATTATGTGCACTAAATGAAAAAACTACTAAAACAGGATCATATACTGAATGAGTAATAAAATAAGGCTTCCAAGAATTCAACCATGTAGCTTAATAACATAATTCTCACTGAGATGCTGTAATATACTCAGACAACCTAACTCTATAGTTATTTTCAATCAACAATGCAAGAAAGGAAAAGAGGAACCAATAACCTAAAACATACACAGCAAGCAGGTATTTTATCTCCTTGCTAATCACTAAAGCCGTTTCAATTCCTATGATTTCAGGATGTAGTCTTGCTCTTGCAATTAGAAACCACAGAGGACTGTTTAGTCCCTATATACTTTTACTTAATCCACTGGAGAATTTTGATTAATTACTCATTTGCCACAAAATATTTATGGATTTTAATCTTAGAGATTTGGTGGTTTGGTTTGTTGTTGGGTTTGAGCAAGGGTGTGTTTTATTTTGTTGGGTTTCTTTAAGCAGATCAAGATTTTCTTTAAGCTCAAAAAAGGAGAGTAGAATACAACAAAACATTACATTTTTTCCTAAGCAAAACAGTAAAAGGACAAGTAACCTAAAGATTCAGAACTTTAACTTCTTTGAAGGGTTACTCTGCAATTTCAACTTCAGCCATATACTGATAGTTTTTCCCTTGTATCATGAGGAATAGCTGTACAAAGAGAGAAACAGGGATATCAGACTGCCCTCTCAAACACAGAGCATATTAATCTTTTCAGCTACATTTGACAATGGTTCCTTCCACTATAGACTCCTTGCATTTTATCTGCAACAACAGCATAAAAGGTCAGTGTTAAAACCTAATTTGCAAGAAAACAAAAAAGAGGAATAGATGCACTCAGCTATTGAGACTAATTAATAAAATATTAATTAGCAGCATATGATTCTTTATTAATTAAAGCATGTATTTTACAGGCACACTCTTTGAACCCCAGGATGACTTACACTCACTCATATGTGTAGACATAATTCCAGTAGAAAATAAGGTACTTTCACAGGAGGGAAATAAAATACTTCTATGAATTCATACATAGCAAATAAAAATCTTTGGGTATGATTATTTAGCTAGCTAACTACTTCACCACCCAACATGGCATATTATTACCAGATCTGAGTAAGAGCACAATTTTCTCTGCAAAGCTGTTACTGGAAGGAAGAAAAGATGCATACCTCCTTTTAAGTAACTTCACTGTTTGCTCACAAGAAATAAATGACACATAAATTAAGGCAATAGGAATGAAAGCTGAGTGATCTTAAGAAAGAAAAAAAACCAGTTTAATGACTGGCCTATGTGAGAGTGAGAAGAAAACACTCCCTCTTCATCAGCTCTTTTGAACCAGCCATGCTCTGAATAGAGCATAGACCAGTGAAAGCATAAAAGAACAAAGGAAAGCTTTGCAAGAAAGCTGAAGTGCAAAGGCATAAATGAAGGAAATTTAACAGCGTTCTAATTGTACAGGGAATTCAATAATGAGGTATGATAAAACATGCATTAATCTGGCAGAGGTGTAGAGAGCTGCCAGGACAACCAATTCACTTTCCTGATACACATTACACATGTAGGCATTACATGTGCTACACATACACACCTCCATTACTAGACTTGTTACAGAAAGCTTGACAAGGTCCAGCTCTTAATTACCCAGTAATGGAGTTAAAAGAATTCTTATTGTTTAAGAACTTCTTTTTCCCCCACCAATTTCCAGCAAGACACTTGCAACTTTAAAATAATCTGCTTCTGTGATAGTACCTACCATCTTAAACTCATCCTCTGTCTTAGTCACATCTTTCCCAGATGTTCAAGTCTCACTTCCTCTGTCTTAGCACTGGCCCCATCCAGTTGTCCTCAGTTTGTAGACCTCTAAAATCTCCAGTGAAACTCTAATCTCTTGTGTAGCTTGATGTAATCTCTTGTGTAACTATTGGCATGCTGCTGATTTTATTTATTTATTTTTTTTACTATTTAGCAGTGGCCTAAAGAACTCACAGCTGTTCATGAACTGAAAAACACTGCATCTTCACCATACAGGGAGCACACCTTAGATCAAGTACTTGGAATGTGATGTGCCTATTTAATGTGATCGCTTTACCACCTGAAGTGGGCACAATTAGTGAGCTGGGCTCCTAAGTTTCATAAAATATTACAGAGCATTTAAGTTGACTGCAGCACAAAAGTCTGCATGAATCACAACGATTAGAGCATTCCAAAGTCTGTAGTTGAAAGAAATGTGTATGTTCTGTAATTGCTAGTAAGACTGCATTAGAAAGCTCTAGTATGTAAAGGTTAAATACTAACTTACACTAAATACCAGTATATTAATTCTTACCTCTATTTGTTCCAAGGTGTCTTGCAGTTTTGAATTCAACTCACTATTAAAGAAAGAAATGAACTGTTTAATACCAAACTACTGATCATATTAACATTTCACCAAGCCTCATGTTTCCAAAAAAACTATTCGCCTGTCACTGAGACACAATGTAGTAATTTACCATGATTTATTAACCATTACTGCATCAGACTAACATCACCACTCTACTGTTATTACTGAAGGGCATTTACTGCAAGCATTTGCTAACATCTCTGAACACTTCAAATTAAAATTTTTATTACAGCAGCACATTATCCTAGGCTTACAATGCAACAATTTCAGACAAGACCCCACCCTGCTAGAATTTAGCCAAGAATTCAAAGACATTCCCAACCCTCAAGAAACTTGTGCTCTAAATGTTTTGATTTGGCACTTTGGTCTACAGCAGAACATGACCAGAAAGGCCAGGGCAGTCAAGTCTTTGCATGTTATAGTACTGTAACCTTTACTTGTTGCTCAGGAATCCCTTATAGAAACACTACAGGAAAGAAAAAAGCTTCAGCTTACACAACTATCAGAAAATCTTTTTTAAAAAACATCATTTAACTTCTCTGAGATATAACTGGTATAGGAAGATTAACAAAAAATATCTACCATAATAGAAACTGGTTAGGATAAAGAAAGGCACAATGTTTCTTTCCAACAACCAGCTTTCAAAATTTCAGAATACTAGCCAGAAAATTAAGATGCAAAACATAACTACTCTGTTTTATGTCTGGCAGGGTCAAAGCAACCAAGAAATCAGTGGGATATTCTCTTCAGCATGGAAAGCACAGAGTTTTCATGGGATAATCACCATGCCTCATTTTAAACAGCTTCTGCACTCTGGACCTTCTATGGGGCCTACATTAACTATCAAAAGGCAGGTTCTGTGTTCCCTACCTAATTCTCTCCACTTAATACGTCCAATACCCCTCCCTTTTTAGGTCTGTTGGATAACCTGGATACAGCATCCTCCAAAGAAAGGTTTAAATAAAAAAACTCTATCAGAAAGAGGTGGCATGAAACACTAAATCAAGTAGCCAGTATTTCTTTGTTGTTTCACCACATGCAACACCTGCAAACAGAAAAGTCTTGACAACAATTTCACGTTACTACATCTCCTGCTGGAGTTTATGATAGTTTCCTGTTACTTAGTTCTTTAGCAGCAAGACATTAGAACAAGAGTAAGATCCTTGTTCTGTGCAGAGCATCACTCCTTCTTTACATCTTTAGAACTAGGTACAGCTCAGACCATCACTCCCTGAGTATAAACATATAGTTGGTTTACACACTGAAATTAGTCTAAAATACAGAAGCTGCTGACATCAGCAAAAACTGGTGCAATGCATAAGCAGTCTTTGCACAGACTGAGCAAATTAAACCATTGCACTGCTCTAAGTCCTACAAATACCAAAAAAGCCCCTGCTGGGAGCAAGTACCATATAAACACAGGACTGTGAGGTCTTTCAAATGCCACGAACACGCTGCTGCTGCTGTCTAGCATTTCTTTACCTTTTCTAATTAAATTAAAAATACACATGGATTTTTCACCTCAGCCAGGCAACTCGCATGCCCACGCACATGAAGAACTGGCTCAACTACTGCAACGCAGGGCTACAAAACTTCTGGGGCTCCAGAAAGCATTTCTTGATTATTGCAGGTGATCATGTTTGACTAATTTCATCTTTGACTGATTTCATCACCAGCATATATCATGAAAACTAGGGCCTTGTTTCCACTATTCTTAACTCCTGGCAAGCCTCAGCTTGCAATCACTTGGTGACAACAAAGGCTTGGGCAGCTCAGGGACCTGAGCCCACATACCACAATTCCCAGCAAATGCCCCAGGACTGTAGCCATTCTGGAAGGGTATACATTTATTTCCTTTTGGGAGAGGAGAATGGAAAGGAATTCAAAAGACCTTTTTCCACATGAAACATAACCAAAGTGAAATTGCCACATGTTTCTTATCCATTCATCTCCTGTGACAGTGCTCTCTTCCCATTCAAGTGAGGGCTCAAGCACCAATTTTAAACACCTTCATAGTCTATTTATTCCACCAAGTTACGATATATGGAGGTGTTAGCAGGAATACAGCACCTACATTTATGCTGACTAATCTACAAAAAGAAGGCACAATGACAACATTTCATAAGAAAAGTAACTTTGATCAAGTACTGAAATGAATATGTAGAAATGCAGTGTCCAGCTAAATCCATATGTATTTTCTAAGACAGAATTGTAAAGGTAGTGCTTGGACATAATGGTTACATGATTATTATGAAAGCCCATTTATTGTAATTGAGAATTTAATTCAAGGCATTAATATAATTCAATTTAAAAAAAAAAAACCAAAAACCCCTACTTTTTGTTCTAAATTAGAGAATTTTTAGAAGGCACATTACTGCAATATAACAGCAGTAACATTTCGACCCAAATGCGATATTCTATTATCTGAAACTTCAGGTTTGTCAAAGGAGTCTACTCACATCAGAACTGAACAGCAGAAGGCAAAAGACTTTTATTTACATTTTTAAACAAAAATAAAGCACATAATACAAGCATTCCCTAAGACATTGACAGTGGAGAACAAAAATAATAGGCATCCAGCCTATTATTTCAAAGGCAGATGAGCTGCCACTCTTAAAACCAAAGAAGTCTTAGCAAGGAAGCTGAAGTGCTGGACTCCTCAGATTATGTACCCACCAAAATTTAAAAATTATATGCTTCATAGAAAGGTTTAGATCCCTTGCTGTTTAAGAGCTACAGCCGGTTGATACCACCACCTAGCAAGAAAAATGTAGACATTGTACAAAGGAAGGCACCAATTCTTGTCATGTGGATAGTAGACAATCAAAGGGATAGTGTGACAATTTCATGTTAGGATACAGAAGTGATGCCTCAAATAGCACATTGTAAATGCCAGTGCATATCTGTTTTCTTGACTAGCTGTTTTTCACTGCAGTCCTAAACAGAAATGCAAAAGATCTCTTTATTCATTTACTGCCACCCCCTACTAGTGAGACATTATTCTATACAATACAGACTCTCAGATTTCTGAAAGTAAAACAGTGTGTGCAGACTGAAATGTATGCACCAGGCTGGGATTTACAGCTAAGATGTCTCACAATGCTAACAAAAATGAGTTCAACTGTCTCAGACTAAAGCAGCAGTGATGAGGTTGTTGGTCATCATCCTTTCTTTCAAAAAACTTCTCAGATGCAAGGATGCCCTTTTGAGTGCAACAATGAAGTAATTCACAGCTATATGTCACGTAGGCCATCAGATTTACACTATGACTTTTGCAGTTAAAGATTCCAAATGGCAAAACATGAACTGCCAGTTTGAATTTCCAAACTTCCAAAGTTTCAAACTTTGCTATTACTGGAGATTATATATCGGAGATAAAACTTTGAAGCTGCAATAAAAAGTCTGAAGTGATGCCATGTTAAACAGAAACTTTTGTGTCATTTACACAAAACAGAATTTAAGTCAAAGAAACCATGTAATTTAATCTAAATCTCAAAAGAGCAAGGTTTTCCAGGTGAGCACTGTAAGAGTCTAAGAAATGAAGCTGCCTTTTCAAGCTGAAGAGATGCTGCTAACTTCTCAAAAAGAAAAATCATGCAGGAGATATGCTGAATAAATCAGATTAATGTTGGAAGCCACAGAGCATCTGAAAGAGCAATAAATACTAAGGGGACCTTACTGAACAATATAGATGAGACAGAGGTATGGAAGGCTGGAAGATCTCCTCTCTACAGAAGGTAGGGTCAAGCAGAGCAAAAGATGTTCAGGAGTCAACTCGATTCTCAACAACTGAATTGGAACGACTAAGGGAAATCACAGTAATTCTTGCTCAAAATAAATAAAAAATAATTTTCATTCACTACCATATAAGGAAGGGATTAAAATTTTTAATGTATCTAGGTAAATGTTGGCTGTGAGGTCAATTTACCCCCCCCACAAGTTTTACAACACCAGAAAGCAAGCAAGAAGCCGCTTCAAAAAGAGTCTTCAGAATAGAGAGGGGCTTATTTCCAGGTACACTTTCTAATACCATACAAATTTTGGTTCCTCTTCAGATAATGAAACAATTACACCTCAAAAGCAAGGATTATAGGTAATTACTCTGGTCTTGCAAAAAAGCATACATTTAGATGACAAAGGAAGGCAAAGCATGTATTTTTATAGACCTCAGTCCTTCTCAGTCAGAGAGCAGTCTGACAAGAGATAAAACAATGTCAGAATTCTACCCATAAAACTAAAATTCTTATCTTAAAAAATTCTAATTAATCTAATTATCTTTGCAGATGAAACATTAACATTAATTTTACTCATTTATTATCATATTATGACTTTGAACTTCATGTTTACCCAATTTTTAATTTTTTTAATTTCTTCCTAAGAAGCAATGGAAATATCAGGTTTTTCTAATCTAAGAACAGCAAATACACGAATTAGTTCCAGTTCTGAAAGCAGTTTCTTCACAACAGCATGAAGCTCCAAGCACTTGCTAATTTCCCTGCCAAGAATGAGGGCAAGTTACCCTCCTGAAGCCATCTTGCTGTATGTAAACTAATCACAGAAAATAAACGTGGGTACTAAAAAATTAGCTCTGGTATCTCTAAGCTACAGGTTGCAGCACAATTGTAATTCAGTCATAGCTGAAACTTCACCTGCCAACATACTACAAGAGTTATGAAACAACAATATAGTCTAAACATACATTATATAGTGTTATGATTGTGAAGACTGGTTAGGAGTGGTACGGGGCAGGGGAACAAACTACTGAGGGTGCTCATGCTTTAACAAATGCCCCAATTTTACTCTTCCAAGCAGAAAATTAAATTTCAATCAATGCTGCTTTAGAGAATAAGAATTAATTATCACAGGTTTACATCACTTAGAAATAAATCATACACAAGCTAAAATATACACAATGTCACCTTACCTTATGCAACTGTAGTGTTTGAAAGTGCTTGCAGCTTTCTGGCACTCCAAGCACAGCTGTATAGCTCCTGGATAGTCCTCTTCCTTAGGATAAAATACAATGGAAAGCTAATTTGGCTTTTGAAGCAAGTTCTGCAACACCATTTTTGGCTGCATGCTTATGTATACTCATTAAGAACAAAGTATTTTGCCTTTATGGCTGTACAGTAAAATTGAAAGAAAAGTGTGAGGGTCTCTTGCAGAACTTAATATGCTTGGAGTGTAGTATTAGACAACGTTAGCAACATCTGAAAACACTATGTATTACATTACCTTATGCAAATTACTTGCTCTTTTGTTTACTTATGCATTTATACAACATGTATCAGAAAGTTTCTATTGCAAAACAACTAACATTTTCCTTGTTAACTTTCAAACCTTTGTTAATACCATATGATCTATTCATGAGCAAGGAAAGAGGTAAACTCAATCACTGGCAGGCTGCTGCCACAGTTTATAAAATCTAAAAAGAGACAAGGGAGATACTCCAACATTATACCCAAATAAACACTACTTAATTTCACACATTCTATAGATAATTAGAAATTCATTTAAACACAACTAGCTCACACAAGGCCACAGGACAAAAAGAACATATTTTAAAGGAAATACTGTACTAATTTATAAGAATAATACCCAATAGGTAGACAGATCAGTCAGGAAGTACATGAAGATGCCAGGACAAAACTAAACCAAAAACATGCACACAAAAACATAAAATCCCAGCATCTACTACTATTTTTGTATTCTATTAGATATCAGTCCAGAAGGCTCTTGGAGGGAGGAAACCCTCTTTAACAGCTAAGAGCTTCCCTTTTTTATCCTAATTACATGCCTTGTATTATGTGCTTCAGAGAGCTCAAATGCAAAGCTGCTACTAGAATTTCAAAGTCATTGACTGAAGAACAAAAATGCATGGGCAATTTATATTCGGCTGTTATCATAAAGGAGTTTCTGAAATGAAATTGGTTTTAACAGGAACATTCTAATGCAGATCAAGTTTAGCTAAAAACACACCCCACACACACACATTATCCATTAGATGAGAACAGAATGATACACTGGTCAAAAACAATTCCTGCATTTACAGCTCTTTGCATCTTTCTCCATTGGAAACCTGGTACTTGGTCCCACAGAGCTCAAATCAGGAAGCCTGCTTGCATAACATGTATTACTAATACATCCCAGATGCAGCTCACCCCTGTAAGTTATTACAGCTTTGTGTCTGGTCTTTTTTTAACTGAGAACCCTATCTAAATGTTGCTTCTGTGAATGGCTACTAATAGCTCTCATGCATATTCCAAGCTAGTAACTTCCTGAAGTAAAGAGAGTAAGTTGGCTGACATCTGGGATACCTTGTTGGGGGCAGTTGCTGAGCGGAGCTCTAAAACTTCCACTTCACCAGAAAGGGCAGTTCCAACCCTTAATATTGAAAAATTATGACAGTAAGACATTAGGGTCTGTGTATGAATGCAACACTCCCACCTCTGTCTCAAGACAACTGCCACCAGTAGACCCTGAAGAGCTGATTTCCTGTGCAATAAAATGCAGGGCAGAAATGAAAAGCTCATTATGGTGCAAGGCTCACTGAGCAACAGGCGACATTTGTGCAGCCTGTAAACGAACACATTCTTGCTTGCCAAAGAAGGAAGTGTGCCAAGACAAGGTGTATTACGGAAAAGAGAATTAAACTCAAAGAAACTTAAGAGTTACAAATATTATGACTCAATTTGCAAATTTAGTAACCAGGGAATATCATCATGACTTTCCATCCTCTATTAGCTGTAAATATTTGGCAAACTACACAAGCCAAAAATGTTATACTAGATTATTAAAATATAGTTGTCAATAAAATCCTGAAGCTGTTCACATTCATCTTAAGACGAGATCTTAATTTTGCTCTTTGTGGCATCTACTGCATTTTTAGGAAGTACATACATTGTATCAGCAGAATTTTCAGTGTCATGGCCTGCATGCCAACTCAATGAATAAGGAGAGAAGCTACTGCATTTCCAAATACTAAATAGTATATGCATTTCCATATACTAAATTTAAATTATAAATTTGTAGAGTAATACCTCAGCACAATACTTAATCCAGATCCAGCATATCAACAGTGAGTTAAATCTCACTTTCTTTTTGCTTCCAAATATCAGAAAAGAAGTTGAGGGTAGGGAGGGGTGTGATGTCTCCACAGCACTCTTACTGATCTCACTCAAGCGTCAAGTGCCCAGATCTAAAGCAGGATTGTGTCTTTGACAGAAAATACTCTCTCCCCAGCACAAAGGCTATATAATCTGATATGAAATACTTCTCACAAGAGTTAAAAAGAGAATATAATTTCAAAACACACACACACCCCCTCAAAACCTGTTTGCAAAAAGAAGGAAAGAAGGGACTAAATTAAGATGACTGGCAAAAGCAAACTTAGAATAGCTTCAAATTACAGCAGTCTGGCAGGGACTTACCTCCAGCATCTCACTCAAACGCACATCAGTTCTTTGCTAAAAATGATTAAAAAAAAGAAAAAAAAAAGTGATGAGTACACAGAAATAGAGGAAATATTTGGTGCTGAACAAAAACAAGTGTACATACCAATGTCTTTATTGTCCTCAGAGACTTCAGCAGCCCAATAAGCAACTGCCGTTTCCTTTGATTTGCAAGAAGCCCCAAACTAGTTTGTGTGAAGCCTTCCTTTGCTATATTCAGGTGTCTGCAAAAGTAAAAAACGAACATAATCTTTGATGGTATGTAAAGTAAAACTTATTTCTAACAAATTCTAACACATCCATTAAAATACATACCAAAAAATAAGACTGTCAGCATTGTTAGGGAAACCCAGAAATTGAGATGATACCAACAGACTACTAAATGGTATGCTTTTCCCTTCTGTGGAATTTTTCTGATCAACAGTGTATCTCAAAAAAATTCCTGTATTAAAGAAATCTGCCCAATGAAAAAAGTGAGAGCTGCAAGAGAGGAAGCAACTGACATTTGTTTCAGTATCTTTTAACTACTATTACTAATTATATTCAGCATATAAATAGGAAATATCACCAGCAAAGAAACTCCTTAGGTTTACAGATTTCTTAAGTACTTAAGTCCCCCTCTTTCAATCTCTGCCATGTTTTAAGCAGGATACCTTCTTCCATTTGTGCAAATAACAGCTGCTAACTGAAGGCCAGTCTGCAATGATGTAACACGTTCAAGTTCCTGCAGAGAGACAACAGGTTATATAAATATACAAGGTAAAGTCACGCTACACACCAGCAAAAACTGATCAGCAGGAACCTGTTGAGATGCTATGATAACTTTCTAGTTACATTACGTATTATTTGTTATACATTGTATATATGCTAAGCACTGGATTGTAGCATTAATAAATGATACCTTTTACAATACAATTATCTTTTGGAGAAAGATACTTAAAATCCATTTTCATTACAATGGGCCTCTACATTTATATACTGTACATTTAGTCTAAGAAGCTCTACACCATTAATGCACTGCATCAGAATGAACTAAGCTTCAGGGGCAGAAGCAGAGGGTTTCATTTGCATTAATATGCCAGAGCAGAAAACAACACAAAAAATTGTTTCACAGAGCATTTTCTTGTTTAGAAGCACTTATGTTCTACTAATTTGATAAATATCACTTCATAATGAACATTAATTGTATCCTGTTGAATTTCAGCTGAAAACTCATCAGCAGAGCTGACCTGAATTTAGCTGGATTTTGACTTTAGTTCCTAGCAACATCTCAAATCATTAAAAAAAACCCCAAAAAAACCACCCCACAAACTTTTTTTAAGAGACATATTAGGATTTTTGTTAGGAACTGCAGTGCAGAAAAGTGAACACTCTCCCTTGCTAAAAAAAATGGGTTTTTTAAAATACTGATCATCATTTCAAAACATATGACAAGCAAAAATATGTTTAAAGTTTAGTTCAGTATATGATCAGTCTCCAAAGACACAAGTAATTGTGACAAATCACCTTTACATTAACAATGTTGCTTTTGCAAAAATGACCACTTAGTTGATGATGTACTTATCCTGAGAAACCAAATCCAAAGCTTACTCTCCACAGTTTCCTACTTCTTACTAAAAGCATACTTAGCAATGTTAGAGCTATTCAAAAGCCTGTTGTTCCCTTTTTCATGAGGAAGCACATACAATAAGGAGTAACTCCATTCTAGCCTTCCCTCTTGCAAAGATTCCTTAAAATCTCTCCTTTAATGTGACCAGATGAGAGGCAGAGGGACAGGGTGCAGCCTTACAGTCCCCAGAGAGGTGGGGGCTTCCTTGCAGCACTTAGGGCCGAATACATTTTTTTCTCAAAGACAATCTTCCACCCATTGGTTGTTCTCAAAGCATGCCTTTCCTTTAAGGAGATGGGAAAACTATAAATCCCTTGCCTTGTGCCTGTGCCATGCCTCTCTCAGCCCATAGTAGCGCCTGATAGACCAGTACTTTGTACTGGGAATGGGGTGCAAACTATGACTTCCCTGCACTTCCCTTTGCACAGCGGAAACAACATGTCCAGGAAACAGTCAGCGCTTCAGCGCTTCTTCTGGTGATGTCTTACTGTAATTGGACACTGAACTGGTACATAACAAAGTACCTACGGCACATCAGGACATTCACTTCATGAGTCAGTGGGAAGGTGAGTCCTGTGACACCCACCAGAAATCTCTGGTAAGTCTACTGGCAAGAATAGCACTGTGCAAGCCTGTGCCCATAAGTAGCACTGAAGGATTACTGACTTACTCAGGCGTTTGAGAATTAGGGTGTTTTTTTTTTGAAAGATTCTTACTGGCATGATGGATTTTTAACTGTCTCTTTGGAACATCTAAAAGAACTTCTTGCTATAAAACATGTGCACTTTCCTAAGATGCTGCTGGAATAAGAATATTAACATTACACAGTAATACACCAGAAGCACACTGTCCACAGTAATACTATACACTGAAAGGGGGGTTTCAAAGTGAAGCTGCTGGATTCTGGAAAAGCAGTACTTGCTCAACAATATCAATTCCAAACACACACAACTGCAAAACCATACCAGAAGGTTTCAATATATTACAATTACCCTTTCTGCCCACCTCAACTCAACAATCGTAACGTTTACTTAGCCTCCTTCTGTAATAGCCTCTCACATGACTCCTTTAACTAAAACTGAAATAGTATTATCCTTACAGCTTTTTTCTTCCAACAGCTGTTGCAGGAGATGACAATGCTCACACCATCCCCACCAGTTCTCTTTAACAGCAGTACTCCTCCTGCTACCATGAAAATGCCGGAGCACAGACAGGAGACTTGAAAGGTCTCCTTGTCTGGGTCATCAGTGCAAGTGACCAGCAGAGGAAGTCATGTACTCTGGATCAAAGAGGAAAATAATTTCATCTCCATGACATCTACCATGGGTTTACACCAAAGAGGCATAAGCCCTAACCTCCAGCAAAAGTGGATCAGTTGAGAAGCAGGAGGGAAGGAAGGGAGAGATGCAACAGGAAGAAGGTTAACAAGAAAGAAGAACAAGAGAAAGGAAGGGAAAAATAAAATGCAGCCATCATTGCCCTCCCACGCTCTCCCCAGCTTCTTGATGAAAATGCAAATTGCCATTATGGCTGATGGTGCTTAGGCAAGGTGCTGTACACACACAAAATTATCCACAGTTGGATAATTCTCAGACTCCTTTAATAATAACCCAAAGTTTTCACTTTCACAGAATTCTCATTGTTGTTTCCTAGAACGACTGGAAAAAATCAGGCAGAGCTGACCAAACATCTAGGGATATTATTAAAAATAAATGGGAAAAAACCCCACTTTCTCTTTGAAGAATTATTGTGAGAGCTGTTCCAAATATGTTTTGGGGGCAAGCAGAGAAGTCATACCAATATTCTACTACAAATAGCTAAAGCAGCTTTATCTTGTTTGTCTCTTGGGAGATCTTTGACATATCAAGGCTCTTTTCCCAGCTCGGTCACCTTTTAGATGCTTTCTTCTCATGACTGCCTGAGACTTGTGGCAGGTTTCTGGGTTAAGTGCTCTTAAGAAAGGTCATTGCTATTTTCTCTTATGGAAAGAGATCTGAAACCATTCCTAAACACAGGCACTAAAGTAGTGCCTGTTCAATTCCATTACAGCCTGTGAAATCATGTTTCCAGAAAGCATTCTTAAAACGGTTACATGCTGAAGCCTTTATCATCATCCTAAGGGACGTTAGCTCAATACAGGCTTGATTCTTTTCACTCTACAGACACACACAGCTAGTTCCAACCAGACACTAGCACCTCTACTAACAAACAGCTAGATTTAATCCCCAGGGAAGCAGGTACAGCATTGTAACAGCACAAAATTGAATGGTTTACTCTTTAAAAGTCACTGTCAGTTGTCTTACCTGAACATATGCAGGCTGTTTTTCAAGAATCAAGTCTGCAACTTTCTTTGATACCTAAAAAAAGAATATTAGATGTGATGTATAACAGTGTCAATTAAGTAGGCCATCCCTACACTAAAATTCTACAAGCCTGCGATTCTGTATCATTTAGTTCTGTAGTTTTCCAATTTATTAACAAATTTGCCCCAAGAAGGTAAAAAATTCTAAAAGTGACAAGTCAGCTTTCCTTAGGAACAAAGTAAGAAAAAAATTCACAGTTCCATCTAGAAATTAGTGAGCATTTTTAAATTAATCCCTTACCTTTCTACTTTTTAAGGAGCACACTAGGATAGGAAATAGAAATAATATAGGACATAACTGCTTACATTCTGCTTGTGGTTACCATTAGACTACAAATTTAAATTAACCATTTACCATGGAGATGTAAGAAAGCCATAAGGACACCTAATCTGCAGACTGATGCTGTATTAAATAAAATCCCTGTAAAAATTAATATCCACCCTGTGAACATTATACTCTCCCTTTAGCCCACAGAACATGCATATTTTAAATTTTTCTCCATTGTTCTGAACTAACAGTAAGTAGACTGCTACCGAGAGATGCTGTCTGTAATGGATTTAAAAATGGGCACTGCTACCTTGATCAGACTCTTGTGCACAAACACAAAAGCTTAAAAAAAATCCAACGGTGGCAGTCATATAATCACAAGCCCAAGAACGCTCTGTCTGGTCTTGTTTTTCACCATGGACTAAAATATTTAAGAAACAGTTCAAACATGAAACAGGTATTCTCAATATCGCTCTATATTCTTTGCTCTATATTCTTTTGGGGAAACAATACTTCCAAAAATGGAACAAAATAAAACAGGCTATAACAGTCAGCCAGCCCACAATGCAAAAGAGATGAGGGGTTTTTTTATATTTGACCATTTAGTCAAACATAGCTCGATGTTGGGACCTTCCATGAGCATTCTTGTGGCTCCACCAGGCCAGTCCCTACCCTCTAGAAGAGCACGTGCATACAAATGGTCTTTGAAGTACTACAACATCATCAGCTGGCAATCTAAACAAGGATTCTCTCCTTCCGTATTAAAAAATGGCTAAAATCTCAAAATTATTTTAAAACCTCTTAGTTGTTCTATACATAATACAGCATTCTTCTGCAGGACAGCAGAAGAACCACTCCGGAACTGGGTGGACGCAGGAAAGGATGTTATTAGTCCAAAACCTACACAAGTCTATGTGACCTTGGGGTTCTTCACAAGTTTTGTTCACTGCAGTGAACACACTGTGAAGTTATCATTTCCCCTTTTCAACCTGTTCTTCCCACTAGCCCTGTACCTGTAAAAACTTAACGACAGGGATATACCTGCCAGTCATGCATTGTCCTAGTATGAATTTCGTGGTTTGATTCTTCACTGTTAAAGGGACTGGTCAAGCAGAACACATCAATCACAGAACCACAGAATGCTTTGGGCTGGAAGGGACCTCAAAGATCATCTAGTTCCAACATTAAATAATAATAAAAGCTGAGTTTCATTTTCAGCTTTTACAGTCCTTTTCTTGTTTTGCCGGTTCTCACTTACCCTTGACTAATACCAACCTCAACAATGTCAAGGATCTGCCACAGCCATATAATTTTTCTTTCCCTGAAATTAGCGATACTACTTTTCCAAGCTTCCAAACTACTCTCTTTCCTTTCTTTTGGATGAGTGATACTATCCCAGGGTACTTCCATTCATTTCCAATTTGCCCCACGCCTTTTGGCATCTTCTGTTCAATTGTATTTATTTTTTTAATCCTTAACTTTTGGAGTCCAGAATTGCAATTGCTGGCAATGAACATGACAGCACTTATCAATGCACACAAACTACAATGTTCTTTGAGGGGACTAAACAATTTTTTCCAAAAGAATTTTCTGGAATAAAAATACAAATAGAAAAAGATACAGCCGAGAATATCATTCTACTAATTTAAATTGTCTGTACCAAGATGATCAAACAAATTAAAGCTGTCATGATACACATATTAAAGAAGTCTTGAGTGAGTTGGAATATATACAGTGGAATGGAAAACTGTAATGGGAAAACCAGAGAAAAGATGGAGTCTATAGTCACCCTGAAAAAAACCAGCATGACCAAGATCAGCTAAGCTGAAGTACATGGCAACAGGCAGTGGGAAGGGGAATATCAGAGCTCTGTTTCCTACAATTCACACTCTTTTGTGTTACAGAAATTCAGCAGTTGGGATTATCTCTAAACCAGTAAAATTACTATGCCAGCTAGATAGGTGCACTGAAGTGAAAGGGGCAGTTGGCTTTTTTTCTAAAGCAGAGGTATTGTGTGATCTGTTAAGAGACTTACTGAGTCCTCTATCTAATAGAGTTCACAATTGGCATTAAAATATTTTAAGGACTGTACTAACAATATACAACATTCTGCAGTACTGTCTTCCATGAAGAACATTAATGTCCTTTAAGACAGTAACCTAAATACATATTAAAAGATAAATGGACAGTAACTGAGACAGAAGGAAATATGTAACAGGCTGATGCTTCACCTGGAAATATGACACAAAAGCACATGATATACAATAAATTTTAGCAACTTGGCACATGCCCAGGGAGGAAAACAAACCCAAGCAACAATTCCTTCCTATAGCAGAATCACACTGAGACTAGATTAAGGAAGACACAAGAAAAGCCCAATCCTGACTAGGACAGGGATGGTGGAGGAAGAATTGGGCACATGTTTCTTGTCAGTTTTATCTTTGAGAAATTTTATTTTCTAAAAGAAAGACACATATGGGCCATATTTACTGGAAAACTCCTGCTCAGTTCTCACCCCTACTATACATTAGCTGCATGCACTTTCAGTTCATATAGTTCAGCAGCAGCCATGCAATGAAACTCCTCCCCCAGCTGCAACAGAATGGCCAAGACATTGATAACAGGTATTAGGTCTGTGCAGCATATCTCAATGAAGTTGTGTCCAAGCCTTGAGTGTATTCCTTGCAAAACTAGATGTTTTCTTATGAAAACAAAACCAAAACAAACAATAACAACAAAAACCACAAAACCAAATAAAAGGGAAAAAAAACAAAACCACACACTATAAAAACTCAAACAATACAAAACCAAAAACCACTTTCAGCTTCTTTCCTTATACCTGTTGGTGAGAAACACAGAATATTCATTTGCTCAACTTCTCAGTAATACTTTAAAAAATCTCAGAGGTTTATTCTGAGAAAAGCAATCTTAGGCAGAAGTACTTGTTCTCTCTGTATGTTAACAACCAAATATTCTCCTTTTGTACATTTAATTCATTTAAAGACATGAGTTAGTATTATTACTGTGATTTTACTTGCAGATACTCTCCAAATGCCACAATGAAAACATCCATTTCCTATACCATATTACTCATCTTTAGAAGACCCAATGAATCAATAATTAATGTGTGAATAGAAAATAAAAAGCCTGAAATGTAACAAGTACCTTTCAGAAGCTGCAACTCCAACTTCCCTCCATAAATTATAGTTATTACTCATTGTTACATTTTATTTGTTTTATTATGTAATAACTCTGTACCAGTATTCACTAGAAATCCTTGCAGGTGATTAAAAAATTGGCAAATGAAAAACAAGAGAAACAGCAACTTTAAGGAAAGAGTTTTTAAAATATTTTGTCTTTTATGCTGAACATTCAGAAAATCAAGTTTCTAAAGAAATAGTTCATACATTTGCTCCTTGTTACTCTACTTATCACCAACATTTACTTCTATGATTTCATATGATTTGATGACTTCCTCCTATAATTTTCCATTATAAAAGCACTCAATGTACTATCAAAAGAAAAAATGCTTAATATACAATGCATTTAAGAAATCAAAACTTTTTCAGTTAGAGTTCTGACTAGACTTACAAACAATGCAACAAATTGCCTGAGGGTACAGAGGAAAAGACTTTACTTACAGCAGCTTGCTGTTGTTTTAATTTGTCTCTGTACTCTTCCAGTTCTTGAAGACTAAGTACTGGAGGAAGCCTCTGCATGTAAACAACAAATTAAATTCAGTGAGAAATTAAAGGATTTTAAATACACGTGTAGGATTAACTGATCAATCAATTCCATTAAAGAAACATTTGCACTGCTTCTGTAATCTAATTTGCAGAATTAATCTATTATTTTTAATGATGGATACTGAAATAAATCAGAGTTAAGATAAAGTATTATCATAATTACATCACCTAATACCATAATTACCTCACAGTTACCTTATTTGAAGACATATGTGTATACATACAACTCCTCTATTAATTGAAATTATTATGCCTCAGTCAGCTTGCTAAAAACATTACCCACAATACAATGGATTTTTCCCCTCCAGCTATTTTGGCTTTTTCACTATAGCTTAAATTACAAAGTTCCTGTTAGCACAACTGAGTTTAATTCTGCCACATGAAAAGAAAAAACTCCATACCAATATTGTATGCTAGAAGCTCCACACAACCACAAGATTAGGCAGGAGGGTAGAGTTTTGAACTAATGCCAGATAATAAAAACCAAAATGAAAAATAGCTCATTGGAACAAGCATACTTTTGACCCTCATTTTTTGTTATATGACTGTCTTGTCTTTTAAGAAGACAGCTTACCTCTAACTCATACTTCACAATATCAAAGGAATCATTGGAAAAATAAACTTCTTCAATGCTGTTAATTATTTCCTGCTGAGCTTGAGGATCAGTTGGTTCTTCCTGTAGTTCTCTAAGCTCCTCCTTCATAAAACAAAAAAGGATTTCCATGATACAGTATCACACGCTAACTGGAACAGTGTTTTACCAAAACAAGTATTTTTCAAAAGCCATTTAAAACATCAGTACAAGAAGCAATGGCAAAGAACAGAAAGATCAGTACACTGGAGCTGGATCTTCCCATTACAAACATCAAGATATTAAAAACTTTTCAAAGAACGTAGGGCATATTTCAGTGTTGCAGATCACTTCAATACTTCTTTGACAATACATTTACAGCACAAATGGGTGTCGAGTCCACAGTTTCTTCTCCTGAACTTCAGAAATTCTCACAACAAACTAAAAATAAATTGGCAGGTTATTTCTCCAGAAGCAAAAAAATTCAGCGAAGTGTAACAAATAAAACCTGAATTTTTTCAACAAGAACAATCATCTTTGTAAGCTTAAGGTAGACAGTGTCACTACAATTGTATAACTTTTCAATTCAGCCCTTAGAATTCACTGTAATAAAAGCCATGCCACTAAACCCTTATATTTTTTACCAAAACAAATCTGCCTTCTTTAATAAAATTGTCAGATTTCAGATTTTACTCCAACTAGCATCGTAGTCCAAGCAGAGATGTCAGCTTTCTGAAAGTTAATATTCGAGAGGTGAGCATCCCCCTCTCTGCTGACCCTGGAGAGTCTCAACAACTCACCAGCTTCCACTGGTTGCAACAAGGAGAGGACTGAGTCTGAACCTTCTCTTCCCCTCCTGTACTTGACATTTCAACTAATACTAGCCCTCTCCTGGAGACTTTTCCCATCAAAGGAATGAAAATACTAAAATCCTCTATCAGAGACTCAAAAGGGAGAAGTACCAGGATATTCTTTCACCTAAAATCAAGATTTAATGGATCAAATTGCTTGACATTAGGAATTTAACCCTGGTGAAGCAATCCAGCACACTGAAGTGTCCCTTGAAGACCCCAAGCCTCCCAATAACACAGCCTTGTCACAGTGCAACAAGGTACTGGTATTTTCATCACCAAGAGTTCAAGGACTTATTTCACCAGTTTAGAGGCATCAAATTATAGGTTAATTGACTAAACAACCACTAACCTGCTTATTTTGTAAAACAATTGAAATAAGGTCAACACGTACTCTTTATGAGGCAGAGACATTTCAAATACAAGGCAAGGTGCTGTTTCTCGACACAAAAGAGTGAACAGTTAGGAAGAGCACCAGAAGGAATCGCTACCCCTTTGAAATACCTCTCGCATTAAAAAAAAAACAAGGGG
>VZTU01025155.1:0-11317 GCA_013400835.1 Zapornia atra | reverse complement strand
TGCTCTCTAACATAAAGAGCAACTCTTCCACCTCTCCTCCCTAGCCTGTCTTTCCTAAAAAGCACATAGCCATCCATGACAGAGTGCCAGTCATCCAGGCTGTCCCACCACGTCTCAGTGATTGCAATGAGATCGTGGCCCTGCAACCGCACAAAGATCTCTAATTCTTTCTGCTTGTTTCCCATGCTGTGTGCATTTGTATAAAGGCATTGTAGTGGGGCAGCAGGTGCAGGTTTCCTCAACAGATTACAGCAAGATTTCCAACAGGGGATGGGCAATAGTGGCTTTCTGATAGTGAAAAGAAGGGATGAAGAAGCTCCAGGGTGAGGATTTTTATTTGTTTTCTTTTCATTCTCCTTCGGTATTTATCTACACTTCGTATTTTTCTTCTTTTACCATTTATTCTGTGAAGTTTCATTAATGCAACTTTCAGCTATATATTTAACTCAAGGGACTTCTTTCTAAGTTCCTGGCTAAGATATGGCAAATGCTCCCAGCAGCTGTCAAACGGGCTGCTGTTGTGGAGACAGATCTGTCTATGGGTGGGATGAATGTAGTTTCATCCTTGGATATGTTCTATTTGGATTTTCTCATTCTAAAGATAGCAGGGAAACTAATGCCAGAAGCATGTAGATGAGTAACTGGCTGTTGTGCAAGAAGCTCTCTGAATATTGGTAGCTGCCTTGGTTTTAGTTTCCATGTTCTGCAGTATATTAGAAGAATGGAGTAAGATTACCTGTATCTTATCTAAAAACTCTCTGTACCACTTACTGCTTACCCTGCAGTTTGATTATGAAATAGAAAAGGCAGACGCTTTACTGGGACTTAGATTTTCAGTGATGAAAATCAAACACATTCCTGAAACTGATCTGTTATATATTTGGTAATACCTTGTCAAAAAATGAAAATAAACCTAACAGACATAAAGGGCTGGCACTTGCATACTTCATCTCAGGGGATATCTAAGCAAAGTCTGAAACGGTTGACACAGAGATTAGTTCATTGCCATTGTTCTTCAGTAATTTCAGCCATCAACATAAAAACTGAAAAGCATTTTTAAGATATTTGCATGTTATCTTGACACTTTCTATGCTATTTTCCAAGCCGATGACTTTTTTACAACATAGCAGATACTTAGTAGATAAGACTTTCTTACTTGGTTTTCGTTAACTGTCTTTAATAGCTGAAGGGTAGTTCAGAGTTGCCCACCACTCCCTTTCCTTTTCCTTCATTTCTGATTTAATTTTGAGAACAAAAATCCCAGACTGTTGCCCTACTGAGCTTATTTGCCAGGTGTATCTGGACAGGGTAGCTCTCAAAGTACCTTTTTGGTATTTGAAATAATTTCATGGTGGTAGACATATCATGTTGTTTATAGTATAGAAGGACAAAACATCTCCAAACATCTCTTTCCAAAAGTCAGATCTCCAGCTGGAGGAAGGACTTGCACAGAGTAAAAAAAAATAAATTCTTTTCTCAGTTTATTTCTAGTGAAGGCTAGACAGTGGTTGGCAAGGGCTGCATGCCTTTAAAATCTATAAATCACAGTTTGGATCACTGGGCATTGCAGGAAAAATCAGTGGTCATCTTAGGCAAGCTTCCATAGATGAAGTATGCTTTTGACATGGAAAAATGTAGAGTGCAATTCAGCGTCAATTCAAAATGATGAATGGAGTTTACTGCCAATGATATTACAGCTTTTATGGGGAGTACAACCATATCAAGAAGGACTATTTGCATCCTGCACAGTAAGCTATGAAAAACAAAAACATCTCAGCACTAGCTGCAATTTTCTTGGCTTTTGGCTATTAACATTGGGCTCCACTACTTTTAAAATCACAGTTATATTTATTTTTAAGTGGAGAAGGGTGAGTAAACACCAATAACAAGAGTTTTCCTACTCTTTTTTCATCTTGCATCTGCCATTCCGTAATGGTCAGCATGTTGTGAATGATAGGTTAGACTAAAAGAACAGGCTATCACTTCAACTAAAAAGAGAAACTGGAAAACAGGATAGCATGACAAGGCCTATAAAGCCTTTAAAGCTAAACTCCAGAAGGCGTGTGGGAAGGTGTAACCAGGGCAACTACTATCCTTTCCACAGTGGGATGAGATATGGTACAGGCAGAGCCCTCCCCTCTACTACGCAGCAACATCATTCTTCATGGAGATCTGAACAGCATCTTTGTTGCTACAGTCACCTCCTGTTGTTTTTCTACAACTGCCAAGGTTGGCCAAAGATGAATTAATGAACCATTCAGCAAACAGCAATATCCACTTCCCACATCATACAAAGAGTGTAGGTAGAGCTCACTGTAGCAAAAAATAAAGAAATTGGAACAACTACAGTTACTCTAAACCTAAAAACCTGGTCATGATTGTATCATACCCATCCTTTATAGCATTATTGTAGTAGACCTTTGATAATGCCTTCAACAGTTGCAGTTCAGTTATGCAGCACAGTTTGCATATTATAGGTAAACACAGTATTATTTCACATATCAACATGAGCCGTGGTTTTCATGTTATTTCTCGTACCATCAACTGAATTTCTGTGGGTTCCCTAGCACTTGCTAAAGCTCTAATCTGGTCATTTATACATTATAGTCAATCTCTTATGCTCATTTTCTACTCCACTAAAGTTCATGGCACACTCTCTGAGGCCAGCCATTTGCTTAATCAATCACCTGGGAGGAAAGGGATTTGAATGTTTATTAAAAAGCATTAATTCTGAACATAAAAGGCTCAATGGTTTGCAAGCATTCCATTCCTATCTGCAATACATAAATAACTTTAAAAAAAATATACATTTTAAATTAATTACAAACCAGTTTTAAAATCTATGTTAAATGTCTGTTTGGGCTCACTCTTCAAGCGTTAATATGTCCAAATGGCTTGGCTTGAAAACGCATCTTCTCAATTCAGCTCCTGTAATTATTTTAGCAGCAGCAGGCTGCTATGTTGCCAGATTTCAGCTTGCAACATTAGGACAATTGCCTGGGGCTATAAATCTTCCCTGGGGATTTGTGGATATCTGTCCAGCTGCTATAGTTTTGCACAAATGTGGAAGAGCAAGTTTTGAGAATAAGTTCTTTTGCAGAAGCATCTCACTTGCTTTACATTTGAGCATGTTAAGCAGAAGATGGGTGAATACGTACAACCCTGCTAAAGTGTGTACAATGCTGAAATTCTAGTGTGCTTTTGGAGCCAGCTCCTCCCTTCTGGTTAAGTGGTGTAAATCTCATTTATCTTTTCATTAGAAAACAAGCGCAACATCGGTTTTGTTATCTTTTTTCCAGGTAATGAAATCAGACCTCTACCTTAGTCTTAGTAAATAGTATTTACTCTGATATTCTAATAATGGTATCATCTACTCATTTCCAGAACCAGATTTGGTCCATATCCACTGCAGCAACATTTTACCATGTTGGTGTGGAGATACAGATCGTTGAATCATTGAACCAGTGAATCAGTGGATCATTGTATCATTGAATCATTTAGTTTGGAAAGGATCAATTGTTGACCTAACATGGCCAAGTCCACCACCAAACCATGTTCCTAAACGCCGCAGCTACACCTCTTTTAAGTACCTCCAGAGGTGGTCACTCCACCACTTCCCTGGGCAGCCTGTTGCAGTGCTTGAGAGCCCCCTGAAGTCAAAACTGCCTTGCCATAAAGAGTTTGTGGTGGATAAAACCTTCAAACTCAGTTTTGTGTACATCCCACTTTCCTAGTATGCAATGTAATTAATAGGTATAGTATAAGGTGACTCCTACAGAAACAGAAAATTATGAACAGGCTAAGTGCTAAGTAAACATTGCATTTATAATTTACTGAATGGAAATCTTACAGAGGGCAGGAATTAGCAGCTGTCTGGAATAAGCATAGAGCAGCAAATTCAAGGTATCATGAGTACTTTGTGATTGTTACAGACTACAGTTTCCCCAATAAACATTTTTGATCTCTTCTCTGGCATTTTTCACCACACACTAATCTGGAGTGTGGTCTTACAAAGGGACCTGAGTAAACAGTCCTATTTATTTGAAAGGGAAAGGGGGACTGATTTAAAGAATGAAAGTGTTTAAAGTAATTTTTGCACAAGCAAACAGGAAAGTGAAATTAATTTGTTCACAGGTGAAGTACATCTGCAGTATGAACTGTTGTTGAGAATAAGAAATAGTTCAGGTCCAGGTGAGCCCTAGACATGACTCAACATTCCACTACTGCTCAAGTCTTCCTGTACCATCATAGGCAAACTTACACAGAGGCCCTCCAACATGACCCAGCAACACTACCGACGTACATATGTGCACTCGGTGGTATGACATTAGACCACTACTCTTTCTGTTTTAGAAGCTGTTGCATCCTTGTGGTAGTTTGACCCTGTCTGGAGGCCAGACACCCACCAAAGTCGGCCTACCACTCCCCTTTTCAGCTGGACAGGGAAGAAAATATATATTGAGAGGCTTTAGGAGTCAAGATAAGAACAGGGAGAGATCATTCTGCAATCAGCCTCATGGGCTACACAGACTCAACAAAGAATAAAGGAAAGAAAACTCTAATTTATTACACTGGACTGCACACAGTGAAACCACAGTTGGATAATGAGAAGTGTGACCAGATCTTAAAACACTTCCCTCCTCTCCCCCCTTCTTAGCAGACTTCACTTTAGTCATGATTTCTCTCTCTTCTCCTCCTCATTGAGGCACAGGGAGGGAGAGGAATGGGGGTTTCAATCAGTTCCTCATGACTCGTTTTCCTTCTTAGCTGGGGGGACATTCCTCACACCCTTCCCCTGCCATACAGTGGGGTTCCACCCATGGGACACAGTCCTCCATGAACTTTTCCAATAAGATTCCTCTCCCACAGGGCTTCAGCTCTTCACCAGCTGCCCCAGCGTGGGTCACTGCTATGGGGTGCAGTCATAAATCATAGAATGTCTCTCAGTATCTCAGGCCCAGACTGCTCCAGCCTGGTCCTCCAAGGAGTCACAAGCCTCCCCCCAGCAAATCTGCTCTGGCATGAGTCTCTCTCCCTTGCTCATCTCTGTCTCTCTTTCTCCATGGGCTGCGAGTGCAGGCAGGGGCTTGCTCCAATGCAGATCACAGCAACTCCTGTATGTCTCCACCTGCTCAAGTGTGGGGCCTCTCCATGGGCTGCAGGTGGGGTCTCGGCCTTTTCCATGGGCTTTCTTTTTTTAATTGCTGCCCCATTTTCTTTCCCTGAATCTTTTTTGTATCTTCCAGCTGACCATTTTTTAAACACTTTTTCACATTTTTGCAGCGTCAAGCAGTAGTTGCCTAACCTGTCAGAGCCGATCTTGACCTGAGGCCTTCCATCCATGCAGACATCACTTTACTCTGCAACCCATATACTGTATCTGTTTAAAAAGCAGGTAAGGACTTTTGCTTTCTTTCCCTCTAACTTTTAGATAACTAGCACAAAACAGCAAACAAGCTCTTTATCATTCTTTCTACTGCCCAGATTCAGGAACATAATTATTCTCACTGTGGGCATTGATAGGAATTTCGCTACTTCCTTCATTTGATGGTGGATCCTTTTCCTGCAATTTCTTTTTGCATGCATAGCAAACATTTCACACATACAGAAGCACAGTTACCTTTAACAACTGTCTAGTCAGAAACCATTTTCAGTAAGAAACAAATCAAATGCAGTCAACAGTCACAAGGAAAAAACTATTCTCAGTTATCATGTCTATTTGTGTCTTATTCAGAGATCCATACAAGCTTTCTTTAATCTTTGAGAGATATGTTAGTCTCTGCATTTTATCTTGTGGGTTGGATTCACACTCCGTAAAGACAGTTATTTCGCTTTTCCATTTGTTTTGCTGGCAGGGTCCTAGCTTTCTCCACCCCATTCACCTCACCCTCCACCCCATTTTCATTTGTAGTTATCAGCATCCTGTAACAATCATACCTTGACATTTTATTTATGTGTTTCACATGTCTGTTCCTCGCAGATATTGTACTGCCTTTTTAACTTCTTTATCAGAACTGAGTATGCATCTGTAAGAGCAGAAGCCCATCAGTTGCAGATTAATCTCCCCAGATTGCACTTTTAACAGCAATTCACTGAATTTTCCCCTATTTTCTAAAACACTAATAATCTCTAAAAGCGAAATGCAAAAATAACAATGTTAACCAGTGGCAGCAGCACCACCACTAAAAAAAAATTCAAAATGTAACCCTTCCAGTAGCCAGTAAGTGCACCAAGAGCCTGAAATCCCATGTCCATACATTTCCAATGTTACATATCCATCTACCTAGTGTCTCATTATTTTTTTAATGAAACAACTAATTATTTTCTAGGAAACACAAAGACTTTTAAGGAACACTGTGATTTAGTTAATTAGTCCCTCAACACATCCCAGGGAGTAAACAAATTAATCAGCAGTTTCCCCCATTGAAACCTTCAATTTTTCTCTGTTTCTTTGATCATTGTAATTACCAGAGGGATTAATGCTATTGGTGCTGTCATTTCACTGTTTTAAAACACCCACATGTGGAGCACAAGGTCATTATGGTTATTTCCTAGATGTATAGATGAAACTAAATTCATCATGACTAGCTTGGAAAACACTTTTTTCTCCTTGAGTGCAGGAAGAGGTGAGGGGGCACCAGTCACAGAGGTGAGAATTTTCTTTCCCAAAATTTTTTGTATCTCTGCAGATGCACACATGTACATTTCTGTAATCTGTGGATGGACAGGTTTTCCATCCTGAGAATAGTATAGCTACCAGTACATTGCTGTAGCAAAACAATGTCAGAAAATGCTTGTGTTGTCCCACAGACCTATAACTAGCATCTGCAGAACAGCAGCCTGAAGCACTTGAGTAGATAATACCTCATAGCTTTATTAGGATATTTATGCAGTGTTCTCTTTAACAGTCTGAAGGCAGCAGAAGTATATTTCTTTTGAATACACAAATTAACAGTGATTTCCTCTTCTTTCCCTTTTATATTCCTAATGCAATTTTATCATTGCACTTCATATTGCATTCTCTATGACATTTCCATTTTTATCTTCACTTTTCCTGGACCTGTTACCTCAGACTCAAAGCCATCACATTACCACTTTATCATCCCCAGGTGGCACAGGGAGAAGTAGGAAATGGACATTTGACAGTTCATTATGAATTGTCTCTGTCACTCCTTCCTCCACAGGGCGAGGACTCCTCACACTCTGTCTCTGTTCCAGCATGGGGTCCCACCTATGTGAAACAATCCTTTGCAAACTTCTCCAAAGTGAGTCCTTTCCCATGGGGCTTCAGCTCTTCATGAACATCTTCAGCGTGGGCCCCTTCCATGGGTGCAGTCCTTCAGGAACATGCTGCTGCAGCCTGGTCCCCCACAGAGTCAGAAGTGCCCCTAGCAAACCTGCTCTGCAGTTAGCCCCTCTCTATATGGGCTGCAGGTCCTGATAGGAGCTTGCTCCAACACAGGTGTCCCACCAGGTAATAGTGTCTTTCATGTGTCCCCACCTGCCTCTCCACAGGCTGCAGGGGAATCTCTCCTCTGGTGCCTGGAGCACCTCATCCCCCCCACTTCTTCACAAGCCTTGGTGTCTGCACAATTTCTTACATCTTCTCACTCCCTTCTCTGGTGGCAAAAAGCATCTGCTTGCATTTCTTTTTCTCTTAAATGTGATTGCCAGAGGTGCTATGATCCTTGCTGACTGGCTTGGCCTCGGTCAACAATGACTCCGGCCTTTAGTCAGCTGGTGTTTGCTTTGTGGGGCCTGCAGAGAGCTTCTGGCAGTTTCTTGCAGAAACCACCCCTGCCACCTTCCCCCCCAACCCTTGCCACACAAACTCACAATAGTTACAAGAGATCTTCCCTTTTTGTCTCCAAGGTAAGCATGCAGAAAGTTCCTAAATACCCAGTAGGTTACATGTTCTCGCGTATGTGTATGTCTCTGAGTGGGATAAATCCAGTCCACAACATTTTATTAATAGTCCAGTATCCTTATCTGCAGCCCTGGTGATAATGGTGTGTGTAGGCAGACAATTTTTTCTCAGAAATAGAGGTGTTTACAAGCACTATTGAGACATAGGTGGCCTCATTGCAGCACTTGGAACTGAAAATAACCTCTGCATATTTTTGTTCACAATCACAGGACATAGATTGGTGGTTGTTCTGGAAATTGGGGTTTCTAGTGTAATTTCATCAGAATTTAAAAGGCTATGGCCAGAGGCCTGTATAATTTATGCATTGATTCCTGATAGTATTTGTTCACAGTTGGGAAAAAAATTCTAAGTTACAAAATCTTTATAGTCCCGATCAGCTGTACATGATATTTTTAAAGAAGAAATCAGTATTATTCTTCAATGGGGTTTTACTGGGGTTAAACCAGCCTGAATAATGCATGATGAATAAGAAAAGATGCAAGGAGAGAGCTGGATTTCAAGCCTTCATGCAGGTGCTGACAACTAAGTGGACCTACGCACCAGTTTTTCTCCTTAGTGGCCTGATAAATTTCCCTGTCTTGGCCTGATGCCGCTTTCTAGAGCTCCTCATTTTTCTGTAACTGACTTTTTGTCTGTCTGTAGTGTTTTTAAGCTTACTCTGGTGTACTGAGTCCATTTGAGAAAAAAATTATCCATGCATAAACCCCATAGACATTCGTTACATAAAGCTTGTTTAGAAAAACATTACATTTTATGGATATTGCAAGCATACAGCTGATGTTAAAATTATGCCAAATTGCATCCTAGTTTACCCATTCTTGACTTTTGTCTCAAATTACTAGATATTGATACTAGCTTTCCACTTGTATTGAACTTGTGCATGAACTTTACCATGAAATTATTGCTATTTATATAGAAACACTCAATATGCCTTTTTTAAACTAGAAATGAGCAAAAGTTCTCAGGAGGTAAATATAGCCACGATTTGGATGTATTTCTCTTATTGCACAAACTTCCATTCTGTATCAGTCATAAATGAAAATACAGTTTTGGGTGTTAGTTGGATATTTTGTTTGGTTTGGCTTTTTTCCTAATAGCCTAAAAATTGATGTTACTTTAGTAAAGATGACAAAAATTATTCAATACACTATTGCACTACAGGTGGAATATTTTCCGAAGAAATGATAGTAGCTTTCTGTAACATAAACAGTCCTGGTATTGATATATTGATCTAGTCCAACACTTAGTGCAGGATCACCTCGAGCAGGCTGAGCAGGACAGCATCCATGTGGGTTTTGAATGCTCTGCAACCTCTCTGGGCAGCCTGTTCCAGCGCTCTGCCACTCTCACAGTAAAGAAGTTCCTCCTCATGTTTAGGTGGAACTTCCTATATTCAGGTTTGTGCCCCTTGCCTCTTGTCTTGTGATTGGGCACCACTGAAAAAGACTGACCCCATCCTCCTGACACCCACCTCTCAAATATTTATAAGCATTGTTAAGATTCCTCCCTCAGTCTTCTCTAGGCTACTAAGTCCCAGATAGCTAAGACTCTCTTTGCAAGAGAGATGTTCTAGTCCTCTAATCATTTTCATAACCCTTTTTTGTACCCTCTTCAGCCATCCCCTGTCCTTCTTGAACCAGAGAGCCCAGAACTGCAGAACACTGTTGGTAATAGTAAATTCTTCATTTATGTTTTGGAGTTTAAATTGCTTCAACTTTTCTTCAAATACCACAAAAGTAGTCTTGCAATATCATACAGAAATCAATTATGTGTTTCAGCTATGAGCTACCCAAGGAAAGGCTGAGTGAGAAATAACTGCTCTAATAGACTGCAACAACAAGCATCTGAGAAGCAGTCTTAGCAACAGTTCAATGTTTTAGGTCCTTCTGTAGCATCAATTTGATAGTAAGGTTTTAAACAGAAGTGAAATGCAATTATTTTTTCTTTCTCCCTTCACAATATTTTGACTCTTCAAAAAGTCAAGGAAAGAGGTATACAGCTCTCTAGACACCTTATTTTATTGAAATTAAAATATTACAAATTTAGAAATAGACACCTAATTCCTCCCTACTTCTCCCTTCAGAGTGCATATTCACAATGTCTTCCTGTAAGTAGCTAACTTAGAACTACTCTTTTGAGAATTCTCTTACCTTACAAGGAGTATGAATAAATATCATAAGAACAGGTCTTAGAAGCAAATATTGTCAATGTCCTCTTCCCTAGGTGACTCTTCCATAACTGCTTTATTCTTCATAGCACTATGGTCACTGTCGAATATAGAATGTGGAAACCCATGTGGTATTCTGGGCACAGTGAGAAACAATTCCTAGGGATTAAAACACATCTCTTATATGCTCTGTTCTCTATTAAGGTCTGTTTCTGAGACTGCCTAGAGCATCCCAATCCTGATACTTCTGAATGTCTATGTACCTGCTTTGCTTGTTTAACCTTAGCAAATGCAAAGGCGTTTGCCTGTGCTAACAGAGGAGCAGATACAAACCAAGCACCTCACTGAGCATGACAGGAGAAGATGCCCATGCTTAACCACACCTAGTTCCTCTTCCAAAATTTGGTAACTAGAGGGTTCACCCATGGTGCCTGAGTCCCATGGCCTGTTTACCCTTCAGCCTTAGGGGACATGAGTATTGTCTTCTTCTCCAGTGGTGAGTCGCATTTGTATTGGTAGAGGTTCTTGTTCTTATCTCTTTCATGTTGCATGGAACTGTTAAATAGCCTGTAGTCAGTGAACAAAAATAGGAATGAACATAATTATCTTGCCTAGTGATGAGGGACCTACTTGGAAGAAAGCAGACCTAATTTCTAGTCTCTGCTCCAGTTGTTATTTAAGCATCATATCTAATGTCTCTTTCATTTGTATTCAAGCAGCTGAGAACAGCTTTTGTTAAATTCTGAGCAGCAAGACTATGAGATTTCCAAGCATGAGATGTTGTGCTTGAAAACAGCAGAGCATAAAAAGAATATGTTGATATAAGAAGTAGATTGCACAAGGTATTTGCTTCTTGTTCCTGTAACTATTTTAGGGCCATATACCTGCATTGTGATTTTTGTTTTTAGTGCACTACTGATGAAACAACTTTGTGTAGCACTTTGGTTTGTTTATTATCTTCTAGCAAGCTCTTGTGCTTACTTTCAAAAAATTTCAGGTGTGAGAGTGCATACTAGTGGATGTGCATCCAAATTATTATATAAAGAAAAATGTTTCTATTTATTGTACAGAAAAACAATTAACATAAACCACATAATTTCTTATTTTCTGCCTAAGTATAATTTTCAGAATGCATCACTTTAAAAGCATGAACATATTTTCTAATAATGCAGTCTACATCTTTAAAAAGAAGGTTCACCTCTCCTGAAAGGAGGTTGTAGAGA
>VZTU01025139.1:0-15289 GCA_013400835.1 Zapornia atra | reverse complement strand
CGGGTCCTGCCAGCCCCCGCGTAGCAGCCTAGCACGCGCCCCGCCACATTTACGATGGAGCCAATTATCGCCGTCCTGCGGCGTGGCTTTTTGCATGGGGGGCGCCTATTGGCTGCGACCAGCCCGTTCGGGCCAGGCTTACGTGTTGGAGGCTGCCATTGGCCAGCTGGCGCGGGAGCGCCGGCGGCCCGGGAGCCGCCCCTGAGGCGGCAGTCGCCTCAGAGTAAGGCTGAGCGGCGTTAGGCTGACAGGGGAAGGCAGGTGTGGCTGATGCGCCTGGGAAACAACGCCAAAAAAATTGTGGAGGGGTGGGAGGTTATGAGATTTGGCATCTGCGTGTACGGCTAAACGCTGACAGAGTACCAACGATCCGTTGTTACCGGTACGATGCTGCAGGAGGAAAAGGTACAACTTAAAAACTCCTTTAAACAGGTGTCTAGGTCATAGTCAGTAACTCGGGATTTATTAAATGCCGAATGAATACCTCTGATGTGGCCTTTACTCTGTCCCACTGTAGGTATACGATGAAGTAACAATCCCAAGAGAAAAGTAGCGACTCTGGTTCCTCCCACAGCCCGTGGCATAAAGCATCTCGTTCGTTTCCTACAGGCGTGTGGTATTCATAAACTCCCTAATGATTAACCTTGCCACCAACCTTCATTTGCAACCCATTATTTGTATGTGTGTTTCTATTGTTTTTTAAGGGAAAGCAAATTCCATGATTGCAGACCGTTCCGGGCAACCTGCCGCCAGTGCTGTGACTTTTGCATTCATTCCCCTTTCTGTTCCTTGTGAAAGGAGCTTCCTTCTGCATGCCCGGTACTGCAATTTCACAGCATTTCCTCTCTAGGCACAGCAGTGCAGGTATGTCATCTATGTGGTACCAGACAGCGCGGGTTTCAGTTCTTTTCTTTTGAAACATGAGAGTAGTGTTACATAACTAGGAATACGTAAGCGCTCTCACTTGTATGTTGTTTAAACATTAGAGAAAACAAGGTATCATCCAGTAGATATAAATTCAAATATTATGTTGTTTCTTAAAAGCCTTCTGATACAAGGACATGCACAGCCTAACATGCCACCACCGAACACACAGATACTGTCTTCTGTGCAAGAACCCATCCTGAGAGGGATGAGCCTGATCCAGTTCCCCATGGCACAGGTACTCCTGCTTTTCTGGCTAGCAAGTATGGCAGTTGCCCAATGCATACATCAGATCCCATCCGTAGACTTCTCAGACCGTTCCCATCTGGTTCTTTTAATCCCAGAGGCAGATCCGCTGTTTCAATCTGTATTCTCTATCTAACTTCTAAGCATGATCTGGCAACTGCTCTACAGTCCATGAGAGACTCCCAGCCAGCCCCGGAATATAAAAGGTCTCCCTGTTATATCCAGTGGGCTGGGAGAGTAGGAAAGAAGCCATGGAGTTAGAAGAATTCCCAAAGGGCAGCAAATAGAGAGAACAGACAGACATTGTAAAAATACACACACAAAAATACTTAGTTGTTTTAAATGCAAAAGAAGTTTCTGTTGTCAGATGCAAACAAATTGCATTGCTCTCACATAGAGAGGCTGTTGGCAGAAGCTAGCTGGCCCGTGTTAAAAAGCATTCCAGGGATACTTACCCCCCAGGGAGACCAGAAACACCAGAGAAACCCCTTACATACAAATTGACACTGCTTACCAGAACCAGCTTGAATTAGGGTTAAGCTTGGCACAGAGAAAGGGCCCACCTTGATCTCCCAGGAACTTGCAGGCTTGCCCGGGCACTTTCTGACTGAATGTACCTATTGTCCATCTGTTGGCTCCATTCTTGGCATGACAGTTCAGAGAACAAGAAGAACATAAGTGTGAGTTTTCCTGAGCGATATCTGGGGTGTCTTGGATGGATACCAGGCATGTGTAAAGGAAAAAGCATTGGTTCTGCAAGTTTCCAGGAGCTTTAAGACAAGCCAAGCCAAGTTGCCTCAAAGGGCCCTGAGACACTAACATGCACCCACAGTGGCAGGATGCACCCACTTGTGTAGTGAACAAGCACGAGTGTCCCTAGCTCTTTCTGCTTTATAACCCTAGGCCATAAGTCCATTTTTGAAACTTACTAAGAGAATACCCATTAAGATAAAACTAAAAGGAACATAGACATTCTACACTAGAGGAAAAAAGCAGAAATTTTAAAAGGAAAAGGTTTTCTGCCCCTCAGCATTGATATGGAATCACTCCATCTGCTCTGACACTCATCATTCCTGTATGTATGTCCCAACCAGCAAGGGCACCTTGGTCCCTGGATGCCCACTGTCAATGGCAAACACTCACATCTTCCACAGGTACAGCCATCTCCCTAGCCTCTCCAGGGAGATGGTGCATGGAGCCCATTTAGAGAAGAGGCATGGGAATGCCAGCAGCCAGAGTGGGTTGTCACTTGATTGTTCTGACATGGAGATCCCACTAATTTTAAGCACATGTCGGATCTTTCTCCTTTTCTGCACATTCACCCACATCTCAATCCCTTGGCAGTACTTACATACATTATATATAAACCTCTCCATGCTACTATTTCTGTTTCATCTCTTTCCTCCCACCTCATGAACCCATTAGATTTGAATTTTTTTTTAATTTAAGAAGCATATGAAAAGTTGATCATCACTGATCCCATCTGCTTCTGCATGTACATAGCACAAGCAGAAATTTCCTTGTGAAATGTTCCTGCTGAACATTTCCTCAGTTATATCCCAAGCCCCAGACTAATTGGCTTCTACACCTACAGTCACTCCTCTCCCTGCCTCCGTTCTGTTTTTAACTTAATCGCTCTCCTTCGTCTCATTTATTCTCCTCTAATCTCAAGCCAGTTTGGTGTGTACCTTCATTTTGTATTTCCATTTCAGAAGTTGACATTATTTGGAACTCGGCATCCCTCTTTTCCCAGCCCTGCACTCAAAGAGGAGCTGAGAAGGACCCAGGCATGTTAGTGTCTCTGCATGTACGGGAGCCGCAGGACTGGGACCCCTCCATGAGGGAGGGTGAGCCTGGAGCCAGGGATGACAGTGCTACGCAGCAGGACGCCATCCCACGATGTCTGAGCAAGGCAAGCAGAGCAGGGCTGGGGGGCGGTAATGGTTTTGCCATCAAGCAAAAGCAAAGCAACAGGTCAGGACCCAGGTCAAGCCAGACACCAGGTCAGGGACATGGCTGGGCACAGACCCTCCTGCAACACAGCTCAGGCCAGGAGTAGGTGGCCCAGTGCAGGTGGGAGCCCCAGGTGAGGGCAAGGTTTATGGATGCATTCAGGGCCCTGGCACTCTGCTTGTATATCTGCTCTGCAGTACTCTGCACAGCTACGGCACTTGTTCAAGAGGTGGAACTGGGCACAACTCCAGGAGTTATGACCAGCTGTAAATACGGGATCTCCAAATAACTTTCTTAAAATATTGGTGAATGATATTTTGAGGAAAGCAGATTATAAGCAAACAGGGTTCAGAATTAGCTTTATCCTGCCCTAGTACATCCACTGATCTAGTGCCTTCATTCCCAGGGTCCCTAACCTCTGGCAGAGAGAGAGGGATGCTTTCAGCTTTCTTCCCTTTCACTCACACTCCTAGCTTTAGAGGCATTTAAAGATAATACACAGATGCTCCTCGTTGTCCTAGCTAATATGTTTGGACCCAATGCCCAAGAGTTGGTTTCATCTAGACATAACTTCCTTTTTGACAACCTCAGAAATATTTTATGAGGTCTATTTTCTCCCAGTGTTTATTTCCTCCTTTTATTTGTTTATTCAAATCTGCTATTACAGTGAGACAACATACTAACACAGTAGACATCTTTCACAGTGATCAAACACAGAGAATATATTTAAAAGCTGACAGAGCAGCCCTAAATCCATCACAGCTCCCCCCTCTATCACATAGCACACTGCAAACATTTTCAAGACAGGGAAGAAAAATTGTGATTCTTCTTTCCCTCTTCAAGAAAATAAGCCTCTCTGTCCGACCTACACCTTTTAATACCTCCCTAATACTTTTGAACAAGCAATCTTGAGCAAAGAAAGAAACCATTCAAGAGCACAAGAGGAAAAACACACACAGAAATCACAAAGTAACCAGCAAAAATATTTGCCTAACAAAACATTTCAATATTCAACTGTGTCATCCTCTCTTATACTTTCAGCTGTCTAGTCTGTAGCTGTATTCTGAGACTGCCTATTGACCTTTCTCACAAGCGTTATGAGAATTAGCTGAAGATACCCTTGTAGCTGACGATGACTTGCAGGATTGCTGTTAGCAGCTTATTACAGGGCACCAGAGGTATTTGCTACTGTATGATAATAATGCTACTGTAGCATGCAACAAAGCTGGTTTAAGGCTTGCAGTACAGTAGACTGCAACAGCATCCAGCCTTTTGAATATGTTCGTTGTTGGATTCTGCTCTACATAATTATGAAAACCCAAGCAGCAAACCTGTTCCTCACAATTGAAGTTTAAATTATACGTAAAGCATATAAAATATCAGTGATTTGATATCACACCTGAAGAACGACAGAACGGCACAGCAGACTGGATGAGGAGCTCAAGAGTGCTCTATAGAAAAACGTGACAGACGGCTTGGCAGGCAAACTGCAGTGACACGGCTGGAAGTCTGACCAAGCCCCTGCTGCTAACGCTGGTAAGCCCACCTGACAGAACCTCGGAGAGCTGGCAGCCGCCCCTTTGAAAAACTGCAGCGGAGAATCAGCTTGTAAAAGCAGGGAGGTGCTTATGAAGTCCCCCGCCGCGCTGCAGGAACGGGACAGATCATCCCATCCGAAGCGACCACGTAGCTGTGTCAGCCTTTAGCTCCTTTTACAACTCACCTCTGAACTTTTTCTTGCACAGTTGCTTGGATCCCGAGTGAAACACGATAACGGAAGTACATGTGTGCTCGTTTGATTTAATGCGCTACTTGGGACGTAACAAAATACTGTTGTACTCCTTTCTGCACAGGTAGGAACCTGCCAGAGGGCGGACAGCGTCACTTGCGGGCCTTGGAAAGCAAACCTAGGCTAGAGATGGTTAGTCGCTGTAACCCATTTTAAGCAAATAGAAGTTGGCGACTTTGCAGCGATGACACACAGGTTCGTAACTGGGAAATTTATTCCTTTATTGCTTCCTCTCCCGGACCCGGCTCCGCCAATACCGCCCGGGGGCTCCGCGCTGCCCCCCTTGGCGAAGCCCGGGCTTCCAGCGGCAGGGCAGGGCGCCCACCGGCCCCTGCGGGGCGTCGCGCCGTTACCCCAGGACGGGGACGTCCCCCTCCGCGCCCGCCTCCCTTGGCTGCCGGTGAGCTGGTCGGGCACAGCCCGCCCCGGCCTGTCCGTCTCGTTGGAGGCCGGCAGCTGGCGCCGTGTGGCTGCTACACGCGGCGCTCCCCGTCACGGCCACACCCCGCCCGAAACGGCCCAAGCACGCTCACGCCGGCCGCCGCGGACTAAACTTGTCCCTCCGCGCTCGCCGTCGCACCCCAGCCAATCAGCAGGCGTGCCGCGGAACGGGCGGGAGCCGGCGCGCAGCGGGGGTGGTCATGGAGGACGTGTGCGCCAAGTTCGTGTCGCAGAAAATCAGCAAGACGCGTTGGCGGCCCCTGCCCGCCGCCGCGCTCCAGCTCCCCGACCTCTTCGCCACCGGCTCCTGGGACAACGAGGTAGAGGGCGGGCGGGTGGGTTCGCAGGCGCGGCGGTCCTTCCCGCTGGGGCGTGGGGCTGGTGGCGGCGCCCCGCGTCGCTTCGCGTGGGAAAGCGAGGCCGGAGCTTGCCGTGAGCGCTGCCCGGCCCAGCAGCCGTGGTGTTCGCTTGACTATGCCTGGCTCACGTCCCTAGGGAAGCCGGGGGGCAGCCCCGCTGCTCTGCAGGCTTATCTCGCTGGAGGAGTACTTCCCACCGGCCGGCGGCAGCTTCCTCGGGAGCGGTGCACGGCCCGCAGCCTACTGCTTTCCCTGGCTGTAGCCATGCAGATGTCCCTGGCCGTGACATCTGAGATGACTTTTTATGAGCTACTTTCTAAAGCATTTTAGAGTCATACTGGGGGTGTCGTTTCTCAACAGGATAATAGGATCTCCATTTGGTCTGTTGGACACCTTGGGAATGTGGGCCTCAACGGTGAATATCAAGGAGAACCACAGCTGCTGTGTGACATCAGGCACAATGGTGATGTCATGGACATGCAGGTAAAAGAGCTGTGTTGAATAGATTTGTATTTTTTAAGGGCTTGTTGCTTAGGAGAAATTAAGTGACAGTAAGATAAAAAAAATTATGAAAATGCAAAATAAAAATTAGGAAGAACCAAATCAGTATCAGTGTGTAGGTTTGATTTTGTTTTCTTAATTTTTTTATTTTGGGTTTTTTTTTACTATAGCTTACAGTATTTGAGGTTACTCTAAATCTAAAATCAAAATTGTCATCTTGATACTGTTATCAACTAATAGCATGCTTATTATCTTTCTTTAGTTTTTGGATCAAGAGAGAATTGTGGTTGCTTCATCAACAGGAACTGTAACTATATTCCGTCATCATCAAAATAACCAGGTAGGTAACAGGTACTGGCTTGAAGCTGCTATTCTGTGTAGCACAGGTGACTTTGATCTTGGTGTAAGATTTCTCAGAAGTGCTAGAGCAAGAAATACCTGCATAGCAAAATCAATTTTTGTAAGGTCTGGTAGAAAAAGCTTTGGCTTTATACATACAAGGAAAGAAAAAAGCATTTTGCACCCATACTACAGAAATTATTTTCCAGAGCCTGACAGACGGGGTATCTGCTAATACACATCTATAACCTAATAGTCCATTCACTGAAAACATACTTTTAAGAGTTTAGATTGTGGGTATTGATGGACTTGTACCTGCATTCTTGAACTTAATTACTTATGGTGAATTTCTTCTCATGAGTGTCATGTGAGGGAAGATACGTAAACTCTGTAGTCTTTTGCTTTAATTAGAAATCACTGAAAAAAAACACATAATGAATTTTATATATGTTCACAATGACACAATAAAGACTAATCTGTTAATAAGATGTGGTAACTAAATTAAACTAAATTCCTTGCAATCAAAATCTGAAGCTGACCTTGCATTTTTTAAAGGCCTCAGCTCTTTTTCCTTGTCCTGGGGAAAGGTTGAAGGGATAAAAAGACATTTAATGGTTTGTACGTAGATTGTGGGTTTTTTCTGATTTCTGGCTCACAAGAAAAGGTGGTTCAGAGAAGAAATAACGTTTCATTGAAGGGCTGTGTGCTTAAGAGCTGAGGAAAATTTAGATCTCTGATTCTTTTTTGTATAGGAGATTCTCATTCCTGTGAGGTAGTATGGCTTTCCTGGAGCTTGTTTCTGGTTTTGTGAGTATTCTGGAAGCTTTTGTCTGTGAGGATCACTATGTAACAGGAGACTTTCATGTCTGGTTACTGCTTAGACTTTATCTGCCAACCAGCGGTGGGAGAAAGCACATTATCATGTGGATCAAGACACATGTTGCGGTGGAGCAGCGTGTACTGGCATCATCTGCAACAACCCAGACATTGTCACTGTGGGAGAAGATGGTAGAATAAATCACTTCAAAGCTGACCAAAAGGATGCAGTAAGAACTATAGGTATGTCAAATAACTGTTCCTGTTAGTGTCATTTGGAGTGATTTGTTTGGGTTTTGGCTTCTGATTTAAGAAAAAGTCAGTTTAGAATTGAATTAAATACCCAGAGTTGAATGTGTTTGCTGTAGTTTATTCCTGTGTTCCTCCAGACCTCGCATACCTGAACCATTTCAGATGTATTTCTATATTCGCTCGGGTATTTGCGCGTTAGTGTTTCAACTGACGGAGAGGTTCCAAGCCCAATGTTCTCCATAGGCTCTTGTTTCACCTGGAAATGTTAAATGCTACGAGGGTATGCATGAAATATGGTGAGATTTCAACAAGCATTGTGTTCACAGCTCTTCGTAACTGGAGGTCAGTGAAACAGTACAAATAGTGAACTGAGGTGGCCAAGATTAGCCCTCATGATGTCCATATACAAACCCATCTGTTTCTCTGTGTCTAAGTGAACACCAGAGACTGCTGTTTCTTCTTCTGTCGGATATGGCTGACGGTGGTCGTTTCTTCCTTAGCGAAAAAGCTCTGTTTTCTGGAGTAATAGATGAGTTGATAGAGTAAAATGATTGTGAAAGGTGTCAAAACTTGGTTATTCCCAACTCTTCTACTGTGCTGGTCTCACAGAAAGAGAATGCAAGTTTGTGGCACCTGTTAAACTTCAAAGCAGAAATAATTTCAAGGACAGTAACGCCACGTCTGATAGTAGTGTTATTAAGCCAGGACTTTCTCCCTGAAACCTTCAGTTTGACACAGCACTTGTGTTTCTTCTCAAGCAAAATCTTTCCTCCAACGGATAAAGGAATTCACACAGTGATAAGCCAATTAATGAAGGAAGTGCTCTGGGATTTCTAGAGGGGGTATTTGTGTGTGTCTGGCTGTATATACACACACAAGATAAATCCTATTAATTGCATACAGCCCTTTACTGAAGCTCCTTGAGAATTCCTGGAGGAAACATTTCTATGTGGGTTGTTTTGTTGCTTAGGTATTTTTAAAAGTAGCAGGGTACAAGGTAGATTTCATTAGCACACGCACACAAAACATAGTAACTTCCCCTTTGAGCAGGAAGAACATAAACTAGTTTAAAAGGATTAGTTTATTTTTAATTTTTTACCTATATACAGATACTAGCACAGTGTTTTGGTGCGAGAATGTTTTTTGCTGACTCACAGGAAACAGATGTCCACCAAAAAAAAATTTATATTATTTTTCTCTGATGCTTATGTACAGATGTAATGATGTGCAGGATGCAAGTTGTTAGTTTTCTTAGTGCTCACTCAATAGTACTATGTAAAAGTGCTTGCTTTGCAGTGGTAGCATCAGCCAATGTTACACTGCAGCAGACGTCACGCTGAGATTTTCTGGTGCATAGACATTCAAGAACTGACCTGTGCATTAATTGAGAAAGGCCCTTTTGGAAATGGGAGGGGAAATGTTAAAATAGGAATGGTCTGCAAGTCAGTCAGTCATACCTAAGTGAATCTTATCTGGAGTTAAGTGGAAGGGACTAGCACGTTCTCATTGACTAGAGATCATTTTACAGTGTAAGTTGGAGAGGGGAGAGAGGACATTTTCAAAGATGCTTTCAAGTTCTTCAGGATAGAGTTCTGTGGTGTAAGCAATCCTTTGTACTGGTTCTCAATTCAGTGGCATCTTGATGTTTCCCAGGCACTCGCCTGAACCCTCGATGTGTTTTTTAACATGAAGATAGAACTCTTGTACCTCAGGAAGTATTTGTAAAGGGGTACCTTGCTATTGTGCTTAATGGATTTAAGAGCGTAATACAAGGATGATATGTTTATAGTCAGTCGCAATAGGAAAAAACCTCCAAAGTTAGATTATTATTTTGGAGCCATAGAGAAGTATCATTGCTAAATTAAATTTTTGGAACAGAATAACAGTATGTAAATATTTTAAAACTTCAATGTTCAGTAGTCTGGTATTTCTTTCTAAAGGTGTTTTGTGTTTGCTTCGCCTCAGCTTTCATTTAAATAGTAGGCAGAAAACTCGCTCAAATGCTTATAAACAGGCATCAACCTGCTTTGTCTTGGTAGTGTTTGATATAGGAATCAAGGGCTCCTTTTTCTTGGTAGTGTTTGATACAGGAATCAAGGGCTCCTTTTTCACAGGGTAACCGTGCAAGACTTAAAAATTCAGAACACTGGTCTGTCTGCCCTGAAAATGCAGAGAGATTGTAACCATGTTTAAACAGCAGTGTTCTGTCTGAAGAGCTACTTTGCCAGAACTAAATGCAGACTAGCGTTCCCTAGGTTTACCTGAATGCTTTCCTTGTCTCTCTTGCAGACAATGCAGACAGCAGTACACTCCATGCAGTGACTTTCCTTCGCACAACTGAGATCTTGACAGTAAATTCAATTGGACAGTTAAAAATATGGGACTTGAGACAGCAAAGAAATGAGCCATCTCAAATATTTTCTTTGTAAGACCTTCATTATTTTACATATCTACTGAGAAGCAAGTGTTATTTTATATAACCTGATTTAAATCTTTTTGTGATGCTTTCTTTGTATCAGTGGGATGATAAAGGATTTAATTTTTTAAAGGTTTTTAACTTTTTTGCTATTTAAATAATCAAAAGCAGACACCACTTAATGGCTGAGTTACTGTTGTCTGAATATTGTAGTTGGGTGGTCTGTTTTATGATTTAACTCTTGAAGGACAACAGCATCTGTACATTTGCTCTTTTTAAGAAGGGGAAAAAAAAACCCCAAACACCACAAAGCAATCCTCATCCTTTCTCTTTCCCTAATTAAATATACTTTAAAATATGCTTAACATCTGTTTTTCTCCACAGGCCTAATATAAAGTTTCTGACATTTGAAATGTATTTGAATGATAACTTTGTGCCTACATAAGGTATTGAGAGAAAAGAAACTTGAGCTAGATTCAAATCCTGCTGATGTCAGTGGACTAATTCCCCACTGCCGTTAATGGGCTGTGGTTTAGGTACCTGCTCTTGTTAACACAGGGAGACTGGGCAATAACTCTTAGCATATGTTGAAACTGCAATTGCAACACGAATTTCAGAGTAAACTTATTGTAGGCATACTTAGAGTATATTGTCTGCGTGTCAGAGGCTACGTAAGCAGGGCACAGAACCTACCGCTCCTCCAACAGTGACTCTGTGCTACTGCCATACCTCTGATTTCCAGTAGATGTCATGCGGCCTCAGCCTGTAGTGACCGGATGCTACAGGAACTGAAGCTGGAGTCGATGCCATTCCCTCGTTTGTCAGTGCTCCTAGGGATTAAGGAGAAAAGAAGTAAATAATTAGTGTTTGGACTGGTTGTTCTGTTTTTTCCTTCTCCTTTGCAGGACAGGTGACAGAGTTCCACTGCACTGTGTGGACAGGCATCCCAATCAGCAGCATATTGTGGCCACAGGGGGCCAGGATGGGATGCTGAGTATATGGGACATCAGGCAGGGTACTATGCCAGTGTCTCTGCTAAATGCTCATGAAGCAGAAAGTAAGTGTCTGAAGTGCAGGGGGGAGAAGAAGGTGTCATTTTAAAAAAGTTTCTAATATCTGTACAGCATATTGTAGCTACTAAAGAAAACAATCACATAGTTACTGTGTTTTCGTCTAGTTGGCTTCTGTTTGTTACTTCCTCTGTATGTGAGACTGTTCCTATCTAAAAAGCCAACTCTAAACTAAAACTAGACTTAGTAAGCAACTATTTAACAAGTCATTAGATGCATGTAATCAGAATGGCTTTGTTTCTAGAAGGGTAGGTATATAGACAGTCGTAGAAATTGATGCTGTGATTTACAGATATAGTAAAGCAAGAATACAGTTACTAACAAACATAGAAATATGAGGAAGGAAGGGAAACTGAAGATGGTGCAGATCCATCTAGTGACTTCACACTGCTGAGAAGTCTTGCTTTTCCTAGTAACTCAAAATGAGCAAGATAGCAATTCATTTTGTGTTGAAAATTTCTTGACCTGATGCCACAATCAAATTTAAGGAAGAAAAATATTTCTTCAGATGTTAAGTTTTACTGACTTCAGTATCTTTTGCACAGTTGTATTTGGACACAAAATAATAATGGTTTAGCTGGGAAGGAATGCATGCTGTCTGCAGATTTAAATGTCATAGCAGGAAAGATGGCATGAGAAACCTTTAACAAAATGCAAAAAAATAGTGTCTTTTTTTTCTCTTTTTCTTTTTGAAGTAAATAACTAACAGATGGGGAGTTGGGTCTCCTATACACACACACATAGGAATGTAAGGGGGTGTGTGCTAGGTTCTTGCAAGTGCATGTCCACATCATACTAGCCAAAATGCACTGAGCAAAGTACTTGAGACTTGTTCTGAAGTGGTTTTGCTTGATTTTTGGTTTGATACTTGCAGTGTGGGAAGTTCACTTCCATCCCTCCAGCCCTGATCACTTATTTACGTGTTCTGAAGATGGATCTCTTTGGCACTGGGATACTTCCACAGACATAGCTGAAAAACCATCTTTTCTTCATCAAGGTAAGGATATTGGAAGTCAGTCTGCACTGAATTTGTCACATGGCAACATAAGTAAAGCCAATGTTCTCACATGACCCAATTAATAACACAATCCTAATAAAGAAATTTAAAAACTGGTTCATTTTCTTAGAGAGAGCACTCTAATGGATACTTCAGGAAAAGTACTTATAAAGCTAACAGTTGTGTGAGATTTCTTGGTCTGTGTTGGTTTTTCTTTTGTTTGGTCTTTTAACATGCTGTGCTCTGTCCAATGTGTGAAGGGCACACCTAATATTTCAGAGACCGTGTTCACTTAAAATTTACCTGTGCATAGAAGAGACTTGAAGGCAGTCTTAATGCCACAGTAATATCTGAGTCCGAGGGAGATATACAGTGTGTTATAATTAAAAAATAATTGCTATGTCAATAGGATAGTGGAATTATCAGTTTACTATTCAAGATCATAATTGGGACTTTCAATGAACAAAACCAATCCCTTTGTATCAAGTCAGGATTTTAATTAAAGATACGATACTGTCTAAATGTAAACATTTTATTTTCACATTCTAGTCACAAAGACAGCTTGCTTAATTGCTTGCCACTTCAAACTGTAAACAGTGGGGAAACTTTCACATGTCTTCTGCTGCCTTTGGCCTCAAAGTTGCCATTCAAAGCTCAGTTCTATACAGGGAAACAATAAGGTAACAGATTCAAGTTGCACTTTGTGTGTTTTGGGGTATATTACATATAAACCCTTTAGCACCACGTCAGCCACTTGTTAATTTTATGCTGAATGATAGTTTTTAAACTGTGAGACATCAGTAAAATGTTGTGTGGAAAAAAATTCTAGTCAAATCCAAGTATATCGCTGGCTGCAGAATAAATAGGGAGAAAGGACAGTAAGGAATAAGTGTTATTAAAGCCAAGCTGATGTCCTAAATACAGCAAGATACCATATAAACAGACTTTCGGTCGTAGGTCTGTCCTTGCTTTAGTCTCTAGCCAGAAAAACTTGTAGATACTTAGAGTGTTCAGCAGGTTGAGTGTTGGACTGTCCTGCTTGTCTGAACTGAGAACAGAGCTGGTAGCAGGTTTCTATAATTACTTCAAGTACACTTTCCTTAAGCCATTTTTTCCTTTAGTTAACATGTCATCTCTTTGGTAAACAATCTGAAAACTGACTTAGAAGTAAAAGGATATTCCTATAATGTCTGTGACTTACCTACTATGTTCCTCCAGATTCTGAGAATATATAAACTAAATTGGAACTTATTTCCCTTTCCTTCTTTCAGGAGGAAGAAGTACTACCTATTTTTCCCACAATACCATCAACCAGTCTATAGTAAGTGCCTGGCTAAGCAATGATCCTACCAAAGACCGCATGGAAATCACCAATTTGATTCCAAATCAGACTTTGTCTGTGAATAGTTTGGATGTTTTAGGACCATGCCTAGTATATGGTACTGATGCAGAGGCTATTTACGTGAACAGACAACTTTTTGCATGAAACACCTCTGGTATTCTTTTGAAGTACTGATCACCTTGAGCTACTGGGAAAAATCAAGTCCATTCTTAACGATACTCATTAGTCTGTTACCAGCACATGAGAGAGAGGCCCACAGCTTGGTCCTGGTACTGCAGAAGAAATGATAGGTATCTCAGATTCTGACAACTGTCACTCATTATTGGTGCTTCAGGATGGGTAACTGATTTCTCCCCCGTGCCTGTTTGGTCTTAGGAAGCAGGAAAGTAGTCACTAGGGCAAGATTCCTGCTGTGAGCTGATTTCCATAATACACATGTGCATGCAAAGTGAAGCAAAGGTAACACCACCACTGCCCCCTCCCCCCCCCCAATTTATTTTTTTTTATTCCCCCTTTGAGATATTTTCCAAATATTAATTTTAAAGCCAAACTATGGGGGTCTTTGAAATTGTTTTTATGTCACCTCAGAGTGTTTTTTTTAAGCTGAGCTTTTTATATATTATGGGGAACATAACTTTTTATGTTAATTCATGAGAATTGGAAAGCAAAACTGTTGAAGCTGGGAAATGCGAAAGGTTCCTTAGGGATCTTGGCATTTCATTAACATTTTATATTATTTTTGCTTCGTTGAGGCTGCTGCATGTTGAAAGTTGTGAATGTGCTGGTAACTCAGGGGGAAAGTGGGGTTTCTATAGTTCAGAGGTCATAATAGACAGGGGTGAGACTGTCTGAACTGAGACACGTCTTTGTCACAATCAAAACGTCCCCTCTGGTCCGTTGCAATCTTTGAGAAGTGAAATGCTATGATCAGTGATGAACCCTTTCTCTTTTTAATAAAACGTTTTGCAAGAGAACACTGCTCTGCCTGACTGGGTTCCTGCAGAAGCGCTTGTGGTCGCCTGTGCAGGAAGCTAACGAACCCCAAGTTACGTGGACCGATCCTGGGGATACGATCTGAAGGATGGAGGGAAGCCTCGGGATTTGGGCAGCAGCAGACAAAGCGATAGGGTTTTACGTGGCGTTTTCCATCGCAGCGGGGTTAACGGTGCGTTTAACTCGCGCCCCCTCGGGAGCAGCGCTCCTGGTGCGTTGTGACGGGCACCCCCGTGTCTGGCTGGAGGAGGCGTGCGGCGCGCTGGGGCCAGCGCTGCCCTCCCTTGGCGCCGCGGTGGGTGCAGCGGCTTGATCTTTGCTTCCACGTGTGCTTGCAGCGCAACGCTCTGCCTGAACTGAAGCGGTCGGGATGCGTCTCTGAGGGGTAATCGATGCCTTTTCCTTACCGGCGGCTTGCACGGGCCGGTCCGTAACGAATCCTTCGTTCAGGCGTTAATGCGATCGCGGAGGCTCGGCAGAACTTTCTTCTCCCCTTGGAAAACCGGCATCTACCCAGCGGGCTCGGTCCTGCCACGGAAGAAAAGCGCAGCGGAGAGGGGAAGGGGTTGTTGTAGTTCCCCCGAGCGGGCTTGCTGAGGCCAGCAGCGCCGCGCCGTACCCGAGGCGGTACAGGCAGGCTGCGCTGCGCTCCCGTCCCGCCCGGGGCAGGGGCGGCCGCCCCGCTCCATCCGGGTCGGGGCTGCGGGGGGGAGCGCCGGGCGCGCAAGGCAGGCCGGGAGCTGCCCATATCCGGGAAGCCCTCCGCGGCCCAGACACCGACAAAATGGCGGCGCCGAACTGAGAGGCCCGTGGCGGCGGCGGCGGGCGCTGGCGGAGGGACCGAGGAGCCG
>VZTU01025134.1:0-33555 GCA_013400835.1 Zapornia atra | reverse complement strand
ATTTCCCTTTAGCTTTAGGCTTCAACAGCTTGGCCTCTGATACTATGAAAACCAGAAAGCCTAATAACCCATGACATTTTACACAAACTCAATAGCTGTTCCACTTAAATTTGATAGAAACCGTCACAGTCACAATGTTTGGATCACTACATGAATTAAACAAGGGTTTGGTTCACTTTCTAGAAATAAGATGTGCAATAATTAGTTTCCTAAAGCAATACAAAGACAGTAAACTGTGGGGTATGCTTTTTTTTTTTAAATAATAATTCCAAAATTCCCTCAATCAAATTAAAGGAAACATTAAAGCTTGTGACCAACTACAATAGCTTGAATTCAGATTACACTGGTTTTGTGAAAACTTACAATTTAAAATACATGCCCAAGTAACTTCTCTCAACCAACCAAAAAAAAACCTTTCCTTTACAGCTGCCCAGAATAATAGAGGATTTGAGCTCTCCTAACTCTTACTCTCTAAACTCCAAGGGGGAAATATTACTGCGCATTGAGAGTCATTACGGTGATTCCTGCCAAGTTATGAAAAAACCCCACCAGTTTTACTAGTCCATACTGATAGATTTTGGGCAACAATGGAGATTTTGGACATTTTTGGAGATAAGAGTTTCTTAGCAAAACTAAGGAGATGCCTGTGCGGTCTTTGTGCAAGCGTACAGGTGACCATGTCAAACTGTGGTGTTTTGTACCTAATTCAGTGTCTGCAGTACTCATCGGTAGCTCTGTTTATTTGAAAGGGTTTTCATGTTTACAGTAGGTAAAATGGCTTTCTAAGCTGGCAGGAAGAGCCTGCTCATGTGTAGTACTATGGCATTGCTGTAGGAAAGCAGAATGTAGCCTTTCAAAGATGTAAATCTGCATTTTTACCACAGTATACCTATAAACAGATGTCAGACTAAATGCCATGTACACTGATTTAAGCCAATATAGAACCATTGCAAACTACAGCATGGAAAGCTATGGGTAGGTTCTTGCGTGTTGTCCTGAAGCACCTGGCACAGATACTACGGGAAAAACCAGATATTGGTCAAACAGAGATGAGGATGAGAAGGGTATGAAGATACGACATGCTTAATTTTTACCCCACCCCACAAATTTACTTGTTTTCCTTGCCCTATCAATTCAGTTATATAAAATATAACCACACAGAATATTCCTTTCTTTTTGTAACAGCTTAACCAATATGGCATAATTCAAAGATTTCATACTTAAGTATTAAAGGAATGTAAGAAAAGCTACTATTAGCAACAAAAGTTGATGGTGATTTGTGTGTTTGTGTGTGCATTCGTGCACGCATTGCAGTGTACAAGAAATAATGTTCTTTGCTGAAATTTTTACAGGACTTTTTTTTTCTCCCATGTGTCCGTTTTACTGCAAACATAGTATGTGTGTGTGACTGGAATTTTGGAAGATAATGTAACAACTGGAAAAACTTTATACTCCCAGCGTTTCCCCCAGTTCTCTATATAGCTTGCTATATATTATTTCCCTAATAATGAACACTGTTGGTCTAGCATAGCTATCTTCTAACTGTCATCTGTTCATACTTAAGTAATTTTGAAAGTCTTGGGTTTGGTTTTGGTGGGGTTTTTTTGGTTTTACACCCAATTCAACTAGTAACTTATAGCATGCAGATCAGCTAAGTGAGAAAAAGAAAAGGTCATGACAGGCAAGTTTTTTAAGAGGATTGTTTAGTGCAATCAAGTATTTGTTAATGCTTTCCCCTTCTACACGATTACTATTTTTGGCTTGCAAGTAATTTGTTGCAAGAAAACTCTATCTCCTACCCCTATAATACCTTAAGAATACATTTAGATATTTTCTTAGGTTTAGTATATGTGGAAATGTTGTCGTAGAAGCATATCCACTGACTTCTGTTCCATTTTGACTTACCTACACTGTTTGATGCAAGCTTTTAATGCGGCTATAATTAAATGCTACCACAATATCACAGGCTCCAGGGTGCCTTTTTGGAGTCAGTGCTATAGCCTCTAAAGTTGGAACAGAACTGTAAGAAAATTATATTTCTATATGATATTCATTCTTAATGCTGAGGACAGATTTTAATTCCTGAACCCTGTGCCAGTTAGACTTTAGCCCTCTTTAAGTCATTCTTACTTAAAGAGTACACTTAAAATAAATTCACCAGCCTGGCGTTTGACCATTTACTGCATTTTTCTGGTTAGGAGTAGAGCATTCTAATTTATTGAGTCAAATCTTCACATTTTCAAAGAAGTTTTACTCAGTGCTTAATTTGCCTAGTGAAATCTGTATCATTCCAATACTATGTATTAGGAAAGAATAATTTGGAATCCTGAATAAAAACTATTGATAAACCCTTTTGCGATACGCCTCACTATTTACACATATGCACAATCACAGGTATTTTTTAAGCTGCAGGAGACCTCTCTGATGATTTTTACTGCATGAACTCAAGTGCATTAAAGAGTTCGGGGTTATGTAGTTACTGCAGTTGCCAGAAATTGAAAAAGAGATCTGTCATTTCCAATAGACACTTGAGAAAAATCAATAATATTGATAAATAAATAAATAACACATCTACTGCCTAAAGGCAAAATAATTCTAAAGGCAAGGAACTTAAAAAGTGTTAGTTATATTGCAACCTTCAAGCAAAACTGAGATTAAAAAAAAAAAAAAAAGTAGAGCAATTATGCCAGTATACTTCTCATAGTATCTTTGGCTACATTACCTTTCCTCTAGGGACACCCCAAGGAGCTTTGAAAAGCGTAGCACATTATATATACAAGGTAAAGCTGAGTTTCTGTGTCATTCAAGGAAGACAGCACTGAAAACACACGGTGAAATAAGCAAAATTCTGTATCACACTCCCTTATTTTGCACTGAAAGCCTCTCTATTTTAATGGCAAAGTCGATGTGGCTTGGCTTCTTCAAGAAACTGTCAGGCCTTCACAGTACAGCCTTATGTGTGCTCCATCGTGTCTTCTCTGGAGGAATAACTTCCTGGCCAAAATGGGGTGGTCAGGACCCCTTCCATCTCACAGATTTTTCAGATGGAGCATAGAGCTGAAGATGGTATCTAAGACCTTGTGCCAGTAGTAGATTTCATTTTAGCTTAACAGCTAAATTGGGCTACCTGTAAGAGTACCAGAAAGGTTAATTCCCTCATAAACATGTACAATCTCTTTACTTAAATATGCTTTCAGAAATTTAACTTATAATCAGTTACCAAAAGGACATTCTAAAAAATCCTCACTGGAACAGATGTGCTGGTACAAAACAGCAAATGGGAGAGACAACACTACCTTCCTCTTCCCAACAGTCCTCACTGCACCAGATCCTCTTCACTTATAAATGTTTGCCACTAAATAACCAATAAACAGCAGAAAAACATTAGCCCTTAATAATCTTTCCCCTTTGCTTTCCCAGTGGCCAGGCAGTCATGTCTGGGCTATACTATCTGCAGGGTATACTATCTTCCCCCCATCCTTTTTGGTTTGTGAAACGTCTCTGATGAGTTACTTGTTTTTCAGTGAGTCATGATTGTGGAATAAGTTCTATACACTTTCCTGATCCTCAGCAAGGTTCTATAGAAGGGAAAGGATGGTGTTCAGATTTGCTTTGAAGGTCCTTGTTGCTGTGAAACGTGGATGGCAGTGTTACTGGAACAAACTCTCTTGTGAGGTTTCCTGTACTTTGTGCTTGCAGTATTGCCAAGGATATTCCTAAGGCAGCTTTTTCACAGTGACTTGGAATTTCACGCTTGAGATGAAAGCAGTGTAAAAGCAAATGAGAAGCAGACTTAAAAAGAAATAGAGCATTTCAGGTTAGCTGTGTTAAATTCAAGAAATGAGCAAGCTTAAAGGAAAAGATTGCTTCTTTTTCCTTCCCGTCACCAACTGATAATGTCCCACTAAATATTTCCTTCGGATTTCCCTGCCATCCGTCAACAGTAACACAGAAGTTGCTTCTACTTTGTCTGATATTCACTGGCAACTGCAACTTGACCTCTTGGACAAAAAGTCCATAAGACTATGGTTCATGGATTCCAAATAGCCCCTGGATTGCCTCTTAAACTTGGAAGCAATTGAAATTGCACAGTAGCATAGCTGGCTTATCCGCATTTCTAAAAAGTACTGTCCCTTCTTAGCCTGGGGGAATTTAGTTCTCTAGGACCTTGTGTGATTAAGAACTCAACATCAAGCACTGTCAAGGCAGAAAGCAGTAAGGCAGCTCTGCTCCCCACACTCTGTAGGAAAGGTCTGTGTCTGTGGAACTGCTCATATGAGAAATATTTCCAGCTTCAGCTTCTCCAAGGACATCTGGTTAACTTCTGTTTTGTTGGGGTTTTTTTTTAAAAAAAAAAGTACCTCTCTGTCAGCAGCTGAAAAACAAGGAGATGTGTTAGAGTCAGCTCTGGAACCGCTGCTGAACTTCTGCATACGCTGTGCTTCATGCCAGAGAGTTACAGTGCTCGCGTCTCACATGTGATACTGTCTGCGGTACAACCACGAGAGATGCTTCCAAGCCCTTCCGATTTAATGAGCACACTGCTCACATCCCAAAGCAAAGCAGCTGGAACCTGAAACAAATACTTATCCCCTAAGGACTGTATGCATGGAGAGGGCCTGATCCTAGGAATAAACACTCACACGCTATTGATTTAGCTGAATTTATGAATACAAAAGTAAAGGTGCCCAAATTCCAGGATCAGGGCGATTAATACAACTATTTGTCTTGCTGGGAGAGTAGCTTGCAACATCATATGATGTTGCAAGTCTCTTGGCTTAGATTTTATTGCCTAAACATTTTTTGTGGTACTAATTGCACACACAGACAGTGATAGAATACATTCTTTAAACATCTACTGCTGTAAAAATCCAGACAAATGCTTTTGTTGTTTTCTTGTCACTCAAACACAGATGAAGAACTGGATGTATTTTATTTTTTCAGAGGCTGAGCATGTAAAGCCATAGACTTCATTTGCAGGGGAACAAAGAGAACTCTGTAGACATCTTCCATCTCATGCTTCTCTAATCTTATTATTTTGCATTTCACAGTCCAGAAACTTTAAGGTCCAGCTGAACAATTCTCAGAGCATGTTTCCTTTTGCTAAGAGCTGGTATATTGTTCTCCAAGAGGTCAGTTTCAGATATAGTACCAACTTTTTTCTCTCCTGCTCCTCAGATGCCTATTCTTTACAGGAACTGCTGCTAAACTTCTCTATGAGAAACACAGGAGAGAGAAGTCCCAGCCAAACTATTTTTGGGTAATATGAAAAGAAATATTGTACTTTTCAGGGAAAAGCACAGCTTGGGAGGGAATGAGAATGAATCATAGTGAATCATTTTCATGCACTGAATACAGTACAGGGCGGGGGGGTTGGGGAGGGGAGAGGAGTGACAAGATATGTTCCTCTGTCATTCTATAAAGTAACTGCTAAACCTCCTCAGGACTTCTTTAAAGGCTGTATGAAATATTAAGTGTAGATATGCTTTCTGTAGAAGCATTTAGTAGAGTGAAACCATACAGAAGAAACCCCATGGGCTGATTTACCAGTGCCAGGGAGCTCTAGGGTGCCAGATTGTGGCACATGGCACCCAAGGTCTGGGTGGTCTGCGCCAAGAGAGGTACTGCATAAATCACCATATGAAACCACAAGGCAAGGCAGATCAACAAAATTTGGAGGTGATAGAGAAGTGTTGTGATGGACAAGCACTTCCAAAGAGTGCAGGAAGGATTCTCTGCCTTTCACTAAGCAGAATTTGAAGTAAGACAATTTGCCCTATGAGGGTAAAGAGAGTATCTGTGCCCCAAAAGAAGCCCATATAGCTATATCTATCTATCTTCTATATAGAAGGGGGCGGGAAAAGCTATTGTGGTGTTACTATAAAACACCTTTACACCACTGTAGAAGGGATCATGGAGTTGCTGCATTGGTTTAATTATACCAGTGCAAAAATCACACCAACAAATTATACTGGTACTAAATGTACATTTAGAATGGGCCTAACAAGGACAGTGTAACTGACCAAGAGGGGAGAGTGGAGTAATCTCTCTCCTAAAATAAAGACTAGAGGTCTTTATTTACTGCAAATATCCTATGTATGCCTTGTCTGGATGAATTTCTGCAGAGTGAAGGCTAGCTGTATGAAACAAGAAATACCCCTCATTTTAATTCTTTTTATCTCTATTGGGACAAAATACTGCTTTTAATTAAAGAAAATCATTATGAAACCATTTGGAAAAAGCATGTTTAGATAAAAGTTATTCTTGTCATTCTGGAGAGAAAGTATCTTTAAGAAGATAGAAGGTAATGTGTCACCCTTTGAAATTGGAAATCTTTTGAAAAGAATGATCAAAACACTTTGTTTTTTATAAACAGTGGTGTGTGTAGGCCCGTGCTGTGATGACATGCACCAGCTGCGGATGGTGGTGAGGGATGGGAACTGAAATTTGCAGGGGTGAAAGTGATGAGGAAAAGACCAGCACATATCCTAGGATTTCAATTAGGAGTGTTCAAATGGCTTCACATCTCCATGGATCTTGGATGAAGAAATAAATACAGCCATCTCTGGAGATATGGCAGAAAATTTCTGTAGCATCTGCTAAACAGTGTTTACCTAAGTCCATTTTTCACTGACTCAACTCCACACTGTGTTGCTACAAGTTGGCCTCTGCTTGGAAAGACATTTTGGCAGGAAAAAAGATTCCTCTGCTTGCTCAAGGTCTTCTTACTGACTGGCAAGGGCCACGTTCTCTAATGGAGCTGGAAAATGTGCCAAGAAGTGTAACTCTTTCTTTTTCTCTTCTGTTCTTGGTCATAAAAAAAAGCTTCTGCCCTGCGCCAAGGAAGATGCAAGTTCGGATAGTACTGTGATTCAGACCGGGTAGGTGGCAGACGAAAGGATGTGCTGGGTGTGCAGGGCACATTGGCCAACCCAGATAGAAGAAACCAAATGGAGAATGATTTGGAAGAAAAGGAAGCCCTTCTACCAGAGGAAGGAGGACTCCCCACTCCTTACAAGATGAAAGCAAAGAGCTCCATAGAGGATCTTACCAATACTAACGACTCCCCTGACAACCCAGCCCAGAGCACTCTGTTTCCTCCTTCACCCATTTAATTTAAAACAAAAAGAATGACTGCACCTTTTCTTTGGGAAAAATAAATAAAAATCTACAAAGCACTTCAATGACAAGTCTTTACTTAGTAATTCTTATCCAAGGGTTGGAGACCGGCACCTGAAGTATGAGTTTTTTGTGTTTGTTCTCAACCTACGCCCACCTTCCTGGGGAACACAAAGGATTATAATATGAGCTGAAGGCCAGACCGTGAAACGAGAAAAAAAACCTCTATTAGAAAGAGGGTGCATACTTTTAATGATCTGGGTAATTAAACATTAGAACAATTTGGCAAGATTGGGGTGGATTTTGCATATGGTTTAACATGTTTGTACTTAAGCTGCTTCATAATGTGCTATCTTGTAGCTAATTTGTAAACACAGTTTGGTAACACAGATTTTTGCTTCAACTTGAAGCAAGGGCATGAATAGATTTTAAATCATTAACAGAAGGCTCATAAAAAAAAATTCAATCAAATCGTCAGCCACCCTGGTAAACCCATCCACCTTTCCTACAGAGATCCCAAGCGGTCTCCAAGAGGGCAGGTTGGGTTAGCAAAGAGAAGAAAAATAATATTTATAAGAGATTTGTAATTAAAGCCAAAGATTTCTGTTAGAAACAGATGGTCAAGCAAAGGCATTCTGGATAATTTAGCAAAAGCTTGTGCTTCAACCAGCTAACAAAGGCACCAATATAATTTTCCATCTAGTTGCAGAGGGTAACCTGTCGATTGCGTATTATGTCTCAGGAAACATCTGCATTGCTTTACAAGAAACGTGTGTACAGGACCGGGGCAGATCCAGAATTCTGAACAGGATGGCTGCTTTTAATTAAAATAAATTACAATAGCGAGTGACAAGAAAGCAAACAATACACATAAAATTCTAGTTGAGAATGAGAGATTGAGACCTGAGTGCATCAGGAAAAACCTAACAACTGTAATGAACGGCAGATACCTAAACTGTCACTGAGATGTTGCTGTGGAAGTAGTGTTGGGTAAATGCAGGACATCTGATTGACAGATAATTACAAGTAAGTTTATCTTTGTTTCTTTAAGGTAAACTAAGGAATCATCATAAGACACAGTGACAGTATTGGATTGATAAATCTCAACGACAGCACTAGAAACATGCTTTCGTACCTTGGGAACTCTTCTATCTCAGGAGACAGTGTAGAAAGAGTCACTGAGATGTCTTTTCTTCTGTGAACAAAAGAGAGGGTTGGTAACATCACACACAGAACATTCTTTCTTCCCTGGAATAAACAAATTGAAAGTTTGATTTACTGCCATCAGATCTACCTCAGTAGCTCACAAAATGCCCATTTAAGCCAGGACGTCTCTCACCTGGACCAACAGCAGTGGCTACAAACTCTCAAGCCTGTTAATTCAACATGTTAATTATTAAAGATGTTAGTGTTTTCCAGTGGTATGGATGCCCTTCCAGAACAACTCTATTTTGTATTTCCAGAAAGTATTCAGTGAAAAAACATTAAAAATAATGATCTTTGGGGAAACAGCATCAGTAGGCAATTACAGACCGAATAAATTCTGGAATTAGAGGAGGGTTCTACATAGATATTTGATGCTGCCATAGGGAAAACATCGCTCATCTTGTCCGATGCTTCAAAAGATTTTAGAATGCAAATTACTAAACCGTCCTCAGCATTCCCCTCCCAGCTGACCTGTGGGCCAAGGCAGCAGCTGATTTTGGAATGTGAACTTTGCCTCCCCAGTCCATTGAGACAGTGAGAACGTCCAAATCTGCTCTCTGCATCCAAACTCAGTACACAGCAGCTAATCTAGGCAAGGGAAAGGCTACTATGATCGTACTATTGCACATGGATTTAAACGCTGCTGCTAGAGAACACCAGCAGAGCACACCCAATGAAGTGCTTGAGGAGTGATGGCCTTAAGGTTTAAACATTAGACTCCGATTCAGGACATCCAGGCATTTGCCAGCCCTTGCCAGGGACTTCTTCTGTCACCTTGGAACAACCTATGTTATATTTTCTGTATGTAAAACAGAGACAGAAATAATACCCTGCATTGCAAACTGTCAGGGTAGATTTAGTAATTGTACAGAAACTGCTCAAAACCAAGAGTGCACACAGTGAGGTAAAACAGAGGAAGAAATAAATAGGTACATATTTCCCAGTAGTGTTTCAGTGAGACAGACTGAATTTCACCATTCATCCGTGATAACACAGCATGGCGCACCAGGAAAATCAGATGAGGGTTTGTCCATAGTGACAGAAAAGGAGTAGCTGTTCTACAGCACCAATTACTCACCTACCTGGTCTTCAACATGTTCTGCTGGGAAAATGCAACCCCTAAAACACTTCAATTATGCACACTACCCTGAAGGATGTGTCTGAATAAATATCCTATGCTGGATTTAAGTAAGTGTGAGTTAAACAGTGCCTGCCCTCTGGGATCAGGAAGTGTGAGAAAGTGACTTGAAAGTTTACTCCTTAAGAGGAGGACATCCATATTTTTCCTGAATTGGACATTATAGGCATGCTAGTATACTGCTGCTAGTATATTTTGTGATATAAAATATAATTAGATAGTTTACTCTCTATCCTCTTTATTTTAAACATTTTCATCTGCTTTGAATAGGGAGCTTTTAGAAAATGGCTGTAGAAATTGAGACAAAGAACAGAATTGCTGCGAGAAAACATCAAATCGTTCTTCCAGGGCANATAAACAACGTGAAAGATTGCCTCACCGAAAATAACAACAATCAACACAAACTGCACAGCCAATTCCCTGCCTGGGTTCCTTCACTGGGAGTGCCATCCTGACATCAGAGCAGCAGGGGATGCTCTAGGCTCAGTGCAGCTTGCAGGGCAGAGTGTGAATATGACCTCTACCTCCCACCACATGAGATTTCAGACTTTCAAGACTCCTGGATGCGAAACTGCTTTGCTACTTAAACTTGAATCAACAGATTAAAATAACTCCGATAGTACAAATCAAATTGCATTAGCAATGGGTACCTGACAGGCCGCCAATGTAGCTGCCCAAGAGAAGTCATCGTCAAAAGGAGGTGGCTTCACACAAAGCGAGATCAGGTCCAGGCCATACAAAGTGACTGCAGACAAGATTTGCAGGTGACGTGAAAGCTGCCGGAGTGGTATACAACAAGGATAGGGCCACTGCAAAGTGATGCAGATTACCTGGGAAATTCATAGAATCACAGAAATTCAGCCTCTTCAACAAAATATGTTTTAGTGAAACCAACTATAGACCAATGGATGGAATATATGGAACAAGGAATTGTTGGAAAACCTAAAATCAGTTTGAGAGACACAAAGGACATACAGTTCATTAGATGGGGAAGAGTACCCCTTTCTTCTCAGGAGGTGACATTTCTTCCTCTATATAGCTTGGGTGAAACTAATACTGGCATATTGCATTTACTTTTGATATCCACATTTTTCATAGTTGGCTGAAAAGCTGGAGAAGGTGTGCAAAAAAAGCCTCAGCCCCTGTTCAGGATGGCAAATCATACAATAATTAGATTCTAATGACCTATTCTATTAGAATTGTCTTCTAAAGACAATTGAAGATAAGAACAAAGTGGACAACCGTAAAAGGAAAACACTAGGTGCCAAAGGACTCGTAGTCTTGGGGATAAGGGAATAAAGATAACATAAGGCTGGAATCTGTAGCTAGACAAAAAAAAAATCTAATTAGAAAGAAGGCATATATATACTTCTGACTCAGATATTAACTACTTCAAGAAATTTACAATGGGAAGTAATAGATTCTTCATATTCTTCTGCTTCAAACCAGAAATGGATCCTTTTCTTCATGCTTATTGAAGTAAAAGTTATCTTCTCATTAAACAGAATTCTTTTGATGTTTGAGTTATGAAGTGGGAATTAAGAAAAGTCTAGGAAGCGGCAACCAGGTGAGCTTGCATCTTTAGCAAGACACCATCTATTTAACAAGTCCACTGCATAAACAACAGGACAACCAGAACAGTTATTCTTTGTTTATTAATTTAGCTGAATTTAGGATTGTGTTATGTGAAATGCGTACATCTCAGGAACAGCCATGACTAATAAAAGACAGGACTTTAGCTGGGCTTCAAGGACTGTCTTCTAGTACAAGTTCTCATGCTGGTTTTGCTGGCATGGAAGAGAAGGAAACAGAAGTCAATGAGATCTCAGCCTGCTGAATCTGTAACAGAGAAAGCCTTCCACTGATTTTTGATATAATCATCTCACAAGTTTAGTCAGTGTGAGGAAGTAAGGAAAGAAAGGACCGTAACCATGAAGGTTACTGTTTCATCTCAATTTTCTCATTATCTGGGGATAACTATTGGATCTTGGCATTTTCACACGCAAAAGTTTAGTGACTTTCCTGTTAATTTCTCAATAGCTGGAGCTGTGGGAGGCTGAGGAGAGTGGCAGGAAAGGATGCAGGACAGCATGTTCCTCCTGACGCAAACCAGGCACTTCATGTTCTTGTGCTGCCTTTCTACACAGTGTGGTTTCCAAGCAGACTTTCACATCCGATGTTGAAAGCAAAATTAATCATTTAGCCTTTTCCTTTCAGAGAAATAATAATAAAAAAAATCTAGTGGCACTAAAAATCTGAAAGAAATCATGTTTAAAGAGAAAAGGTTGTGAGTTGCTGAAGTCATCTGGGCCGAAGGCCAGGGCTGTGTGCTCCCTTGATATCTCTGCAAACCCTTCTTCTTGGAGGTTAACGTTTCTTAACTGCAGACACCTTCCTCTGCTGTCCAAATGCAATGGAGAGTATAGAAATGTAATTCTGAAATCCTCAACAGCTGCACACATAGTGATAAAGAGATGGATTATTTAAGTATATTAGAAATAGGTCTTTCTAAGAGACTGCAATTTGGTAAAGATGAACATTGACCAAAAAGCTCCAATATGTCCTTTATCAAAACTAGCTAGATTTGCTCCAGCCAGATTGATAAATTGTATTGACATTTGATAAAGAAAACCCCAACAAAACTGAAATCAATACCTGGAAAGAAGGTATGCTGTCAGAAAAAGACTTAAGAAAGCTGTCCAAAGATTACTACTTATACTCCTGGTTATACTAGTTATACTCCTGGTCTTAAAGTTTTGTCAATATTCAAGCTTTGAAGGTTAGAGCTTTTTTTAGAAGAGAAATAAGATGATGATAGATGAAGTATTTCTTTAATGACATTCAGTGCACCCTCCCAAAATGTTCCTTTTAAGAAACCTGCAATTTCTTCCTTCCATGTATGTTACCAGCCAAGGCTTGGTACTCTTCATTTTCTCACAGGGCCACTCTTCCTTTTCTAGCCATCCTTAGAAGTAAAAATACATTTTGCTTATCTAAAAGGAATGAATCTAATTGCATTAGATTTTTGGCAAATGTCTCCAAACATACCAAATTCTGGTACTAGTGATGCCCTTTTCCAAACTGCACTCTATATATGAAGAGTGAAGAACCATTCTTCCTTTTGGAACCACTTTGACTTTCTCCTGCATGCTGGCTAAATCTTAACCTGCAGAAACAAAGCTGCATTTAAAGGCCATAAACATGGCCTTCCATTTGAGTGAACTTTTTGAACAGATCTAGGGAATGACAACAAACAACATGGCCTACACTAATTTTAGGTGATTAAATACTTGACTTTTACTGAGACTCTGATGTTTATAAGGAATTTTAAAAATATCTTTTTTGGCCTATGCTGGTATGACATTTCAGTTCTGTTGCTTCAGTCGCAAGCTACAGCAATGTTGCCCTGATTATAATTGAAATGAATGGAATTTCTGAAATAACTTTTAACCGTATCATGGAGTATACCTTTGTTGCCACATTAATTCCAATCCAGGTACTTAATTCAATCTCCTTACATTCTTGCACCTAACTGTATTGATATCTATTATTATTAACTTGCCCAACAGAGGTGAAAACAAGCATAATTCAGGGAAATAGAACAATTTTGTATTTTCACTCCGACCTGCCTTTTACATGACCCCTCCACTTCAAGATCTTGAAAAGCATTCCACAGAATTGAAATGACGTGTGTTAGTGAGTCGTCTGCTGAACAAGAACAGGAGGCTGAAATGAAGCTTGTGTTATCCAACCGCTAAATAAATATTGCGGGTTTTTTTCTTGAGTTGATTCTTTTTTTATTCCTGTGGGAATATGCATTCTTTACCTGCTCTTGGAAAATAGAAAATAAAAGATTGAGAGCAGCAGCAAAAGAAAAAAGTTACTGCTGTCCTGAGAGTACTTGTGCCCTGGTGGCCAGTGGGATCCTGGGCTGCATCTCCATATCTGGGGGGAAAAAAAAAGAAAAAAAAATCCTATAAAACATATGACATGTTATTTTCCTCCTTTCTTTTTCTTTCTTTGCATTTTCTGAACCACCTTTGGAGTAGAAGCTGATAGATCCAGCCCCCCATTTGCACTGAAGAATGCAACCAGGAGGAATACAGTATGTCCTTGTAGTTTAAGGAGAATTCAGACATATTAATTTCTTTGGTCCAGTTTTGTTGTGGAAACCACTCATTTTTTTCCATCAACTAATACCCTTCAGTTGAAAGAAATTTTAATAGCAAGTCTATTTCTAGTTTATTCCCTACATGCTGCAGCCCAGTGTCTAACCTCATATTTCCTAACTTTTGCTGCTGTCTCAGCTGCAGAAAGCTCATGCTCTTATAAAAGGCCACTTTCAAAATGTGGATGGCTGTGTAAAAGCGTGAGTGTTGTCTGCTGAATGTGCAGCGCATGATACACAGAGCAAGAAAAAAGAAGCTTATTCTGTGCGGTGTGAGCCCAAACCCCTACGTTTCAATGTTGTCTAGACGATACCTCAGATAACCCATTATGTACAAACCTGTGCAGACGGAAACATGAGTGCTCTTTCATCAGCTTGAAACCCAATCAGCACCCATTACTTCTAGGGAGAAAGAAAGTTCCTGGGTTTAATGGCCTAATTCACTTTCCAAAAAGCGTCATGTCCCAGCAGAGTGAGGAACCTTTTGGATGTCTTCAGACACTAATGCCTCCATTACTTATGATAACTCATAATCCATGGCTGAGCTTCTCAACCACATGGACCCCCCCTCAGATTTTACAATGTCCCCTACATAAAGACTGCCTTTTAGATTTACTTACCGTTCTTGGCACTTCCTTCCACTGGTCTTTATCTGTGTCTCCAAATTTGTTTCAAACTAAACAACAACAATAAAAGATTAAGGCAATAAAATTATCTAACCATTAGAAAAGTAATTCAGAGAGCTTTAAAATAAACCTGAGAAAACCTGAAAAGGACAGCACAAACATTTTTCACACTTAAAAGATTTTAAAAATCAATTCAGCATGTTATACTATTTTCAGGACCACGGATCACAAGACAAGATTTTCTTGCTTCTGGTCTATTGAGGTTTTTCTTTCTCAAGTTTTTCAATCTTCCTCTCTTCCCTGTTGTTATCCTTCTCACTCTTCATGATCCAGGATCACAGCTATCAATAATACATGGAAAAGAAAGAAATATTGTCTCCCTCCTCAGGCTGGTCCTCCCAAAGGCATGGATGTCACTGTGACCAGATCAGAGTGATGGTCATACCTGCCTTTTTCTTGTACTTCTATAGCGTGTGGAGAACAGAAGTTCTGAGACAACTTAAAAATAATCTTCCCTGCCTTTCCTCCACCACCCAGTCTTTTTCTAGTTCTTAGAAATGTGGGTAGAGTGACCAGTTATGGACTTATACCAAATAATACACTGGAACAGGGTGCCCAGAGAGGTAGTGGAGCCCCCATCCCTAGAGATATTCAAGGTCAGGCTTGATGGGGCTCTGAACAACCTGATCTAGTGAAGATGTCCCTGCTTAGTGCAGGGGGGTTGGACTAGATGACCTATAAAGGTCCCTTCCACCATAACACATACTATAATTTCATATCCATTAGTTTTCAAGAGTGCCTTTGCTCAAATGCATCAGCCAAAGTGACAACTTCCTGCCCAGCAATTCTGAACTGTTGGTTTTCCTTCAGAGTGTAGCGCTGTGGTTTTAGTTGAACTGTTTGCAGCCTTTACCTCTCATACCTTCCCCACAATTGGGCACATAACACATTCTGAGACATAACTAACTTATGAAATCCTGCTGGGAGAGTGTAGGAACTGCTTAAAACTCTGCAAACAGCAAGTCAGGTTTGAGAGCCACACAGTGTCACCAAGAAATTGAGACTGGAGTATTGCTGGAGTAATGCAGGAGAGAAGACGGGAAACCTGCAACATTGTATTTCCACACCAGTATCTGTTCAGCAAAAAATTCTGGAAGGCTTCCAACTTGTGGGTATTTTCTAACCCATTCTAAGTCCAGCTTTTGCCCTCTACTAGATCAGAGTATCAATATCAAGGGAATTGGCTGAACTAAGAGCCTGTGCAGCCTTTAGAAAGCATACTCCCATTGTGTAATCTACAAACACTCTTGTGGCACATTTATTTAACACACAGGCATGCAAGAACTGATCTGCTATTCTGCTATGCCCTGATTATTTTCAAGGACTCCCTTTTTGTCATAAAGAGGACAGAAATAAATAATTACAGAATAAACTTCTGTTACAGAATAATTCTCTCTGGTGGTTTCAATTGAATAAAAGACAAAGCAACCTTTGCAAGAAGACTTTCATGGAAAAGAGCTGTTGTTGTTTCTATGAGGATAATGTTTTATTACAGTGCCTCATTTCTATTATGCCAAAATAAATTAAAATATCTTAGTCCTTTTTTTTAATGTATGGTTTGGCTTACATACCTAATTTTGGCATTTTTAAAATTACCTTGAGGTGTCAGAAACATTATTATTTCTTTCTCATGCTGAACTCAGTGTGCAACACAGGGGTATTTAAAACATAAACATCATGATCTATGTGATAACTTGTAAACCGGACAGCATAATGTTTCAGAATTGGTTCCTGCTTCCTTCACTGCTCTCCTAATGTTTATTACTAAAATGTAGGTAATTTCCCAAACTAGAAAAAATATGTCATAAAACCTAATAACTTTTACATTTGTCCAATTTGTACTTATACCTGCATATTGATACCTGACCCAGACTGACTGAAAAGGTCTCACTTTTTCTCAAGGACAAAGAAGATATGCACTTTCTCAAAGACATGAATTTATACATCACATCTTGGAGTATAGTATCTCAAGATGTTATTATCATTTCTTTTAAGGACATCATTTTTTTTTTTAAATGAGAAATTAAAATTTTAAAATGAGAAATTAGAGAACATTTGAGTTCCTGATTACTCATTGAATAGTCTGGATCTTAAGTAAAGCCATGAAGATTTCTAAGGAAATTAATGAGCCCTCTTAAGTACCACATGATATGAAAAAATAATACCGACAATATTGCTTACACAGATACACTTCATCCTTTTACAATATTATTTCTCAGTAACCATACAAGAAGTCCATTTCTACCTTCTCCCCTTTATATTCATTACAAAAGTAACTCTAAAATATGACTAGTTTGTTTCTAAGTTTTCATTACCAACAGCTTTATCCTGCTTTATAGCTTAAAATGTGGCATTTACTAGGGTTTGGCAGTATATGTCTGCAATTAAGTTTATTTTCAAAAAAGGCCAAGGGTGTTGGAAGGTTGGACATGATTCAGATTTCAGTGTGTGCACTGATTTTACAAATGTTGCATTTTTCACTTGCAAGCCTTTTATATCAACGTGATTTCTGAGTCAAGTGAGATGCAGTTGAAAAGCATGCTTATTTTAAATTTACCAAAACATGTTATATCTACTGAACAAACAAATCATCGAGTTTACTTATCATAACTCAGCTTGAAACTTGTATGTGCCTATGTATTATATCGAGTATCACAGATCACCAAGAATATGTAGTCGAGTACATCCATTAATCACCCATGCAGACGCCTTGGAAAAGGGCAAAGTTTCAATCAAGTCTCAAACTGTATGCATATTAGAAGAAGAAATTCTGTTTCCAAAGAAAAATGTCATAAAATCATCCCCACACCAAAAGTAATAGTAATAAAAAAAGCTTACTGGGTTCCTTTAAAATAAACAAGGACAGAATTGCTGAGGCAGATTACTTTTATGAATGCCATAAAAATAAACTATTTTAATAGATACATAAATAAAAGGCTTAAAGTAGAATTTCCCCCCCAAACATAAAGATTGCCTAGCTTCTGTACAGAAATGGAACAATATTCACGTGACTACTAAATTAAATAATCACTTTGTTACATTCAAAGTATTTGGAGGCAAATACATAATGAAATTATGCACCTGAATCAGTCTCCTTTCTCATCCTAGCAGTGTATACAGTATTTTCTTGTTTTACAGTACTCTGAGGACACGGATCCGTTAAATAAAACTCTGAATGACAGAGTGGAAATAAAGTCAAAGGGAAAAAACCAACAACCCACATACAAACAACCCTAGCACCCAAAAGGGTACCTCGCATCACACAGTAATTAAAGTTTTAATGGAAGAGAAATAAGTACTGTGCTGTAAAATAAATTATGTCTTTTACATATTGATGCATGTATTTAAACATTAAAGTTTAAATATTACATTCACTTTGGTGATGTTATTGGTCTATGCCTGTAATAAATTATACACGGCACATGCTAGCTGTTCATGTGTTGAATGACAGCCTTGACTATAAATAGGGGGAGCTCAGGACATCTAGGAAATTTTAAAATTATTTCTCATTTATGCAAGATGGACAAAGTCTAATTCAAAGCAGCTTTCCTCCTATGATGCCACTCTCCCCAGCACCTCTAAAAAGTTACCCTGATGGCTTCATGGTTATGCTGTGTTGTATCAAAAATGTCATAGGTTGGTGACTAACACTTTCTGACCCACAGAGGTTTTCAAGTTTTGTTTTTCCTTTCTCTTTCTGAACTATCTGTCAGTTTGAGAACATCTGCCATTAACATCTCCATGTTCTCCAAATATTTCAACTAATTTAGCCAAGGAACCACTGTTTGTCTGTGGAAAATTAGTTTACTGAAAATAGGTGTTATTCCTGTTGTTATCAGGAACGTAGCGGTGATGGGTGAGCACCATTCATCCTGTAGAGAAGAAAGTTTGTCGCATAGATGTATATTTACGCTCAAGGCAGAGTGCTGAAATATCTTGTGCTGGTGAAATCAGAAAAAACAATTTAAAATGACAACATTGACCCATAGTGCATTTCTAGATATTCTGTCAGAGGTTCAAGAAAGTTTGGCCAAGCTGACTTAGACTTGGCAAAAGAGCGTGCCTAGAGTCTATCCACCAGCAATATGTGAACGGCAATGTAATGGTCGCCCTTTTTTCTGATTGGCTTTTTTCTTGTTCTTCTTTTGCTTATTCACACCTTTACTTTTATCTGATTTCTTTTTCTTTTCATCCTCCTTAAACCATGGACCCCAGACTCCTCCGTTCAGCTTCGGGTTACTCCGAGGGTCCTTTGGTGGGTATCGAACAGGAACCGCAGTCTTATTGAACTGTGAAAGCCTCCGCAACAACTGCTTCACCACCTCTGGATACCTCGCAGAGAGGTCCACTCGCTCATACGGATCAGCAGTTATGTTGAAAAGCCACACTGTTTTGCCAGCTGACCACGAAACACGTTCATTGTGCCAGCGGTTGGGGCCCACGTTACTGAAGGCCTGTGGAGGTACCCAGTCACTATATCCTGGATTTCCCGTCAGTAGTTTCCAATGATTCACTCTGATGGCAGATTGAATTGCAGTGTTCCAGATCCCATAGCCAGCTTCCCAGGACCCATTTTTGGCTTTGGTGTAAATCGGGTCGATGTTGTGCAAGATATCTACCCGTGGAGAACGTCTGCCTTCGCTAATGGTTTCCCATATATCATAGCCGTCCAACTGGATATCTTCATCGATCTGCCCTTCTGCCAGTGTGATCAAAGTGGGGAACCAGTCTGTGATGTGCACCAGCTCCTTACACACAGACCCTTTGTTTTTCAGAAGGGGGCTATGGACAAACCCAACAGCACGAATACCTCCTTCCCAATATGTCCCTTTGCTTCCTCGGAGAGGCCAGTTACTTCCTCCCGCCATGGGTTGCCCACCGTTATCTGATGAATATATGATAATGCTATTCTCATAGTAACCATACTTCTTTAAAGCAAGGGTTACATTGTTTATGGCTTCATCCAAACAAGCTAGCATTGCGGCATATCTTCGCCTGTTGATATTATTTATCGATCGATAATGTTCAAAATACTTGCCTGGTGCCTGAAGAGGTGAATGAACTGCTTGGTAAGCGATATATAAGAATATAGGTTTCCTGGGGTTATGAGAAGCTAAGATTTGTTGTACTTTTTGTGTGTACATCTGTGTCGAGTAGATGCCGTTGTCATGATCCCAAGCTGCATTGTCATTCTCGTACAGGTCATAGCCACAGATCCCAGGGCTGTCACATTTGAAGTGAGTGTAATAGTCACCACTGCCTAAGAGTGAGCCGAAGAACGTGTCAAATCCTCTCTGCATGGGCATGCATTCTCTGCGATAAAACCCCAGGTGCCATTTGCCAACCATGTGTGTTGAATAACCAACCTCCTTCAGCTTCTGAGGTAGCGTGACATTATCCAGAGGTAAGCAGTTGGGTTGGGTTGGCCTTATAATAGAGTGCTGAAGGCCAGTGTGTATCTGGTACCTGGAGGCAGGGAAGAGACAGGCATCAGGCAGGGGCATGGAAAGAAATGGTCAGGCTCTTCTGCATAACAGAAAGTATCCCCAAGCATGCAGCAAATTTCTCTGCAAATACTTTTAAATGCGCATGTCAGAAACTAACAAGGTCATACGATTAAATCTGCGGAAACAGGACAGCATATGTTTTGTTTTACATGTTTAAGAGTGGTTCCCCCACCTCCTCTGGCCAGTGGGCAGTGATACTGAACAAGAAACATGACACAGCACCATCACATGCTTCCCTCCCCTCTGGCCTCATTTTTAATGTTTTAATTTCCTTGTTGCTGTGAGCAATGCCAAAAGATCTCAGAGGCAACATGCCGCTGCCTGTGAACAATTATTTGGGCACTGCTGTTTTAAACCTAGCAGTCAAGCTCACTAAACCCCTTCTGTGTTATACAAGCCCTAGGAAGCAGAGCTGCTGCATTGTTTTTTCCCAAGCAGGGACAGCTCTGACTCAGGACGTGCACAATGCTTGAACATTCTGAGGGTCTGATTCCTGGTTATCAATCATGCGATGTGCACACAGGCATGACTTAGATGAGATATTACTAATATTATCACAACTGAGTCGGTTATCAGCACATACACAATGGGGTCTGGCTCTTCTCTCTCCTGCAACACCTACAGTCCCATGCTCCAGCATTTATCTCCTGAGTAAGAGGCGTAAGCATGCATGGATGGCAAGGACCCTGGCCAAAACTCAATGATGCATCTGCAGTTACAGTGAAAGAGGTTTAAGAGTGACCACTCAAAGGGAAAGGATAATTCCATCCCTGGATGTCAGGGTTCAGCAGTTGTTTTCCATCCTTGCCTAACTGATCAATTAAATGCTTCCCTCCATGAACTGAGTTAGTCAAAATACCTGTATATACAGGAGCGCAGATATTTTGAGGTCCCTTTTTTTTCCTCCACAGAAAGCTTTCACGTCTCCTTGTTTAACAGGGATTATAGGAGATTATGTGGGTAAATACAATTTTTACAACGCCTCATAATTTGCTAGTGGTAAACATATCTCCAGCATATAAACATGCCGGACCTTGAGCCTGTAACAGCAGTATATGTAAAGGATAGGATAAATTCTGCACTGCACTACAGTCTGTGTGTAAAGAATACATATGGCCTCCTGGATTAGAAAATGAATTCAGCATGGGCAGTAGCAAGTATCAGAAATCAAGGACAAATCTGTTTATATCATTTTAACAAAAGAAAAAAAAACAAAGTAACAGCACACTGTAAACCAAAGATGACTTCTCCCTGAGTGCAAGAATAGATTAAATTCCCAGTCCCGAATAGAACAGCTGGGTCCACCACTACCAGGAATCTACCCCCAAAACCCTTTTTTGTTAATCTGCAGCAGTAGGAGTTGGGACTTCCGGACACACTCTGCTACTATTGCCAGTCTGATGGGCCTCCTGAGCTATCTAGAAAATTAAAACCATTAGGCTATTGCCTGTCCATAAATAGCTGGAAGTCTGCTTTCATATGATGTCTTCCCGGCCAGGATCTGAGAAGGCTTAATGCTTGCCAATCTGCAATAATTGTGTAACTCCCATTTTTTTCTTGAATGTAATTGCACAGAACCAGAAGCTCCAGTCTAATTTATTGCAGGGTGCTGTACTCCCTTGCTGTAAACTAGCCCATAGCCGGGATGATGCATCACAGCAGCTTTTCTTTGTCTCTCTGGCACTTTTTCAGAGCCTTGTCTCTCTGAGGAATTTGTGGACCTGGAGCCCTGCCATCCAATTGTCCCCAAACTCACACACCCTGGTGCTGACACTGCAGATACTCTGGTAAATTAAAGCATCCTCTCAAAATTATGGGTTTCTGGGAATCTACACTTTGTTTCTATAAAAGAAGTGTCACATATACAAATGCCTACAACTTTCCCCATAATTCAATTCAGTTTCTTCTCCTTTTGGAACAGGCAAACTACAACACAGAAACCACACTGACTAATGGTGGTGGCACCATACTTCAGTTCACTCCATCTTTGAGAGTCCTCAGGGAACTGTGTTCACAAGACATTTCACTTCCTCCCCCTTCCCTTTCCTCTGCCTTGTTAAATACTTGCTAAATTCCCCTTATTTGCTCCACCCTGCTATTTTAGTAAATAGCTTCTGTTTTCTCAAACCTAGACAGCCTCCTCTATCTTGAGATCAACCCCCAGTCCCAGCCGGACAGCTTCTCCCCGATAAGCTAATTGTGCTGGATGTCTGTGTTTTCTCTAAATTGATGTTGTTGCAACAGAGATCCTTCCACCCTTCTCCTCAACAGAAGCTGAGCCTGGGGGGCGGACACAAACAGGCAACAGAATTTGCAACACATTACAAACCAATTTGGCCTTGACAAAGCCTATACAAGAAACAACAACATTCCTACAAAGTTATTTCTCATAAAGAATTTATAAACAACATCGATTACTCAGAAAGTCTTTCAATTATATATCCAAGCATGAAATTCCTACACTGTCAATCTGACAAATACTGAACAACAAAAAAAAACCACCAAAAAAAAACCAAACCAAGAATTAGCCTCAGTTATGCATATTTTTCTTAGGAAAACATCTGGCACCACAGCACTGCATTTTCTTTCAGCAGTCCCCTCAGTAAGTTATTCAATGCACACACAGAAGTCCTGCCTCAAAGCAGGACTGCTGCTGCCTGTTTTCACCAGACTTTGGTGTGCTTCGTGTGTGTGTGTGTGTGCTATTTATGGCATAGCCATGCTTCCAAATATACATGTGTGCATGCATACAAATTGATGTGCGCTTTTATATTCATTTATCTAAGAAGGAATCCACAAAATAATCGGTTTTAAGTAAAAATATTTCAACTGCAGAAATGTCTCAAACAAATACCAACTTCTAATTATCAGTTTTCCTCACCAGTCTAGATTTGTTCACTTTTCTGTGCCATGTGCCTTCCTAATTGATACATTATTTGCCAATCACAGAGTCACAAGGCTGGAAAAGACCTTTGAAGATCATCAAGTCCAACCCATCCCATCCTAAGCTAACCCAGATCCCTAAGTACCTCATCTACCCTTTTTTTGAACACATCCAGGGAAGGTGACTCAGCCCCTCCCTGGGCAGCCTGTTCCAGGCTCCAACAACTCTTTCAGTAAAAAATTTTTTTCTAATGTCTAATCTAAACCTGCCCAATATTACATTTGCAGTGAAAGTATCTGGTTTTCAAAGGACTTGCAGACTGTTCATGGTTAAACAAAGTAATTTGAGCTTATAGGATAGTGATCCTACAGAAGTAAATGGCGTTAATAGCAATAGGAAAAATGTCTCAACATTACTGTTTTGAAACTCTACCTAGACTGTGCAAGAGAAATAAATAAATAAATAAGGTTGAACAAGGTGAAACGCAAAGGAAGTAAGAGGCAGATGCTGATTTTGGGCGAGTTCCCTTGCGAGCCCTCTAACTACCATGAAATGTCTGTGAAGCACTTTCTGTAGATGTCATCACTTTCCAACACAAGACCAGCTACTTCTTTCAAATGAATTGGTTGAATTTAACCCCAAATGTAGAAAGCAAGTTATGATGATGCATACTCTGAAATTCATTATTATAATCCCAACACTAATAATCAGTTCAATGAAAGCAAATGCCAACAGGACACAGAATCAAGTTTTATGGGTTTTCTTAGACTTTGACCTTTATGGACAGTATTTACATAAAGGTAATAAACTGATAATAATCTGTATGAAGTGTAGGGATTCAAGACTTGTGGATACTGTGTATGTGAGCCCTGAGCTCTCTTTGTTCCTACCCCTCCAAGTTTTCCCAATCATGCCTGTTTCTATTAGACTCCTGAAATTTGGAATTTGTAGAACAAGGAACTAAGTAAAACTTATGTAAAATGTTCAGGTAATAATATGCATATTGAAAATTAATTTATCCTCTCTACATGGGGATGGATCTTCTTTTCTGCTCTTATTTTACTAGTAAAAAAGTCGTTCAGATGTTTACGGTAGAAACACTGTGATAACTGTTCCAGCTAAAGCAGCTGTTTGAGGCTGGTTGACTGCTACATTGCTTTGTTTACTTGTTTTTAGTGGAAACTTTGAAGCAACAGACTCCCAGAGAGAGTATCTTGATGACTTCATAGGTCCTTTGCTTCTTGGATGCTGAGAGAAATATCTCAGAGGTTTTCTAAAATAAATAAACAAATCCTCCATCCTGAGTTTGAGCTCAGGATGCTGCTTTCCAACACGATTTCCCTTCCTGTTTTAATCTAGAAAGACACAAATCTAACCCAGTGGCTCTTCAGTTACTCCTATTTCAGTTGCAAGGTGCAGAGACCATTAAGTTCTTAAAGGTCAACGGGCATGTTCAAGTGCCAAGGTCTTTGTGGATGTAAATCACCATGGGGACACTAAAGTCAATTTAACCTGAGCTTGCGGAATGCATTTGGAGGCTCCAATCCTCCCCTCTGATGTCCTTTGTAAATCTGAATTCGTTTCCAAGCTCTCCTCTGGACAGCAAACCAAAGTAGAACAGTGGATCAATGACAGTAATCTCTGCACATTTTCACTACTATTCACCAGAAGCAGAGAGCAAGGCTTAAGGCTGGCATGCCCTTGTCCCCAGGGCACTTCAGCAGTCTGAAACCCATTCTCCTCAAAAAAAAGTTTCCCTAAGGACTTTTCTATTATTTTCCCCCTTAACTTCAGGGTAAGTCCTGCACTGAAAAAGAAGCTGGGATGTTTTAAATTCTGTAATGTGCATTTACAGAACTATGAATTTTAAGCTTTCCTAATTTTAAAATACTGTGTTAATTGTCTTCAAACTGAGATTTATTTAAGGCTCACCGGAGATTAACAAAGAAGCACAGCTTAAAGTTTCCAATTTCAGGAACCTTTGATAGCACAGTTCTAGTTAGTGCAAGTGGAAAATGTATTTTTATTATTCCTGCATAAAAAACCCCTCCATTTTAAAACAGTAAACTCTAGCCTAAGATTTAGGAAAAAAAAATTTAAATGAAAAAACCCTCATTTGCTAGAGGGAGTTGCAAACAGAGTGACAGTGTACATGCTGCATTAAAGGGAACAATAGTCATGATTATCCATCTCCTTGTTAAAAGGAATAAAATACAGCAAATAGAAACCCACTTGCCACCCACAAATCATTAGAAGCAGGACTCAATGACCAGTAAGAGAAAATAGTTATACCTAGTCTTGCCTTTGCTAATTTCCATATACACTTCCATGAGAGCAAAGCAGGCACTAGGCACCTTGGCTGCAAGTTTAAGTATCTCTTCTAAACAAAACCAGGTTAGCTATCTCCATCAGTCATGTTTCTTCAGTACTGGTGGTCTATGGCAGCCGTGTACTGTTCCACATGATATGTTACCTAAATGCAAGCATAGAAGTTTGGGTTTTCACACAATATCTTCTCAGAAACAATCTTAGGTATCCTTGAGCATATACTAGAGAAATTACTGTTTGTCATTCAAAAATAGCAGCTATGCAGCAGCACAGGATAAAGTGGGGTTTTTCTGCCCAAAGGTCCGGATATTTGGTTCCAAAGTAAAGTTACAGCTAAGACTTCAGTTCAACGTGTAGTTTAAAGAGGAACGTGATGTCAGCCAGGTAATTGGCTGAAACAGGACCAAAGTAAGCAATTGAAGTTTGTGCCATGAACATGAGTGATGCTGTAGGTATGGAAATACCTCTCAAGTCAGCCGTGCAGCATTTTGCCCTGGTTAAAATTCTGAACAGCACTAAGGAGTGAAGGAAATGCCTTCTACATTAGCACATGATCTGTCACAAAACAGACCTTTTGGCCAAACAATATAAATTAAGGGGAGAAAGGATGTATTGGCCTATGCTGCCTATTTTTCTACCTGCTTAAGATTGTGGGCAAGATCTTCTGTATATCTACAACACTGTCCCATTGGTTTGAATGAGAGATGAAATACTTTTATTAACACAGGCAAATAGTACTGCAGTCAGGGAGTTACTTCTCTGAGATGGTGAGCCCATGACTTACAGAAAAAAAAATCTCCTTGTAGACAAGAGGAGCAAAGACCGATCACCAGAGGAGGGAGACAGGTTTTCAGTAGGATATGAATTATGTCTGGAGGGTTCAACGAGCTCTGCTGCAGTGAATGACATACACAATACTGTGCCACAGCCTGACCAGTGCTGCCTAATTATTTTTAGAAATTTAAGGGAGGCAAAGACAGTCCATTTTCTGCAGTATGAAGGACCCCTCGAGTCCCACAGTCCTGGTTCCCAGCTGCTGAACTGACCAAATGCTGATTGCGTGCTGGGATGAGACCCGGGTGCATGTCATGGGATGAGATACCCCATCCTCCACCCCCCTTCCCCCACTCCCCCTCCCCCTGCCCCGGTGCATGTCATTGCCTCTAGTTCCCTGCTTCCCTTAGGAAAGAAAGGGAGCCATGCAGGCAGGGAATCCCGAGGGGCTCTGAACAGGCACTCAGAACATTTTCTCTGCTCAAGTCTTCGGCCAATGTTAAACATATGCCAGAAAAAAAATCCCCCTATGAATCTATCATTTAACCAGTTTTAGCTTCTAGCTTACAACTTTTAAGATTTGGGGGAGGGGAAGGAAGGGGATGGTGGAATGTGGATGGATCAGTAAAGCAAATGCAACTTTAAAGACTAAACTACAGACATGCTGTGTCATCCCACATAAACCAAAACTGAAGTTTTCACAGGCAGACACACACACATATTCATTTAATCTTCAGTTGTACTCCCTGAATTTTTATGTGCTTATAAATCAGACCAGAAAAATATCCATTTCTAAACCAAGTGTTTACATAAAAAGCCTAACTCCAATTATTTACTGTTTTATCACTCTGGCAGGGCTATTGCAAGCGTTTCATTTGAAAGAGTCTGAATCTTGCCCTTCTTTCAAGTTTTTGAGGGACAGGGATGGGTTTCTTTGTGGTTTTGGATCAGCTAAGGCTCTTCCACCAAACGGAAGAAAAGAAAAAACCCCACCTGGAGATTTATTCATGGACAAATAACATTACAGTTTTTGTTCCAATTACCTTTTTCCAAGGACCTACAGGAGTTGAGGTATCCTTGTTTAACCAAAAGCCATTTGGATTTTGATGCATTAACTTAACCTCAAAATAATTTGGAAACTCTGATCTCATGCGAGTCCTGACATTTGGCCATTTGAATAATGTCTTTGCACTGATACGTTCCCTATGCTGTGAATGGATTTTTATCATGTGGCACCTAGAAATGCCACCCAGAGTTACACTAACAAAAATAAACATTTGTCAGCAGCAAGAACCAGAAGGTTTTCCAGCAAACTCTTTGTGGTAGTTCAGAAGTCTGGGTCCAGCAACAGACCCCGCTGCTCAAAAGCTGAAGAACCAAAACACCTTGCTTTTTTGTGACTATATTCTGACCGATTTTGCATTTCAAGGATATGCACCAGCACGACTTTCATCATCCCAACTCCTCCTGACACAGCTGGCGCCCCAGGACCAAGGCAGAGCTTGGTGAACAGCAGGAAAGGAACCCTCGTTTCTAGAGCTGCTAGCTTTTCAGGAAAATCACCTGACTCTGGAAGCAAGCAGGGAGAGAGAAGAAGCAGAAACCTTTTTCTGTTTACTCTCCCTGGTTGCAAGGGCTGGTTAATGCAGGGAAAAATAAAAATCACATAATGAAACTCAAGCAGAAGTTTAAAATGTATATCACCCCGCAAATTAAACTTTAATTAGTATTTTCATATGCTAATTCCTATTTGTTTTACAAAGTGGTCACTGACCGGGCAGCATGTCTGCTTCTAACCTTTCCTGTCACTGAGAGGATTTATCTGCTCAAATGGGAGACAAAATGGATAGGGGAAAATGTGGGAGTGGGCAGCAGCTGGAATGCAGATGTGTATATCCAGCTATTGTTTTCTTTGCTCCAAGTCTGCTGCAGCTGTGGAAATAGAGTGCAGAGTTTCCAACTTTATCACTGAATGTTATTCATTTAGAAAAGAAAAAGAGGGGGGGTGTGTGGTGGGATGAGCGATTGCATAATTGGAGTGCTTGGTTTCATGTCTACATGTAAGCGATACATTGTAAGAAAACAATTTGACTAAATACTTTGCATGCCAACCACAAATCCAGACTTCAGCACCAAATTCTGGGCTCTCAGCAAAACCAGATCCCAGGGGATATTACACCTAATCAACATGTTACAAGGAAAAGAATTGCAGGAGCAATACTGAAGCTACACTTGCATAAGTAGAAGTTTGCACAAGCAGTTATTTTATCCCTATGTTATGGCTCTGGAGTCAAGGCAAGCAAATGGCAAAGGAAAACCAATTCATTAGTAAGAGATGAACCAGTTAGTTTAGCTTCAGTCATTTTTACAGGAGGGAAAGCAAAAGAAAATGAGGTAAGTGCAGTCTAAAAGCCACAAACTGGCACGCAGAAGAATCATCCCCCTTCGGGTACTTCAAAAAAGTAGCCTGCAGACCCTGTTGCAAGACCAGAGTGGTGGAACAGGAGCATGGCACAGACTGGTTTGTAAAGGTTGTCTCTGTGCTACAGCATGCAACTTCTGAGCACTGAAAAGTGCATAAAAGTGGCCTCTATTTTAACCTGCATATTCACTATTCACTGCTGTGCTGGAGAGAACACCATCACAGATGTTCTTAATTTCCTGGACTAGTCATTCTTACAGATTGGCATTTGCCCTGTGCGTCTCATTGAAGTATTCTGCCTCAAAGAACACATTAACTGGTAATAACACTGGCACTTTTACATTGCCAGAAAAAGAAATAATCGCCATGTATATGTGTGAAAGATTTTTCAGCTAGAAATCTCAAGGCTGAAGCTCTTAATTCTGCATGAGTTCAGGAAGATTAATTCACCTTTATAGAAGAACGGATTTAGTGAATGTGCCTAAGGGATGTGGCTACCTTTCATAAGAAGGCATCTTTCATAAATATGACATACTTGACAGCAGCCCTTAAGGCAGCAGCCAAACACTTATTTCCCTACTTCACACTTTAATTAAAGTACCCGTTTTGACCATTTATTATTATTTCTGAATTAACATTGCCCTTATGTATTATTCATATATCCAATGCTTAGAGTCTGCATCAATCTAAATGCTATAAAATGACCTTGAATTGACAGCAAGGATGACTGAGGGCAAAATGACAAGATGGAAAATACAGGTTAACAACTACCACATCATGGTTTTATGAGATAACATTTGAGATAACTGCCTTATAATTATTTTATGACATTGAAAAAAATCAGCGTTATTCAGAGCTTGAGAGACCTCTCCAGTGTTTTATATACCTCTGCACAACAAACTTTGTGAAAGCTACAATTTTCTATTAACCATTGACAAAATACATAAACATACCATTTCTGAGCACAACACTGGAGAATGTGAGTTTCATTGCATTATTGAGCTTAAGTATATCATAGGCCATTAAGTTTCTTTTTAAACCTTAGTCTTAAAATTAAGGATAATTTATTACTGAGACTATGCTACTCAATTGATAATGGCCATAGTCTCTCTTTAGTGTTTACAATATTCTTATTATCCTGCTCTAGGATATGGCTCAGGCTCAACTGTCTCAAAGCACCTATTACAGGAAAGAGAGAACTGATTCTAGCCCCCTTAATCAATATGTACCTACTTAAGTTGAAGGATCATTTCCCTCCATTTTGTTTGAAGACTCTATTAGATAAACTTCTGCTCAGTGTCATCAAAATATCAAAATAAGCCTCCAAATTAATTCACAAAACCCCTTTGCTAGTGTAGAGATTCACTGTGAATGCTGATTAATTAAGAAATATTCTTAGATGACTTTTCTGTTTCATCTTCATTTTGCTATTCTATTTGGTTTGCTAAATGCTGTTTATTCTATAATATTATTGTAAAACACATGTGTTTGTACTGAAGTTATGATCTCTTCCTTCATCCCCAATGTATCACACAGCCTCACAGCATAGCAGGATATTCACCTAGAGCAATGTGACACAAATGGTCATTTACGTTTAAAGCTTAATTACACATTTCAAGATGCTTGTAATCAATACTGCTAGTTCATCAGTGGCACATTAAATGATAAGCTATTAGTTAACACTGAAAAAGCTAGAGTGTGTGAACCACTTAATCTACTTAACCCCATAACTTTGAGTTTATCCAATGTTGCAGTGCTCACCAGACACCTCCTCTTTGAGATCCTTAACACCAGCACTCTTGTCAGGAAGGCAGCGATGCCGTTCACTGTTGTCTCTGCAGGTATCCTGGGACAGACACTGACAGAAATGGCTTCGTGCCACTCCAGAATGTAAGTCATTTTCCAAGAAAATCTACAGCCCCAGTAGTATGGACAACAGCTTTATCTGGACTGAAGAAAAAAATTATATTTTGACTGTTCAACAACATAGTTTTCTGGGCTGACAATCACTTGCAACAGCAGTGGTACTGAATCATTAGCAAAAGAAACAACCTTGATTTGAAAAAGAAGGCTGGGAGCCAAGAGACACTTTCTGCTGGATTCAGCATATGTTTCAGCCTGTGCATTGCAACTGACTTCTATTCTTTCATCCTTTGAATACATTCATACTAGTTTCTTAGTCTTTTGACTTTCTTGTTCCTTTAAGAAGGGATGGTGCTGCATCTGTACTACTACATAACACTCAAAATGAGCTTTTTTAGCCTTGTGATATAAAACACTGGAAGGATGCAAAGGCACAATGGTGTTGAAAGCACCGTGTGCAGCTCCTAAAGAAATAATGTATCAAGAAGATGAAGTATTTCATTAACCTGGGTTCCAGATGAAAAAGTTCCTGATTGACAACATGGGAAAATGAAACATCTTTGTTTATTCACAGGGGAGCTTCCACGTGGAAATGAAATGTTTTTGCTGCTGCTATCTGAGTGGATGTTAATGTAGGTGTGTTTTTATAGCAGGGGAAGGAGTAGGAAGCATCTTTTCAGCACTGTCAGTCATTTATGTGAATTTTTAACTGACACATCAGCGAGATTACATACTGTATAATATGGCATAAAAAGCAAAGCAAAATGTCTGTATTCAAAGCATGATTCTTCTCTTACTTTAGGGATTTTCCAATTTCTGTAAAGCCATAAAAGTGTGAAGAACTGAACTTCTCCCCCATATTCTTAAATGTTGCAGTCACCAGCTTCTTTCTCTCTTAAAACCCTATATGTGGGAACTGAGAAGGAAATAAACCCACTTCAGCAGGTACCATGCACAGCTGAGTGCTAGCCACCCCTTGGAACAGAAGTAAGGACTAAAACACCCATGAGATTTAGCTCGCACAGTTGTCTCTGATCGTGAGTAGTTTGGTGCTTAATAGGACTCTCTTCTGCTTCTGTACCAAAGGGAATTAAGCAGTTACCTTTGTGCTCTGTCCAAATCAGGCAATGGCTAGGGAAACCTATGGCTGCGATGCAAGCAGGAGTAAAGTCAGAATTCTCTCTGTTTCGGTGGTTAATGGCAGCCCACACCTTTGATGGTGGTAGGGCATGGGGCAGTACAAATCCCTCTCCCACCATCCTGCTACACTCTTCCCTTCCCTTCAATTTCCTATGCCACAGAAGAAAACAAACTAGAGTTAGTAAGGACCAGAGGTTAAAGGCACATCTGTTTCTAGGCCTCCATGTGACTAAATAACAAAGTGATTTGGATAAATGCTTCTTTATTTCCCTCCTAAATCCAGCTTAACAAAATAGTGCTATCTTGGATGGCACTGCTGCACGCACACTCTAATCCTTTCTAATGATGGGCAATTTCTCATTTATACTGCTCCTCAGTCACATCCCACTTTAATGTTTGCATCGTGGGAGCGTCCAAAAGCTGAACAGAAACTGAGGCCACAGTGCAACAGGCCTGCGAATGAAACGGAGTATAAGATCGGAGGTGAATGGAAACAGGTGCCTCAACCTTGTTAGTCCATCCTTGTTAGAAACCACGACTCTCACACATACAGCAAGTATGGCTAAAGCCAGACAAAGCATACATCAAATATTCACTATAAAATGCTATAAAATGTTACTGTAATAACGGAACCGTGCCTTATTTAAGATGCTAGCAGGCGACTTCGATCCCAGACAAAATACCACAAGAATGACTCATGTAATGGAGCAAGTGGGATAAGTGTAAGTGAGGTGTAAATCGGACACACACAAGGTTTTGGCAGCATACATTCGACATATTAAACAATGAAATCCTAGTACATTCATGGAACCTATGTATGGATGCCATCAACGCTGTATGCGTGCCTTCTCTGGGGCTTCCCCCCAAACCTGAAAACATTTGTTTAACAGAGTGATATTACCATCACATACACTGTGATAAGTGCTATAAGGACAGATACCCTCTTCAAAATGTAGATCACTCCTACTGAAGTAGGTGTATTATTCTGCATGTATAATATTCTATGCTATGAAAGAACTTCAAGGCAAAGGTAACTTGGCAGAAGTGGATGGGTATATCGGCCCGATTCAGATGTCAAACTAAGGGTGAAGTTTTCATTAATTTCACAGGGCCTTTGTTCTGATCTCTTAGTTTGGTAATTTGGACCTAGCTGTCCCTTCTATACTTTAAAGCGCTCAAATGGGTCATCTCCAGATGGACACCTGATAGTGACCCATTTTGTCCTACAGTCAAAGCAAAAGATGCTCATATGTTCATATTTCCCTCATTCATAGAATCATAGAATCATAGAATGGTCTGGGTTGGAAGGGACCCCATGGATCATAGAGCTCCAACCCCCCTGCCACAGGCAGGGCCACCAACCTCCAGGTCTGGATCTACACAAGGTTGCCCAGGGCCCCATCCAACCTGGCCTTGAACACTTCCAGGGACGGGGCATCCACTACTTCTCTGGGCAGCCTGTTCCAGCCCCTCACCACTCTTTCTGTAAAAAACTTCCCCCTAATATCTAATCTAAACCTTCCCTCCTTTAGCTTTAGTCCATTCCCCCTTGTCCTGCCATTATCTACCCTTTTAAAAAGTTTAATCCCCTCCTGCTTATAAGTTCCCTTCAGGGACTGGCAGGCTGCAATGAGGTCCCCCTGCAGCCTTCTCTTCTCCAGGCTGAACAGGCCCAGCTCCCTCAGCCTTTCTTTGTAGGGCAGGTGCTCCAGCCCTCTAATCATCCTTGTGGCCCTCCTCTGAACCCTCTCCAACAGTTCCACATTTTTCTTGTATTGGGGGCCCCAGATCTGGACACAGGACTCCAGATGGGGCCTCACGAGGGCAGAGTAGAGAGGGAACTCTCTACTCTCTATTCAACTGTATGCTGTTCTTATTCTTGAGTTCACTAGATTCGACCCATGTATATTATACAGAAAGAATGAGCATAAATTACAGTATTGTGTTACTGATTGCATATATTGTCATAGAACATGACTTTCCATCACTAACTTCAACAGTTGAAAGACAAAATAAACATAATATTGTAAATTAAGACAACCAGAAGTAATTTAAATTGTAATCTCTGAGAAAGTAAATTCCTCCATTCTAAAAGATTTCTTTTGGAGCCATGAGAAATAAAACCCTTTTTAAAAAATGAAAATTTAAAGGTATAAGTAGAGAGCAGTGTTCCCCAGGGGTGAGTGTTGGGTCTGGTCTTGTTTAACATCTTCATTGACGTCCTCAATGAGGGAATAGCATCCACCCACAGCAAGTACCAAAGATCCAAAGCTGGGAGGATTAGCTGACAGGCAGGGCACTGTGCTACCATCCAGAGAGA
>VZTU01025117.1:5187-16318 GCA_013400835.1 Zapornia atra | reverse complement strand
CTGATAGGCTTAATCTCAAATTTAGGCTTGAATGGACCACTGTTTTCAAAATATGGGGCTTGCAGAAAGCTGTAACTACGGCTTACAAAAGCCACTGAAGCAGCGCAGCTACACAAAACTGCAACAACTGGGCATGTATTAGTTTGCCATTACATAATTAGTTTACATAGCACACCAAAGTGGAGGCAGGGATTGTGAATTGTTCTGTACCAGTTCTCAGGGTTTTTTCTAGCTCACACACAGTGACCACTAACAGGAAGCTTCGGAACATATATTCCCTTGACACATGGTGCATCCAACCTTTCTCAATGATAACAACATTCTGAAACATTTCTATGGAAAGGGGTGCCACTAATATGCTTGCTTAGGACAGTACACAATGGTTTCTGGGGAGAGAACTGGCTACTTGTTATTTATGTTATTGTTTAAGCAACACGCCTCCTCCAGATTCTAAAACAAGTTTGAATTAAAGGAGGGAAAAAATAACCTCTGGCTGCTGTCCCAGTGACCTATTCTGAACACCATTTTCCTCCTTTGAGTTTCACCAGCAAAAGCAGAATACATTGGGTTTATTCTCCATGGGATTTCCATGATAAACAATGAAACCTGCAGTAATTTGGATGACCAGTGATATTATTCATGTTCTTAAGACTTTGTGGGATTAAGGCTTAATTCCACAGCACTTCAAGGTTATATGAGGTTCTTAACTAATTACATTTTCACTTTAATGAAGGATTTTTCTCTTTATTTAATTTCTTTTTTTTTTTTATTATATTTTGTGGAGAACATTTCTGCAATAACTGTGCATTTGAGAACTCAAAGAAATTCTTCAATAAAAGTCTCCAGAAAAAACCAGAAAAGTTAAATCAAAGTCAAATAAAGAACAGCCACTGAATTCTTTAGTGAAATCCATAGGAAAAAAAAATGCCACAACTTTCTATAAACAAAAATATTGACATAGCTATTTAAAATGAAAACAAGTGTACATCAGGAACATTTTCTATTTATTCTGGACTAGAAATTAAATGTCTACATTCTTCCTCATAACATTGCCAAAGGCAAATCAGTTACTAACAAAACATGGTGACATGTTCTTAAGTAGCTTGCCATCACATCTATTGTTACATTGGGTATAACATAATGCCTGTGTGTTCATTAAGCCTGCATTTTACAAAACAGCACATATGTTATTTCTCTCCAAATGCCTGCAAGCCAGGTGGAAAAATCAATAGTTGTGGTGACATTGAGCATTTCTACCACAGTACAGAATTCCAGCTTTGTGTTTTGTATTGTCTGTCTGTTATGCAGAAAACCAAATTGCCAATATGTCCTTTTGCTTAAAGCTGTAAACACATAGGACATCATAGCTGTATCACCACTGCTGCACATGTAGCAGATGTCTACAGTTGTCTTCTTAAGTATTTTATTTTGAAAGACTCCAAATAAAAACAGTGACATATATGAATTGGCTTCATTGCTTTCCAAGGTCTATAAATATATGCAACTTCTGAGTAAGAGTGTTTCCCCATTGTGTTGACTGTGTCTAGAAGCCCACCTCTGCTTCATTTTAGATTGTTTTCCTAAAAACTTATGACAGCAGTGGGAAGGAGAGCACTTCTTCCAGATCCTTTACTCCGTTTAAGTATCAGTGTGTGTAGAATTCTCAATACAGTTTACAGTTCAATATTTCTGCCAATATCTCTCCCAGACCAAACCCAGATGCCTGGACTAGGACTGGTACCGCCAAGTTTACATGAAACAATAGTCTGCAATACATCTGAAGATGGCAAACTTCAACATACAGGAAAGACTTGGAAATAAGCTAACTGCTATAACCAGAGAGCATCATATGTCAAGCATCTGATTACAAGAAAATATTTCCTAGCGGAATCCTGAAAGCCTAAAGATTTGATAAGCTCTGTAAGTTCTTCTGAAAGCTTCTCAGTCTCTGTTTGAAAGTAATATCAGGAAAAGGGTTTTTTGTTAAGAGTGACAAATTGAAAGGACAAAAATGTCACAGCAAGAACTGACTCTCAATCACTACTTCTAGCTTTGAAATCCACTACAGAAGAAGTCACTGAAGGTTATTCTAAAACCAGTGTGGATGGAAAGAAGAGATGAATTACAAGAAGCTGGCATTTAAAATATATGCCTCAAAAGAAAACGTGTGTTTTCATTGCAGTGAGGTGATGTCAGATGTGCAGTAAGGGGCATTCAGATTTTATAGAACACAAAACACATCCTGAGAGAGCCACAATGTATAAGCAGAGAAAAAGTATTCTTGAAAATGTATTCTTCTTCAAATGCATTTAACACAAAACCCACAAATGCAGTACCACACATGCATGTCACAGCAACACATTAGTATGTGCACTACCCCAAGGAGGGGTATTTTGAGCCTTAATTTTTAACATTGTTAACACCAATAGCAATGAAATTAACTCAAATGCAATTTAGGCATTTTACAGAAGGATGTAAGTTTTCCATAGGGTCAGGTGCCAGGATCCTAATCTTTAAAATTATTCCTTCCTGTCTCATAACACATCCACAAAGACTGCCTTTATTTCTTTTACATCATTTGCAGTAGAGATACCTTCTATAACCTGTCACTCCTAAGAATTATTTTAAAAGATCTAGATTATGGAACAAACTAATACTTCTAACCTTATTGCTAGAGGCAATCAACAACCAGTAGAACTACTACATTCCAATAAGCAGGTCTGTATTTTATCAGTCAGGAAGTTTGAAATGCCTTTTTTCAAATTTGTATGAACAAAAAACCCAACTTATTTTCAGAGTTCTGATGCAACATCCATTGCAATATGTACGCAGTGCTACTGCATGCATCTCCTCCCATATGAGATGAGATTTGAAATAGAGCAAATAACTTCTTCAGCAATATCAGGATTTTCATGGCAGAGAAAAAAAAAATCGGAGTAATAACATTTAAGAAAAACCACACTAAATATTTCCACCATGTACTACAAAAGGCAATCATTTTAAGCTGAAATAAAGTAGATTTAGGTTAGATGTTAGGAATAAATTCTTTACTATGAGGATGGTGAGGCATGGGAACAGGTTGTCCAGAGAGGCTGTGGGAGCCCCATCCCTGGAGGCATTTAAAGCCAGGTTAGATGGGGCTTTGGGAAACCTGGTCTAGTGAAGGTATCCCTGCCCATGGCAGGATGGTTGGAACTAGATGATCTTTGAGGTCCTTTCCAACCCAAAGCATTCTATGATTCCATGAGAAATAGGTTTTCTTAAATCTGGTACAGGTATCAAACATCACTTGATACTTTCACATACTTTGTTTCGTAAGTGAATAGACATGTGGTGTATTACTGTAGAGAAGCAAGGCATTCATGAACTTATAAAGAACTGGAAGCCCTGAAAAAAAAATCTTTCAGTGTGAAAATCCTATCAGAGTTCATGTTGCCATGCAGTTTTTCTTAAATAAAGGGAATTAAAGCTCAGAATAGCAGTAAAAGTATCGTAATTCCATAATATCTACTATTCAGAACCTCCACAGTGTCATTACAACCTACCCATTGTTTCCAATTCAACATGTACACACTAGTCTATGATGCCAACTTGCACTACTCTTTATATATTTTCAAATAAAAATCTTTCATCTTTAACCATTATGGGTTTTCACTATGGTACCATTTTCTGTGCGCAATCAACAAAAGCCTTATTACTAGAATTAAGTTCTATACTTACTTAAGGCTAATTTTTTTATGTGGGCACAAGAGTCATGATTACTGCTTCCCTGGCTGGCCCATTCTGTTTCATCACCATTTTCTGTCTCAGTGTATCTATGCACTGTATCTGTAGGCTTTTGGTGGGTTTTTTTCCACTTAATGTTTACACTGAAACATACTGGAACATAGATTGGTATTACTTTTTCACGTCAGTGCCACGCAAGCCTAGTGTTATCTCAGTCCGTGGACCAACTTGATACACTAGACAAGCTGTGCAATACAATTTACTTGCCAGCAAAACTAGGTAAAGTGTGAATGTGTGGGAAATTCTTCTACTTTAATAGCATAAGAGGAATTAAGAAAATATAAAACACAGACTTTCTGTAGCTTTCTATTAATAAAAAAATGGCTACTGGTCCCCAACAAACCACACTGCAAATCTAAATTTTAAATGTCCTTGGACAAACCCTTCAGATATTGCCAGTCGCTGTTGAGAGCCACTTAAAATAACCATGAAATGAGAAACAAGATTCCCAGAAATTCTGAGTGCAATATGCTGCTAATGTCTCTTAGGTAGGAGCACTACTTTCTTATAATACGTTCTGATGTAAAGCTGTGTTAACATAAACATTTGTCTGCAAAACTACAGGAGGTTCTCTGAGCTAAAATAATTCCATTCAGTTTCTCTGCAGCTTCAATAGCCGATACATTCACAGAAAACATAGCTGGGAAAAAAACCCTATCCCTACCAAGTCAGCTGCTTTTTAGATGATAGATTCAATCTAATCCTTGATGAATGCAGAGTTCCAAAGTAGCTGTACAGCACAAAGTTGTGTTTGAAATTGGTAGCAGAACACTTACAGTGACACACAAAAAAACCCTTCAGTTTCAAGTGTGTTTGTAAAATAATTAAAGAGACCATATGTAAACATGCAACAGAGAAGTTTATCTCCTAGGGACCCAGAGAGGAATTATTTATCTACTAAATTATTTCTCCTAATGGCTCATATAGCTTTGCATTGCATCAATCTACATGATACGCTACCCATTACATTCAATAATGTGTTAAAGCATTGATAGAGCCTCTTAGTATTTTAAGCACTTTTCCTGACAGTGTACTGTGCCTAGCTAAACTGCATGTAGTATTTCACAATAAAAAGCATGTCATGTCTTTTGGTGATGAGGCTTCTGCTTTAAAGCTAAGCAGCTGAGATAAGGTTAAAGCTGATAAGGACTCAAAGGATGAGGACACTGGAGACTAAGAGGATAAGCCTTATTTCTGCTTTTTTTCCCTTCACTGTTTTCATATCTTACCATTTTTGGTATTTTTCCTGAATGGGCATGCAACACAGATAGAGCACTTTGGAAAAACAGGGTAAATAGAATGGTCATTCTTCCTCTCATTGCTGTGGCACAGTAACGATGTTACTGCATTGAACGACTGAATACATTCAATGGTATTAGTAGCTCTGTGAAGATCCTTTAATGGCTAACAAAAACATTATTCGAAGGGATTAGAATAGAAGAAGTGGCCATCTAAAAGCCAGATGCATCTTCCTCTTCATCAGGAGAAAAGGGGCAAGAATGCTGACGTACACATCAAACTGATCTGGGAGTGGCTATGTACTGGCATTGATGTCCTATACTTAGCTTAATACAGTTATTTATTCACACAGCAGTTTTTTAGAAGGTAACTTCTCCCCTTCCTGCTTTCTTAGAGCATGCTGTCAGGAAAAAAAAAATCAGAGGGTGTTCAGACTCTCTTTAGTTTTCTTCTTTACAGTGTTACTATGTACTAGTCTCATTTTCACACTTTATGGGACAATGAGTAATGTACAGTTCAGCCACAGATTTAGGAAATAATGCATTTCAAAGACCACACATTGTACTCATGTAATAATCATTCCATCTTCCATGTTCGCTACTTTTGTGATTGATCTTCTTTACATCCATTAGCTCAATTACAAAAAAAGTCAGCAACAGGTTGATCATACCTTTAAATCCTTCGTAAGAACTTACTTGTTTTCTTGTTAAGTGACAAATCCAGTTACTATTAAGAGTTTAATTACAGTCACTCTTCAGTACAAATTGAAAGTTTCTTGGCTTTATCAGTACCACCCAATTAACATGGTAGTACACATTAGTACATTTTTCAATCACCAAATTGCTACCAGTTAAGCAAGTGGTGGCAAAATGTAATTACTGTAGTATTTTGTCCTATGAAATAAGCATTGTTTACAGAGTGTTATGTACATAATAAATTAGCAATTATGTGGGTATTTATGATCCAGCATATTATTAAGAATAATCACTCTTTTCCACAACACAATTTAAAATCACCTCAGGTGACAAAATTTAATTCCAAGATGTCTAATCTTCCTACTTAACATGGGTACCACTGCTGAGTTTAACAACTGACTCCAGCAGCTAATATTTACAGAAAACCATCCATGATCCAGGTAATGCCAAGGTAATAACAAGACAGGGACAGCCTAAGAGCTTTGGCTAAGAATGAAGTCATGTTTACTGTCTTGTTCTCACTCTAATTCTCCCTTAAGGTTTAGCCCCAGCCAGCAGCTGAGCACCACACAGCCACTCATTCACCAACCCCCACCCCCATCCCCAGTGAAAAGAAAAAAAAACCCCTTTGGTTGAGATAAAGACAATTTAATCACATAAAAATATGAACAGTATAATACTAATAATATTAGAGAGGTGGGTGTTGGTCTCTTCGCCCAAGTGGCAGGTGATAGACAAGGGGAAATGGACTCAAGCTGCATCAGGGCAGGTTCAGGTTAGGCATTAGGAAAAAGTTCTTCACTGAAAGGGTTATCAGGCATTGGAACAGGCTGCCCAGGGATGTGGTTGAGTATCCAAGCCTGGATGCATTTAAAAGATGGGTAGATAAGGTGCTTAGGGATATGGTATAGTAGAAGACGGGAACAGTTGGATTCGAGGATCTCAAAAGTCTTCCAACCTAGTGATTCTGTGATTCTGTGATTATTTTTACACAGTTCACATCTATGTGCTTAATTGTAGTTCATCTGAGGGGAAAAAAAAAAAAAAAAACCACTTAGAAAATAGAAAAATAGGAAAACAGAATAGAACAAAAAAAAAGGAAAAAGAAAAAGGAAAAATAGGCAGATTTTTAAAACAGACGTACGCTGTTAGAAACTTCTCAGCATTCTTCACTCAGGGCGTAACAAGCACAGCTCTTCTATAACAGCAATATTTCACTTTCCTTCTAAAAGGTGTATTTTCAGTGCATCATCGCAAGAATACAGCTTACAGGTCTACTGCAACCTACTAGTAGAAAAGAAGCCTTTTCCTTTTGTTTCTTTTACAAGGAGAAAAAAATGTGGCATAAGGCTGAGTAGTTTGTGTGGCTCCTGGATTCTCTATTTCACCATTTTCCATCAGTGGAATACATCAAAAATAAAATCATGTGTCAGAGGCTTCATAGCTTTCATTTGAACTGATCAGAGAATGACCTGACATAGATTGATGCAGTGTGCTATGTTTACAGTATGTTGAGGTTCAATTTTGCTACACCATCCAAGGGCAATAACATTCAGTTAACATATGGACATGTGGTGCTCCACTAACCTGGCGCACTGGCACATTTCCTGCAGCCGTATGCCACTGAGGAAGGTTTACATCACAGAGAGAATCTGGGGCATAATACAGCAGCACTACATGTCAGCCTTGCAGAAAAGCATCCTTCTGCTCACCCAGGTACCTCTACGAAAAGTTGATGATGCAGCTCCAAGACCAGAGCAGAGACATTTTTATTCTTTTTTAAGCAGTGCCGACAGAAGGACAGCTGTCTATAAACCAGCTTCAGTATCACAGCACAGGTTAACACACAGGACAAAAGAAGTTCTCTCATTAACTATGTAAATAAATTATTTTAGAGAAGATGATGTTTGAGCACAGAGAAGGTTTAGATACCACATCTCTTAACTAACAAGCATACAAAAATAAAAATTAAGTCTGGGAAGTTAGCTTATATATCCCTCTTTATTTTCATGCTGTCATGGAGGTTTGCATAAACTGCATAGATGTGACCTATTCAAAACACTAAAATGCCAGTAGATGCTGCTCAAAATTAGGGAACATACTACTTGATTTTACAGTATGCATGAAGACATGTAAGCCTTCTGTCTTAGGAGAAAAGAATTGGAAAAGGCATTAGAAAGGCACTGCCAAAGGGAAGATAATCAATACTTTGTTTCCATCAGTAGCTTTGATTCTTCCAGCACGTGAGAGATGTGCTATTTGTATTGCATGAGAAATCACCAGGTGTTTTTTTAATGGTGGTTTTCAAAGAAGCAGACAAGAAAACCCTTGGGAGATTTGCACTCCCCGGGAGAACAGGTTGCACTTGGCCAGTTGCACAAACAAGAACAAATGGAACAGGAAAATGAAGATTCACTGTGGTGTTATGGGTCGGTTATGCAATATTTAAGGCTGAAATTAATACTGTAAGTGAGCTTACAGTCAGGTCAGTTTTCATTACTGTGGTGGTTCATCCTGAACAGGTGGCTGAGCCCCACACACCACTCGCTCACTCTGGAAGGAGAAACAGACCGAGCCTCTGTGGGTTGGGATAAGGACAGTTTGCTGACAAAAGCACCGTGAAAGGAGAACAGTAACAGCCCATAGTAAATTTCACTCACACCTGATGATAACAGAGTACCTTACTGACCTGACAATACCATAGTACAGCACAATGTGAGGACCGACAAAACCAATCCAATACTGGTGGAGACATACTAAGAGTTAACTTTATTCTAATAAGCAAGGTGCTGATACCAGCGAGAAGATTCTTCTGACATGCCCAGAAGAAGCATTCTTTGAATAATTTCTTGCTGTACAGGCTTCCTGCTACTAACAGTAGCTGGCATTATTTACATGCTTTTTGAAGTACCTTCACAGCTAGAAGAGTATCTTACCGTGTTAGAAATTATTTACATTTCACCAATTCCAAGTACACTGACACCCAAAATGGTTGGTTCCAGAAAGGGAAGAAGACCAGGTTACACTAACATGGCTGGGATTCACTAAGATATAACAATTCTTTTATTGCAAATTAATATATGAAACTTGTTAATGGCTCACTGAATTTCCAGAAGTTTGGTTGGTTGGTTGGTTTTTTATCCCCAGGTATTGTATCTGTGAAATCCAACGTGTTCATAATGGACATTCTGGTGAATATTAAAGAGAATGCACCCCCTTCCCTATGATATAAATATGGATGTTGAAGAGCTCAGAGGTGGCAAAAATCTCACTTGTGACAGGTAACAAAATTACCACAGTAAAAAATCTGACATGTCAAGTTGAGGTGAAAACATTCACACACTGAACAAAAGGATATCCATTTTCACGATGGCAAGTCACAAGTAACAGAAATTCAGCATATCTGGCGTTTTGCCCTAGAGCAACCCTCCCTCAGCAATTTTTATAAACACAAGACAAGAAAACTAAATACATAGGTGCATCACACCAGACGTTTCCACGACAATCAAATCAGACAGTTATCTGAAAGACTGCATTAGCTTGCCATTATCTTCCACACTACTTTAACAAAAACAAGTTCTAATATAATTCCTAAAGCTCACTGAGGTCTGTACAGCTGTTTCAGGATCATAGTGCTGAAGGTTCACATTTTTTTAAAGGGAAAAATGCTCAAAGCCAAGAACAAGTACCTGTAGGTAACAGTACAATTCTAAAGATGACACAGGCATTTTTTCCAATTCTACAAAATTAATCTATCCTTCTATCTTGGGCGTGCTTTCAAATATACCACATATAATGGGCGATATTAGCTAAAAGGAATGTTTCCATATATTTCACCTGCACACCTTCTCACTGCAGTACACATAAGAATACCAAGTGAACCAAAAATACGTTGACAGAAAAACTGTAACAGGTATGGAGAATGCATGTGTGATGGGATTTTACTACTGAGCATTCACTTCTTCACATGTCACGACAGAGTAAGACAAATCATCTACATTTGTATCAGGGCACACTCCACACACAATCACAATAATATGATGGCTCCAATTCAGGTTATCTTCTTATGTCATCATTATGACATCTTTCTATCTGAAGAGTCCTTAAAGATTTTTCATTTTTAGAAAAAATAAATCTCCTTTTTAATTCTTCCAATAAGGTCTTTATTCCTGCTATTGAATCCTATGGAAATGAAGAACACAACATTATTCCTTGACAGGAGCTTTGCAGTATTTGAAGATTGTCATCACGCATCCCTAACTCCACTTACCTCTAAGCTAAACACCACCAAGCTGTTCATTCTTTCCTAATGTTAGGCTTCTAGACCTCTTGAAGGAAGAGGCATTCCCCCAATACATCAGAATTGTTTTTAATTCCTCCCCATATCCCAGCATGTTTGTAGCCTCTCTAAATTAGTGACACTGGCAAATTCATTAGGTATGCTCTTGATTTCACCACCATTTAGAACAGTTCCCAAATTCATCTCTTAACCCCAATGTTGTAATTCATCTCTGTTTGTAAAAATCCTGAATTTAATAAGACCCATGTTCTTTGAGAACACAGTTTGGGATGTAATGATGAAACAAGGCCTTTCTTTTTCTTTCTTTTGTTTTCTTTGAGAAAAAACAAGTAGCAACTAGCCATCTATAAACTGCTAATGTTACCTTGAATGAACATGGATGTTAGTTAAACAATAAGTAGTTGCCACCATAAACCCATTTGCTAGGTTTATAAATGTATATTCATATGTAAATCTCCCTGAATTATTTCCTCAGGAAAAAGTACAAATAAAAACACCAGCTATTAAAAACTTAAAGAAATTTGCCTAATATATTAATGCCCATTTGCTGACTTTTCTATTTTAAAAGTGCCAACTCTTAATCACTTTATCCTGATTATTTTTATTCCATGTTAAACTTTATTATGTCTCTATTGTTTAAAGTAATTATTCAATTATTTGCAAGTCTAAGCACTGATCATTATTTCCAGTTGTGTCACCTATGAAACTACTGTCTTTATCATTAAAGAAATCTATTAATACACCCATCTTATTTCATCTATTGTTTTGTCTAAATATGGTCATACATTTAAAAAACACAGTTTGGGTTGGTGATGGGAATGTGCACTGTTTTCTTAATCACTGGGGATCCAAATTAAACAGGCTACTTCAAATATGCACGTGGGAAGTTTCACTAGGGTCACTAAGCGTGCTCAATAAGTATTACCTACTGAGAGCAAAATTAAATTCACAGAAAATTGTATAGTCCTGTCTACTCTCAGCAAGAATATAATTTAAATGTTAATAATTAATTTTATCCTTTAGTTATAAAATATCTTAGAAATCAGTAGTCTTGTTCAGGAAAAATGAGAAAAAATACCATTAAATGCATTCATGAAGATACGTAACAGAG
>VZTU01025116.1:0-13280 GCA_013400835.1 Zapornia atra | reverse complement strand
TGTGTCCAGTTCTGGGCTCCCTGGTATAAAAAAGACAGGGATCTCCTGGAGAGAGTCCAGAGAAGGGCGACAAAGTTGATTAGGGGCCTGGAGCATCTCCCCTATGAGGAAAGGCTGAGTGAACTGGGACTGTTTAGTCTGGAGAAAAGAAGACTTAGGGGGGACCTAATTAGTGTTTATAAATATCCTAGACATGGGATGCAGGGGGAATTGGCCAGCCCCTTTTCAGTGTCTGTGGGGACAGGACAAGGGGCAATGGCTGTAAACTGGAGCATAGGAAGTTCCCCACCAAGATGGGGAAGAACTTTTCCCCAGTGAGGGTGAGGGAGCCCTGGGACAGGCTGCCCAGGGAGGTGGTGGAGTCTCCTTCTCTGGAGATATTCAATTTCTCATCTGGATGCCTATCTATGTAATATGAGCTGGGGAGCTGCTTTGGCAGGGGGGTTGGACCCAATGATCTCTTGAGGTCCCTTCCAACCCCTACAATTCTGTGATTCTGTGATAAAATCTGGGCAACTAAGGTGACCCAGGAAAGTGCCCCACCTGGAAAGTCCATCTACAGCTTGAGTGAAGACATATCCAGCGAACCTTTCAGTTCAGGGGTTGGTGTCTTCAAACCCCTCCAGGAGTGCAGGAGCTTCACCAGGCCCAGTCTACACCTTCCCAGGTCAGCTCACACAGTCACACTGTCACTTGTACCACATCTGCCCAAAGATGAGGCTGGACAGAGATCTGAAGCGTTTCTACCCATCTCATCTGCTGTCTGATAAAGCTGTTGATGCTGATGATGCTGTTAAAGGCTTTCACAGGTGTCCTGGTTGCCACAGGTTTGCAGGGTTCCACACGTGCATATGACTTGCAGCAATGCTCCTCTTGGCTGGTCTTTTAACTGCTTGCTCTTCCTTTCTCCCCAAAACTTTCCCAGGTCTTTGTGTTTGGTGGGATGACCATTTTTTTGGCAGCTGAGAGAGGTGGAGCCTCCAGTCTGCAGTTCTGTCACTTCACTTGGTGCCGATCCAGCTGTCTGCCTGTTGGGATGCTCCCAACACCTGCATTGAAACACGGCCTTCACAGATGCACCCTGGCCTTCTGGAGCTTGCCAGGCTTGCTTTTTCACTAGCCCACCAAATACCCAGACCCCTTTCACACCTGGATGTGTGGCAGGGCACCATCTCCTTCACCCTGCCTTCCCTCTCTGAGTGTATGGCTCTCACACAGCTTGGTGTCCCAATGAAGAGCTGAGCTGGGGTCTCACCTCCCTTCCTTGCCTCACGTGTGCTTCCTGCCTGCCATCCCTGGCTGCATCCTGGGACTTACTCCATGTGCTCATTTCCAGCCCCTTCTTCCAGGGGTCTCCTTGTCAGCCCCAAACCTGTGAGAGGAGCAGGTGATGGCTTGCACTTCTGCATCCCCTTCCAAAGCCTCTTCCCTAGCCAGGCTGAAGGCCCTGGGGTTGTCCAGCCTGGAGAAGAGGAGGCTGAGGGGAGACTTCATGGGGTCTGTGGCTTCGTGATGAGGGGAGCGAAGGGGCAGCGCTGATCTCTCTCCTCTGTTTGGGAACCAGGGACAGAACCCCAGGGAACAGCATGAAGCTGTGCAAAGGGAGGGTTAGATTGGGTGTGAGGAAGAGGTTCTGTGCTGAGAGGGGGGTCGGGCGCTGGCACAGGCTCCCCAGGGAAGGGGTCCCAGCCCCGAGCTGGGCTGAGGGCAAGAAGGGTCTGGATGATGCCCTCAGTGCCACCTCGGGCTGGGCTGGGCTGTGTGGAGCCAGGGGTTGGACTCAAGTGCCTGATGGGCCCCTGCCAGCTCAGGAGGCTCTGTGATTCCAGCCAGCTGCAGGCTCAGGTGTGCTCCCCTTGCTCCTGTCTTCTGCCCCACACCCAGGTCTCTGGGGATGGTTAGCGCGGATCACATGCAGGCTCTCCAGCCAAAACTCAGCCACCCAACCAAAGGCACTGTGGATGGGTGCCTGGCCAAGAGCAAAGCAGAAAACAAGCTCCAAGCCCTGTGCAGGCAGTGCAGACCCTGTCCTCCCCAGCTCACCTGCTGCCAGCAGCAGCCTGGCTCAGCGGGCCAGAGCCCTGCGCTGTCTCGCGGTGACAGCGGCGCAGCTGACCCTGCGCACAGGCAGGTCCTGCCCAGGGGCCGGGGTGTCTGCTTGATGCACAGGTTACTCTGCCTGGCCTTATGGAGTCAGGCTGCCTTCAAGAGCCATTAACACCAGGGCAGGGAGAAAGCAGCAACAAAAAGGCTCTGAAGCGCTTCCTTTCCTGCCTGGGAAAGTCCTCCCTGGGTTGGGGGTGCCAAATCCTGCAGAGAGCAGGGTCTGGGCAAGGGACAGACTCTTACACCTGAAAAACAGGGACAACAACCAAAGAAAGCAACTTTTTCAAAGGGCAGAGACTGGCAGGGCAAGGGGGGTGGGTTAAAGCTAAAGGAAGGGAGCTTTAAATTGGATCTTAGGGGGAAGTTCTTTGCAGAGAGAGTGGTGAGGGGCTGGAACAGGCTGCCCAGAGAGGGGGTGGGTGCCCTGTCCCTGAGGGTGTTCAAGGCCAGGTTGGATGGGGCCCTGGGCAACCTTGTGTAGCTCCAGGCCTGGAGGTTGGTGGCCCTGCCTGTGGCAGGGGGTTGGAGCTCTGTGATCCTTGGGGTCCCTTCCAGCCCAGCCCAGGCTGGGATTCTGTGATTCTATGAAATCAGAAGCAGGAAAATGGCAAGAGCCCCTACAACCTACCTGGGATGGTTTTACCACCCAGGTAAGAAGAAGCAGCCCTGCTCAGAGGCCAGTGATGGTGGTGATAAAGGATGGAAAAGCTGTGGCATCTGCAGCTGCAGCCATGTGGCTGCTCCCCTGGGTTCATGTCCCACTCTCTTCCCACCTCAGTGTTGCTCCCCAGCCTCTGTTCCTTGAGACACACTCCCATCCTACAGCCCTGCCCATCCCACCACCCCCAGCAATTAGCAGGACCTTCCCATTCCTGTCCCAGGGGCATCCTCTGCCCGTGGGACATGAGGCAGCCCCTCCTGGGGCACTGATCTTGCTTGGCTGGCCATGCACACACTGGGTGGCCCAGTGGTGGCTCTGGAAGACACCAGTGCCCTTGTGCAGCAACATTTCCTTGGAAATGTGGGGCAGCACTTTGGGTCTTTCTCTTGAACTAAGCCAAGAAGCTGCTAAGAACCTGTTACCACTTCTGGTACTCTGACTGTTTTGCTTGTTTTGTGTTGGACCAGGACCAAACACTTGGGAAGCTGAGGGCTGGGACAGCCAGCACCACCACGAGAACCTTGCTCCTTTTTGGCAGCAAGTGAAGCCATGGCACTAGCCTTACACTGGGAGAGGGGTCAGTGGGTGAGCAGGAGCTGGGAGCAGGGAACGGGGGTGAACTGGCAGGACCCACTGGGTTGCTCATCAGTTGTCAGCACCTGGTGAAGTCAAGGGGTGCTGGAGCTGTACGTCACGTCCACGTCAGCTGGTGTGAGAACAGGCTTCCTTCAGACCCACCGACACGTTACTGGAGAGGATGAGGTTTGGTCCATGATGGGAAAGGCTCTGTGACAAGCTGCTTTGGAAGGGCCTGGTCTGGTACTGTGCAATGCACTGATCCATAGAAGGGGGAGCATCTCCTGAGCAGGGAGCCAGCTCTGGCAAGCTGTGTCTGGGTTGCCATCTTCTCCTGCTCCACCACTCACCTGCTTTTCAAACTGAACAGAGAAATCGACTGGAAAAAGACAGATTTGAAGGCAAATGTGAAGATGTGAGAGCAGCAGTGAGGGAAGAGTGCAGGTCCTGCTCTCCTAGTGCTGCACAGTGCCCAGCATGGGCAGCAGGGAAGGAGGATGCTTGGGAGGAGAAAGGTGAGGACGGTCTGCGTGAGGGTCTGGAGGAGCCCACCCCCACTCCCCCACGGTGTCTGCAGAGCGCAGGGAAGGGTGTGGGGAGTGAAGGGCAGAGCTGTGGACCTCCCACCACACTGAGCTCGCCCTGAGTGTTGGAGGCAGCGCCCTGGTAATTGCTAAGCAGCAGATGAGTACGAGGTAACGGTGAGAGCTGCAGACTGGAGAGGAAAGGGGGGGGGGAGCATCCCTTTCAAGCAGCCAGGGCAGAGAGAAAAAACCACAATCAAAAAAAGCACGTTGGCTAGAAGGTGCTTTACAAAGTATTTATGAGGTGTGCTAGTTAAAAATGGATAAGCTGTGTGGTGAGGCTGCAGAACTACCGCAAGCACCGGGGACGGGAGGGCGTGCTGCCCAAGGAGGGCCGGGCTGAGCCAGCCTCTGCTTGGGGAAGCAGCACACACAGCGTGCCCTGGCTTCTGTGCAGCCCCCCCGGGCCCTGGGCTGCCCCCCCTGCGCTGGCTCCCTCCTGCCCAGGGTAGGGAAACCCACCCCCAAGTCCTTCCTCCGGGACCTGGAGTCACTCCTGACAGCAGGGTCATGTCCCACCCATCTTGAGGGACTCCTGAGTCCAGGCTGAGCCCGCTGCCAGCTCTGCAGAGCTGCCTGTCTGCTGGGGGGGCTGGAAATGGGGGAGCACTGGGCATGAAGCTGGGGAGCACTGGGCACGAAGCTGGGGAGCACTGGGCATGAAGCTGGGGAGCACTGGGCACAAAGCTGGGGAGCACTGGGCATGAAGCTGGGGAGCACTGGGCACGAAGCTGGGGAGCACTGGGCACGAAGCTGGGGAGCACTGGGCAGCGGTGGTGCTGCAGGCTGGAGCAGGTCCTGGGCTGGGTGAGCCAGGAATAGCAGAGAGGGGGTACAGCGTGCTCGGGTGCAGCTCTGGAGGGGGAGGATGATGAGGAGAGACGCGGGGTTATGCAGGGCAGGGATGAAGGTCGGCAGGTGGCCTGGGACCAGCGTGCTGGCCCAGCACAGCAGCTGGGCGAGGGCTGCCATGCCAGAGAGAGACCTGCCGGCCCCTCTCACCCCTTCTGCAGCAGCTGCACAGCCCAGCTCTCCGGCAGGCGGGTCCAGGGCCGTGCCTGCCACCCTCCCCCGGCCCGCCCGGACCCGCCGGGCTCTGGCGCCCGGCGGGGTGTCGGCAGCGCGGTGCCGCCGCACGAGGTGATGTGGAACAGCTGCTCGGTGCCGCGGCACCTCCCGCCAGGGTCCCCCCGGGCTGGGTCCCCCCTCTCCCAGCCGGGCGACGGGCGGCGAGAAAAAGAGCAGCGCTGTCAGGCTCCATCAGCCGTCCGGCTGCTGACAGCTCCCGGGGGGAGGCAGCAGCGCGGGGGGCTGCGGGCCCTGCGCGGCCGCGGCGGGAGGAAGGGATGCAGGGGGGCGGTGGTGATTCCCCGCTCCGTGTGGGGATGGGGCGCGGTCCCCAAAGGCTGGGGATGTGCCCTGGGTTTGTGCTTCCTGCCGTGTGCCCCACCGCTGGCTGCTCTCGGGCTTGGAGCTTCTAAGAGGTAAGGCAAGAGTGGCTTTGGGGAGGAGGAGGAGGAAGAGGAGGGTGAGGCAAAGCCAGTGGAGCCTGCCCAGGGGGTGTCCGTGGGGGTGCAGGGATGGCAGCATCCTTGCCTGGCTGGATGCTTCCATCCCATTGTCGACCACATAGTCTGAGTCTCTTCTAGGAAGCTGGAGCACTTGGAAGCCTCCAGGTGGAAACCTGTTGGGGAAGGCAGCAGGCCTGCTAGCAGCCTAGCTCTCTGCTCCCAGGATTTAGGCCCTGGCAATATCCTCCTGTTCCCATGAGAGAGGAAAAGTTACCCATGCAGAGAGGATCCTAATAATCCCATTCTCAAAACACAGCAGCCTTGTTGATAGGGGTACAGGCTGCCCTAAACCAAGCAGCAGTTATGGGAAGGGATTTGGGAGTAATGGAACATGTTAGGAACCAGCCATAACAAGAGGGTCAAACAGCAGGTGTGGGGATGCTTTTAGGCATTAAAGGTAAACTAAGGATATTTAGCTGTAAGATAGGCTTATCACAGCTCGTTATAATCACTGACCAATCAATACAGTGTGAACAGTGTGTGTAACCAATGAGCAGGTTTTTAGCTTGCCATGTTTGCAGTAATACAGGTGTAGAATCTGGGGGATTTCACCCAAGAAATGGCTTCACCTCAAATTCACATCGAACTGCCTGTTGCTCTCTGCTGGGCGCCACAGAAACCTGTGAGCCTCCCACTGCAACGGGGCACCAACCCACTGCTCCTCTTCACTTCTCCTTTAAACAGCCTGCTCGGGACAGGACAGGTGCTCCAGGAGGGAAGATGCTTCCAGCTCTACAAAGACAAGCATGCTGGTCACCAAATGAGCTAAAGGCATGGCTCAGCCTCCCAGCCACCCAAGCAAAGGGAAGAAGGGGAAAAAGCCACGTCTCCGTGGGTGAGATGCTGCCCTCTCGCCCTCAGCTGGGTGACTGGGCTCTGACAGTGCGGAGGAGCTGGCTTCAGCAGCTGCTGCAGCCAGTGTCTGGAGGAAGCGAAGGATGGGAACGCTCCACTGGTGCTGGAGCTGCATTGCTGCAGCTGGAGCTGAGCTGGGCCACTCCGAGCATCCTGGCAGCCTGATGGTCCTCCTGGGAAAAGCCACAGGAAACATGCCCAGAGGAGCCAGCGTGTTGAAAGTGCATCCGGGGACATGGAGGGGCTGGGAGCTGGCTGCTGAGGGACAGGGCCAGGGGCTGTCCGAGCATCCTGTAGCTCTGCGGCAGGAGCGTTGTCCCTGCTGCCCTGGAGAAAAGTCCTGTACCAGGGTACCATCATTCACCTGACAGCTCTAACGGCCCCCAGGCAGCAGCCTTTTCTGCTGGGACTCTGTGGTGAGAGGAACAAGACCTGCTGCTCAGGGAGGGGTCGACTCAAGGGAAAGAAAGTCCACCCTACCTGTTCTCCACAAGAACATCTGCTTACCCCTCCCAGCTGCCTCTCCCCAGGGGTCTGCTCTCAGCCCAGCATGGGGATGGTTCCCAAGCAGGTCTGGTCAAAAATTCACACACACGTCCCACAACCCCCACCAAAGGCCTCCAAATATCTTCTGAGGATCCTGGAGTCTTTACTGTGCCTTCACGCAGGAAAATGCTCAACCCTCACCAGCACTGGAAGATTTTTGGACTCCAAAGGATGCCCCAGGAATTTCACCTCCTTAAGGCCAAAATAAATGGTGGGCTGAGTCCTGCTGCTTGCTTCCCACAGCAAAATAGTCCTACCAAGACAGGGAAGTAACAGGGCCCTGCTCCATGCAGGGATGGCAGTCTGAAGGTTTAAATTGGATATTAGGGGGAAGTTCTTTGCAGAGAGAGTGGTGAGGGGCTGGAACAGGCTGCCCAGAGAGGAGGTGGGTGCCCCATCCCTGGGGGTGTTCAGGGCCAGGTTGGCTGGGGCCCTGGGCAACCTTGTGTAGCTCCAGGCCTGGAGGTTGGTGGCCCTGCCTGTGGCAGGGGGTTGGAGCTCTGTGACCCTTGGGGTCCCTTCCAACCCAGACCAGTCTGGGATTCTGTGATTCTGATGATTCTATGATTCTGACTGTACCACCAGCAGCTTGTGGACACCAGCTCAGAAGAGAAACACCCTCATTTACCTGGGAGAACTGCTGTTGCTGTGGTTGCTGGGTGGGCTGTGAGTTCTGGTTGTGTCTGGTCAAGCCTGGATGAAAATTATGTGTAGACACCCTGCAGCCAAGCCCATGAGCAACCTTTATAGTCTCACATCATTTCCATGGAAAGGTTGAACACTGAGGCTTCTCCACACCTCTGCCTACCTTCTCCATCTTTATCAGGAACCTTTTCACCAGCTGAAAGGGTAAAACCCTGTTGAGCTGGCCCACGACAGCCCAACTTGCATGGATGGATTTGATGATCCAGAGACCTGAGCGACACAGGGACCCTGGCCCCTTTTCCTGCAGGCCACCAAAGTGCCTTCAGGCAAGCAAGAACCTTCAGTCATTAGGAAGGCTGGTTTGAAACTAATTGACCCAAAAGCTCCATGTCCCCCTCCCCAGACCTCCAGGCCTTCAGGCCTTCTACGGGCAGCATGAAATTAGTAAATTGCTGTTTGTGTGATTTCCCAGACCCTTGCCCATAGGACATTTTTGTTCTGTCTTATAATGTAAACTCCAGGGTTTGGATGCTCAGAGAATCATAAGTAACTGGAAGGAGGAAAGGAAAAGACAGCATGGTCACTAGGAGAGCTGCAGGCTCCCCTGAGCATCTCCAGGGACACGACACTCCTACACAGAGCTGAGACAACCACCCTGCTGCAGCACTGACCCTTCTTTAGCTGCTCCTCCTCAGCACATCAGTTTCTCCCCCACTTTCTTATTGCAAAGGACAGATGGATTTCACAGCAAAACTGGTTTCTGCAGATCCTGATGCCCCAGAGTCCATTGGTCTGTCTGGACCAGGCTGACACCATGCCTCTCCCCAGACCAGGCCGTACTCAGCAGCTGGTACTGAGCCCTTTTTCCAGTGAGGGGGAAGCATGACCAGCTGGCCAAGGTCAGGCCCCTGAGGGACTGATCCAGCCCCAGAGCTCCTGCAAGCTAGGTGGGTTGGGTAAGGGCATGTCAGTGGGCCAGGTCACCTGGGTTTGGTGCTGGTGGTGCCTTTGCAGAGCCTGAGATCACTCTGCTTCCATGGGTATTTCTTGCTCTGGCCAGTGCTGAACGTAATGTTCCTCCCATGAGTAGAGGTGACAATTCACACCAGTGAAACTGGGATGGGCAACCAGCATTGGGAACAGTTCTTGCAAGGAACCCCAAGTGCAGGGATGCTCCTTGCACCAGCCACAGGTGAGCTACGCACAGATGTCTGCATGTCCTTCCACCTTCACAGGCTGCCCAGAGAGGGGGTGGGTGCCCCGTCCCTGGGGGTGTTCAAGGCCAGGTTGGATGGGGCCCTGGGCAACCTTGTGTAGCTCCAGGCCTGGAGGTTGGTGGCCCTGCCTGTGGCAGGGGGTTGGAGCTCTGTGACCCTTGGGGTCCCTTCCAACCCAGACCAGTCTGGGATTCTATGATTCCCACAGGAAGCTGTTTTGTCATCTGTGAGCTCACCTGGTGCCTTCATCCCAGGCAGTCACCCCCAGCATGAGCAGCAAACCACTATCTCATCCACCATCACATCCAACCTCTGTGTAAACAAGACCTGAGCTGTGGAGCTCATGTGATCAGTGGAGGGATGACCCTGCTGTCCTTACGGTCCTGGATGTCTCTGCAGGACCAGCTTCTCTTCACTGGGAGACACCCCTGGGGAAATCTTTTCAGCCAGCCTGAACGCTCCCACCTCTCCAGACACATCTCCTTGACTTGGCTTCAGAAGGATTCAAAGCAAAAGCTAGAAGCTCCCCAGCACCCTCCTCTGCACACCTCCACCCATGGCTGGAGGGACAAGCAGACACTGACAGTCATCAACCATGATGTGCTACTGCTCTACTAGCACTGGCTCGTATGGTACAGACAGGGCATGAGACACAAGAAACATCTCCTCTTCTCTCTGATATGGAGGTGTCAGAGGAAAAAGGACAACAGGCTGGACACACCTGCTGTACAGTAGATCTCCAGCAAGCATGTGTGCCCAGTGAGTTAATGGAGATGGCATAGTTAATGTCTCCTAGGGTGTGTTGCTGGGGCTGGTGTTAGAAGGAAGAGTGATGGATAGTTTGGGTGGGGGCACTGAGGGCCTGGTGGGGTGAGGGTGAGAGTGTCCTTGGTCTTGAGGAGCAGTTTTGGTGGTTCAATGTTCCTTGGCATCAGTTGCCTTCATCCTTCCCAATGGATGGGGGGGGTCTCACCAGTGTGGCCTTTATGAAGACAGCTGATGCTCACCCATGTGTTTGTGTGTGTCCCACCACGCTGAAGAGATGCAGGGGTGCTTCTTGAGGATTTTCAAGCAGTGCTGGGTGAAGGAGGTGGGAGTGGGCTCAGGGATGCTGCAGGAGGTGTTCTCAGAAGGCAAATGCAGAGGGTGGAGAATGGCAGTAGGAGATACTTGAGGGAGAGGAGGAAGGTGGTGTCTGATGGTGAACTGTTCCTGCCTTGCATATGTGCATGTTAAACACGTAGCTCCTGCCCTGGCTTCTAGTTCCTGAAGGCAAGTAGAAAGGGGTTGCCAGGGCTGCACCCCAGGCAGCTGGTGAGTGGGACAGCTCTCCAGCCAAACCAGAGGCACCCTGCTACATTTTTCCTAGTAAGAATGAAACAACCCAACAAAGGACTCCTGACCTTCACTCAGCGGACCCCATCCTCAGTACCCTCCCACCACCTCCCACACCCTCCATCCCATTTAGCCTGGAGGTGCCTGGAAGAAGGTGAGGAGCAGGAAGGAAGCTCTCTGGTTCATTGACCCCATCTCTCCAAGGCACAGGAGGCACCTCAGCACCGTTCCAGCGGCTGGTTGTTATTGTCGGTGCTGATTTCTGTGCTCTTCTGCCTCTTTCTCCCTGACTGGTTTGGTGGCCCTGTCATTACCAGGTTTCCCCAGCTGCCTGTCAGGGTCCTACTGGCCTCAGCGTTGCCTGGGGCTCTTGGATAACAAACAAGGCACAGAAGAGTTCTTGGGCTTCCACGGCCTTAATTAGCTGGTGTCATTTTAGGGACGTGTGTCCTGCTGGCTGCAGGGAGACACAGACAGCTCAGAAGGCATCTTTAAATGCATCCAATTAGAGGGGGCTTTAGAGGCGACCAGTCAGCTCCTGAACACGCGGGGGGCCCTGCCAAAAAACCTCATGAGCTAACTGGAGACTGATGGGGAGTTGTTCTTCCCCTGGTAAACACGATCCTCCCTCCAGCATGACCTGTCACTGCTGCTGCTCCGCTGGTGCTCACTGCGTCGCTCCTCATTTTACACCAGCACAGCTGATGGCAGCACCAAGGAACCTGCAAGCCAGTCCTCCCTGCTCAAAGCTTGGGGAGATGCTGGTGTACAATCAGTCTGTGTTTTCTCTTTACATCAGCCCTGGATCTCCAAAGGAGCTGCTGGAACTGGTGTCTCTGGATGCAGTCCAGCTCTCCCGTCCCAGCTTCGCTGGCAGGACTGGCCTATGTGATGTCGAGCTGATGTGCCAACTTCTGGGCTGGTTTCTTCATGATCACAATCGTGAAGGTTGCTGATCATGAAGCTGCAGAGATGCAGCTCAAGGAGATACTTGCTTCCTAAGAAGCCCTGAGTGTCCACCATGACCACCCCCTCGCAGCTGCAATAAGCCCATGCCCAACAGAATCCCTCTGAGGTCCTGCTGAGAGTTGGTGGCTGGATGACTTCACATGGGCACCTCCATTGGGATTGGAGTGGCCTGACTTATCTTGGAACCAAGTGAGATGCCAATGGTGGAGCAAGGGAGGTAAAACCCATGGGTGCCACAGGAGAGATGGAGATGTTTTCCCCCACAACATCCTCCTCAACTGGGGAGATACAGATTTGATGAGTGGACTGTTCAGTGGACGAGGAATTGGTTGGATGGTTGCATCCAGAGAGTAGTTGTCAATGGCCTGATGTCCAGATGGAGATCTGTGATGAGTGGTGTCCCTCAGGGGCCAGTACTGGGACAGGTTCTATTTAATATTTTCATCAGTGACATTGATGGTGAGGTTGAGTTGCACCCTCAGCAAGCTTGCAGATGACACCACGCTGAGTGGTGCAGCTGCCACGTCAGGATGGGATGTCACCCAGTGGGATCTCAACAAGCTGGAGAAGTGGGAGCATGTGAACCTCATAAGGCTCAACAAGGCCAAGTGCAAGGTCCTGCACCTGGATTGGGGCAATCCTCATCAATACAGGCTGGGAGATGGTGTGATGGAGGACAGCCCTGCAGAGAAGGACTTAGGGCTGCTGGTGGATGAGAAGCTTGATGTGAGCTGACAATGAGCACTCGCAGCCCACAAGGCCAACTGTATCCTAGGCTGCATCAAAAGGAGCGTGGCCAGCAGGTCAAGGGAGGGGATTCTGACCCTCTGCTCTGCTCTTGTGAGACCCCACCTGGAATATTCTCTCCAGGTCTGGAGTCCCCAACATAAGAAGGACATGGAACTGTTGGAATGGGTCCAGAGGAGGCCATGAAGGTGATTAGAGGGCAGAGGCACCTCTCCTGTGAAGACAGGCTGAGAGAGTTGGGGTTGTCCAGCTTGGAGAGAAGGCTCTGGAGAGATCTTCCAGTACCTGAAGGGTCCTACAGAAAATTTGGGGAAGGACTTTTTAGAGGGGCAGGGAGTGACAGGAGGAGGAGGAATGGTTTTAAATTGGAAGGGGGTAGATGTAGATTAGATATTAGGAAGAAAATCTTCACTAAGAATGGTGAAGGCCCTGGCACAGGGTGCCCAGGGAGGTGGTGGCTGCCCCCTCCCTGGAGGTGTTCAAGGCCAGGTTGGATGGGGCCTTGAGCAGCCTGGGCTGGTGAGGGGTGTCCCTGCCCATGGCAGGGGGTTGGGAGTTAGCCTGGAGAAGAGGAGGCTGAGGGGGGACCTTCTCCCCACCTCCCCTGCCCTGCCAGGAGGGTGCAGAGAGGTGGGGGATGGTCTCTTCAGCCAGGGGACAGGAGATGGGACAAGGGGCACTGGGCTCAAGCTGCCCCAGGGCAGGGTCAGAGCAGCTGGGAGGGCAAAGTTCTTCCCTGGCAGAGTTGTCAGGGCCTGGCCCAGGCTGCCCAGGGAGGGGCTGAGTCCCCTTCCCTGGGTGTGTTGAACAGAGGGGAGATGAGGTGCTCAGGGATCTGGTTTAGCTCAGGATGGGAATGGTTGGGCTGGATGATCTTTAAGGTCCCCTCCAGCCCTAACCATCCCATGACTCTCTGCTTGTTCTTCAACAGCTGTATGCAGGTGTTTGCAAAGCCCTCATGGGAAATGCTGCCCCATCAACCATGAACATCGCCAGCTAAACATGAAGCCAGAGCCTTCCTGGCTGCAAGGTGAGTTTCTCCCTTCTCCCTGTCCATGTCCCTATGCATACCCTGGCTGTGACAGGTCACGTTTGGCACCTGAGGTCCCTGAGGAAGCCCAAAGGGAGATCCCCTGGACGCACCCATCCCCCACCACTGCCCCCAGCCCTCGCCTCACCGCTACACTAAGGAACAGCCTCCAGCTCTCTGCTTCCCCAGCCCCTCAGGAGGAGCATCCGAGTGAACACCCTCCCCAGGGCTGAGAACAGCAGCTGAAACCTCCCAGAAAGGGGGTGACCATCCCACCCGCCCTGTCCTGACCACGGTGCCAGGACGGGGAGGCTCCTCTGCGGCCTCTCAAAGAGTTAACCCCCAGCATGGCCATTAATATTCTCCCTGATGACCCCCCAGCCCTGCACAGCTGTCGCTTTCATTAGCGCTGGGAAAATGAGCCCTTCAAAATAGGCC
>VZTU01025115.1:0-13087 GCA_013400835.1 Zapornia atra | reverse complement strand
ATATTTCTCATTACTATCATGCATATTTATGATCAGTGTAATGCTTTGAAACTTCAGCTAACCCTTAGAATTGATATGGAAATGGAGACTTGATGGGGCCCTGAAAGACAGGTTAAAAGCAAAGTTTTCAGAGGTAATTTTTGGTTTTGAAATAAGGTCCCAGATGTCTCAGACTTTGTGTTGCATGACGGAAGTATTCCCAATCATAAGTGATTTCTAGGACTTCTCTCTTAAGTGACATGGCAAAGGCTCCAGAAGTAGTGCAGTGTGTAAGAATCAGAAATCAAGAGTTCCGTTCTCCCAGGCGTCCTCTGAGTTTGACACACCTCAGTCTACTAATTTAATAGCTAAGTCTACTTTAAGAAAGCCTTTTAGATTCAATTTATGTGTTTTCAGTTGCCCATTGCTATTTCTAGACACCAGCCCCACTGGTAATTACACCACATCTGCCAAACTAAATTCTGAGCTCTTCCCCTGCTATGAGGGTGTAATCCTGCAGTTCAATGAACTTTTGGGTCATTACCATGATCCTGTCATATTTCCACATTCCTACTGCCTCATCTGACCTCGCAAAAGGCCTGATTCTATTGCAACAACTTGAAAAATGAGTGGTTTGAATTTTATGTCTGAACTCTTCATTCAGTATTTGTTTTAAAGAAGTAACACTGTCATTAATACAAGGGATGGGTGATCCCTCAGGTTAATCTCACTTAGTAGAGGAAGCCAAAGCCTTCATAACCCCAGGCCTATTTTTTTTGTTGTTGTGTCTCAGAATCTGTTATGGCCAGGTATTTTATTGCTGTTGTGTTTATTGCAGAAAAAGAAGCTACTACTGGAATTTGGGGTTGAGGTGGGCCAGAAGCTGTACGAACATATAGGAGGACATTTTTCTTATCTGCCTTAGATAAGAAAAAAATTAAGACAGATTTTCAGTGGATGAGATAAATAAAGATGAAGAATGGAAAGGCGCACTTTCAACATCTTTTGCAGACTGCAAAGGTTGATATTAAATAATACACTTGAAGTCACCTTGAAAGTCGGAGATAGAGCCAAACATAACGTCCGTGCACTGCTTGTAGTCAAGCTTTGCCTTAACTCAAAACTTCTTGTGTTTAAAGATTAAGAATTCACAAGCAATAAGACGAGTTGTTTAGCTCATTGAAAGTTTTAATGTCTACCAACAGATTCTGATTTCTTAATTTTTGCACTATTTGCAATTGCTCAAGATGTTTTGTAGGATCATAATTCATCTGGCGTACTGATTAAAAACACAGTCCTTTGACCATTTGTTTAGACATTTAATAGCAAGTTCTGTGATTAGATGCACCTATATTTTTTCCTCATTTCCTTGTATCTTTTGTGAGTGAATGACTCCTCTCCTTGAGGACACAGATTGCTGTTCTCTTGCTTCAAATTAATTCCTGTCAAAGCATAAGGTTGATAGTGTTTTTTCCCTGTCCAGCTCAAGGGACGGAGAGGAAAGCATGCACTGGAAGTATAGACCTCTCTACCTCTCTCTATTAAACCAGGGCGGGAATTTTGTTGATGAGCTTAAACTAGACACCTCAGTTTTGGATAGTTGCAGTTCAAAGTCCCCCATTTCTGCCTGTCTTTCTGTAATTACTTGACCTAGCTTTGTTACAATAATGCATTGACATTTCAGTTCTCATCACATTTCTATTAAACTGTGGAGTATGCATTTTTTTCTCATATGAGATATCTTTGCCTTTCCCATCCTTTCTCCCTCTTTACTAATAAATGGCCAAAGGAGTCAGTCTTATCCCAGAGGTTCACAGCTGTTGTGAAGAAGATTCTACTATCTGTAGCTAAGATAATTTTGTGGTGCTTAAAAAAAAAAGTTCAAAGAAAACTGCTAATGACTTAAGTATAACTTATTTTGAACATTTTTCCTTAAATTCAGTTTTCTGAAATGAAGTATTTTTGGCATTGACAGTTCTCATAAAGACAAAGCTAATGATTTTCTTCTGAGCATAATATGCGGATAATTAAGATAATGTTTTTAGCAATCTGTAGTCTTTAACTGCCTTCGTACAATATAAATCTTTTTTTGCACCCTTCATATATTTAATTTAACTATGCAACAAAACAGTAGAAAGAAATATGATGGTGTGCATAATTACACAGCTACTTTAAACATTATATTTTTGAAAGTCTTTCTCGATCTTTCACGTGGCAATTTTTTCCATAACTGGGCAATTAAAGGTGGGGTTTTTTTTCTTCTTTTACTTCCTCCTTGCTGTATTGAATGTCTATTTCTAAGCATGAAGTGTTTGCTTTCAGCTTGTATATGTGTATGAAAAGTGAAGCACAGAAAAATATGCATCGTTGCATATGTTCTCTCATAATATGCTTGCATATGCATTTATATGTGTACATATACAAGCACATTTGCACATAACAATTCAAAGGGCTGTGTGTTCATAAAGAAATATTTAACCAGCCTTTTAGACTTTGGAAACGTAATTGTATAATGCATGTACTTATTTTGAAGTTACAATGGAAAATGGTTATCAATATCTTTTTGATAAATCAAGGAAAGTTTTGCTGGTATGAAAATAGTGCTGAGATTTGTTCTGATGAGTTTCTGAAGACACTTGGAGAATAAATCATTGGGGGAGGGGGCTGTGTGACTCTTGTGATGTTTTTCAGAAAGAATTGCAGGGAACAACTCTGAGATTAAGATGCCTTACTATTGGCAAAAGAGAGGAAAAATGGCAGAAAGATCTCCAATTGAAAACATTGCTTTTACTTCTCAAATGTTTTGCCTTAGATCCAGGTGCACCTCATGTACCTTAGTGCACCGGGGTTGCTGACTGCTGTTTGTGAGAAGCTGACGCAGGGTAAACCTGACTTGGCAGCTGTGCAAAGGCTAACACACATCACTCAACCGCAAGCATTCTGCTGCAGAAAGGAAGGACATTTCTGCACTCAGGTTGCAGTCACTGTTTCTAGGAAGGGAGTTTTGGGTCTCAGCCTCTGTATGCTTGCTCACAGACATGCAGTGTAGAGAAGAAACATTATAAAAATGCTATACCAAGCTGTCATTGTTCTTACATTGGGTAAAATGCTTGAAGGCAAAGAGTTCTCCTCTTGTACCAGAGAACCTGATGTAGAGTATGAAAAGAAGTGATAATGTTTCCATCCACACTTCCTAAAAGATGAATATTTGGGATGTTTTGTTATATTTTGTGTAGTGTCTGCACATTTTTTTCTTTGGAAACTTTGTAAAACTTGAATATCTTCAAGGTTGTAAAGCTTTCAGTTGTTCTCTATTTCTTTTTCAAGTACTAGTCAACACTCTCCACTGAAAAGTCAAACAGAAATTATTTTTTATTTGTGAAATTCTGTTTAGAGAACTGTTTCTACAGTGACAAAACCCTTGCTGTGAAGTCCTTCTCTGAGCAGTCAGACTTTTACCCTTAATGCACACACAGCAGCGTTCCCGTGGATTTCTCTGTACACTGGAAGCATATGAAAGGAATTTCATGCACTCAGATTCCTCTGAGTGCTTCTGCCGTTGAAGTGACAACCTTAAAATTAAATATTTTTAAATAAAAATTTTGCAGTTCTGAGCACAGACAAATATTGGTATTCCATGCTGTTAGATATTCACACACGCCTGTCTCAGAAGGGAGAGAGTTTTGTATCTGTCAGATACTGGCTTACAGAGAACTTGCTGAAGCTTCAGAGAATCTTAGATTTTGTAGGCAGACTGGATTTAGAAACAGTTAAGAAACAGAGAAGTAATTTTAGTGTAATTTTACTGGTTTCTGTAACATTGTGATGCAAAGAATGCTAAAGCCGAACTCAGCATGATTTTTTGAGACTTTATATCATATTCACTATTTTCCACTTACATAACTCAATTTATCCATAGCTCTCTGTGTACCTTTCAGAGGGAAAAAGGAGTCATTATCCTCATTTCACAAATAGGTGATGTCTGAAAGCATCCAAAGAAGTGATTTCTCCCCATTCTCACAGAAAGTCATCAACTAGGGCTGAGAGTAGAAACTTTGGTGTGTTAATCTGTATAGGCTTCAGATAGATGACCACGGGCCTGTATGAACAGTGAAGTCTGCTTAGATTTAAAATTATTAATGCTCCTGCTGCAGTTCCACTACCAGCAAAACATATACACAGTGTTCAATGGGAAACTGCAGAGCATGACAGTCAATGTGTTGCTATAATACTTGTTGTTATGAATTAATTAGCTGATTTGCATTTATATAGCGCACTTCATGCAGAAGCAACACATGGCATTATATACTTAAAGTACATTACAATTAAACAGAACTTCTGCTAGAAAAGTCAAGATGAGGCATCTTAAAAAAAACCCGACCCACAGCAAAACAAGCCCAAATCCAAAAATAAAATAATTAAATTCCTTGTAGCTCTGGGTAACCTCAAGTCTCGGTTACAAGGACAGTGACTGATCAGCTGTTCAGAGAGTTAAGCAAAGTACTGTAAAAGCAATTATGCATTTGATAGGAAGCCAGTGTTGCATCCTTAGTTGCAGTGTGATATGCTGGTGTATGTAACTGACCATTCTGGACTCTGATTTTTGTGCAGACCAGGGATTTATACAGGAATAGTTAAGGAAGACTGCAAACACAAAGGTTATGCATCCTGTCGTGGATAAAATGAAGTCTGAACAGCACAGCTCAAATCTGCTGATTAGGAAATTAAAATTCCACTCCCAGCCAAATGTTGAGTGAAGAATCACTGTTGAGAAAGTTATTGGACTTAAGCAAAAGAGAGGAAAACATAAATCAATTCAGTTTTTTCTGAGCTATGGAATTAGGAAAAAAAATTAACGAAGATACAATGTTTGACTTCTGACAAAAGCCGTTTGCAATCCAAAGTTATCTTTAGTGAACTCACTATCGAAATATTAACAGACTATGTCCTGTACTCTCTAAGAATGAAGGCAGTGACATCTGTGAGACACCTGTTTCTGTGGTACTGCCCCATGCAGAAGTTCTCAGATGCTAGTCTTGGTCCTTTTCTCTAGGCTTCATTGGGATCTTCTAGTGTCTTATTTATTCTTATGAATAATTTTTGACTGCTTGAAGCCTGCCCTTCCCACCAAACTCAGTTGCTTCAGTTTCTTTTACACACACAACTATTAAAAAAAATAAAAAATTCGTAGTTTCCTTTATTCTGACAATTTGCAAAGCAGCAAAGCAGCAGCCATAAAACTGTCAACCAAGCAGGAAAATTGAATAAGAATAGCCTGTCACCTATAACCAAATACTTTGCATACTTCCTCTTTAAATACTTTTCATCAGGTCATTTTTCTTGACCATACCTTGCTTTACTTCAAAAACACTATGTCCATAACCTGGACTGACTTATTTTAAGATTTCTTCTCTGTAAGATGCTACCTACTGGGACATGCAAAGCAATCAGAGTTGCTCAAGGCTTCCTGAAGCTCCTTCCTTCCAAGCTCCTCCAGAAGGACATCTAATTTTGGTTCATTGCGTATATTTGCAGCACAAGATGAAAGATAAATTTCTATCATAGTAAGACAGGAATTTAAGTTAAAGGACAAATTAATTGCAATATCACCCATCAATGAGTTTAAGGAACAGTTTTCCAGTATCAGAAAGTCCTTTGTTTTGATTCAGCTATAAGCAGGGTAAAGAAAGCTTTTTTCAGAAAAAGAAGTGGGTTTTTTTTTCTTTTCAGTGAAGATTTACATTTATAAAATTTTGTGAAAGTGCAGTGGAAATTTCTTTTAAAAACAATCAAAACCAAAGAGATATTTTCAGTAAATATCTCACCAGCCAACATGGTTGGAAACAGCAGGTTCTTGATAGGCTGGCATGAGTAACAACACCATACAGGAGTTGTTATTCTCTGTGGTTTTTGTTTTTTTCTATCCAATCTTTTCATAATAAACAAACTGTCATCAGTGGGTGAGAGTGCAAACCAAAGCTAGAACTGGTGTCCCTCAGGAGCTGAAGATAATCCATGATATTACAGTCCAAATATTAGAAAAAACTTTCCACTTGGATGTCATGGATCATATAGCTCCCCTATATCACATCACGTTTCATGTTCTTCAGACTGCAAGAGTTGCCTGTGGGATTTTGCAAATGTGGTTTTTGCCCTCTAGCATTAAAAATTTTGGGAGGTTGTGGTCACCTGAGATATCTTCTCTTTCCTCAGCTTAATCTCAGCTGTGATCCTGCATGTTCTTGATCCATCAGAGACAAAACCTAATAGGTCATTCCCAGTGTATCCAATGTCAGTCTATAACCCTATGCCACAATCCCAAAGAGCTGCACAAACTGCAGCAGGGATTTCTTTCCTGGGGTCCTGGAACTATACTGTGGAAAAGTGGAAGAGCTTAAGGTATTTGGCCAAAATGAAATTATGGCTGTATCAGTGGGCAGCAATAAATATGAGCAGGCTAGTGTAAATGTTGACAGCTATAAGTTACACATGAATGGATAAGCCATAGTGGGATTGTATAAAACCAAACCTGAAATAAATAAATATTTCCAAGAGAAGAAAAAGAAAGAAAAGGGGGGAAAAAAAGGAGGGGGAAGCGGCAACCTGCACACCCAAGAAAAACATGTCAGAGTGTCCCTCCAGCCATGCTGGCAATTTAGGCAAGGAAAAATTACTGAAGGCAGATCATCATTATTAGAGCAAGAAAAAGATGTCCCTAATAACTGTGTTATCTGCCATCAAATCTCCAGAGACAAAAATAGACTCATTTGCTCCAAGGTTGCAGGGGTTACAGAGTGAGGCAAGAACCACAGAAAAAAGAGATTGATACCAGGGATTAAAGATCACAGCTGTACAGGGAGGAGGTGGAAACAAATTGGTGCTATTTCTAAAGCCCTGATGAAAGAAAATGGTGCCTTGCTAGGGAGCTAGGGAAGGTGACAACTGAAAGATAAAAGTAGAAAGAAAATGTTTTAATATTAGAGCTGAGTAAAGTGTTGGTAATGAAACTGAGTTGCAGTTTTGCTTAGGTTTGTGCTTCCTCACAAAGCAAGAGCTTGGGCCAGCTCCTCAAGGTGAGCAATCCTAAGCCAATTTATTATATCTTCAGGTGAAAATGATACAGGGGAAATTGCGATTTCACTAGCTTAGATACAAACCCAGCCAAATGGTTATCCAGCCTGGTGCACCGGACTGTTTCACTTTGTTATTGAGTTACCTCAGGCCTGACAACGGCAAGGCAGAGGTTTGTACTCATGCAGGGCTGGAGCTGGCAAGCTTTGCAAAGCTCTGACTGGGCTATAATGCTGCTGTAATGGCTATCAAATCCCCTGACACAGCAGGTATTAAGTTACAAGCCATTACGGATTAGTCTATGAGCTACTGCAGGAAATGCTAAAGAGGAAGATTTCCTCACACTCATATATCTTGTGGGTAAAATAGGTGGACCCAAAACACATGATTACCAGTCTATTAGACTTGCTCACAGAGTGGAAACCTTCTTCTCTTAGCACTTGACCCTGAGAAATGCTAAGCAGGCTACTCCCCCTCAGACTGGTAGGAGCTGAGAACGGGAAAAAAAGAAAAAATTCTTCTTTATATCTGTCCTCTTACTTGAGATTATGAATATAGAAGCCTAAATTTATCTTCCCAAGTTGCAGATTTTAGATAGGGATGGTCAAAATCTAAAGGAAACATTTTAGAAACTTGCTACCATGTTTTTTTCCATTAGTTTTTTCCAAAATGTCAAATTTTTCCTGAAATATCACCCACATCTGATTTTGTCTGCTGATAATTCTGTAGTGGTGCTGATTCACAAAAACAATCAGATTATATTTACTTACATTATAAAATCCAATTTGCGTTAGATGCGCATAGTCTAGATGTCTTGATCCCAAGACTTCGTCTCTGTTAAACTGCTTGCCTTTGTCCTTCTTGGAGCTCTACCATGGCTGTCCACCTGGCAAGGATGCATTGCAGTGCTGGAGGGGAATTTGGAAGAATTGGACATGTTGCTGGGTACTTCATCTTGCAAAGACAGTCTTATGTAAGTACCCAAGCGTCTTCAATGAACTCATTTTTTATACGTGTGGATAAAGACTTTATATGTATAGTCATATAGCCTGTAGTAAAGAAGAAGTGTCCGTACAGTGTTTCTGAATTAAAATCATGGTCTTACACTACATTAGCTGTGACATTTCTTCAGTGAATGATAATGACAGGATTGGTAGTGTATTGGGCCAAAGAGACAAGAGAAATGCCCTGAGGTTTTAAGGAGCTATTTATCCCTATATCTGGCCAGGCAATCCCAGAGCAGAAGGGGACAATTTGTTATTTTAAGTGAGGTGCTGAAAAGCTGTAGAGCAGAGAAGCATGTTCTGTCTGCTGCCAAAAAAGGCTGAAATGCCTTAACATGACTATAAATATTTGCTGTAGATGAACTTTCATTCTCTTCAAGGTTTTGAAAAAGAATAGGAAAAAAGTATTTTATGGTGATTAATTAAAGTCCTTTGGACTGTATAGAAATTACTTAAGGTAAACCAGGATTTGTCATTCCTTGCAACTGGCCAATAATGGCCAAAAGAGGTTAAGCAAGGATAAAAGCATTACTGCTCACTACCTCTCCAGCTCAATAGAAAACAAAACAAAATAAAATAAATCAGAAACTTTAAATAATGTTTTTAATGTTTTGACTTTTGAAACTTCTGCAGTTACTTGGTGCTTCCTCAGGATGATTAGCAACCTCTCTGCACACCTCACAGAATAGGGCAGGACATTAGGACCACTAATGTCAGAATCATATAGTAGTGGCAACAGAGTGGTGAAAAGAGATGAGTTAAGGATGTGTTTGCCTGAAGAATACCTCAAATATCCATCCTCTCGCGTAATTGTCTCTGCATCATGACCATACATACACATTTTTGAGCTATCTGCAGAACACCCTTCAGTCCCTGTTATCATTTTTCCTGCAGATAGGTGTCTCTCAAAGAGTAGTAATCCAGCACCAGTCATGCCAGCAGAGCCCATGCTGTCTGAGCAATAAGTTCCCAGCGAAGGCAAGCTGCTCCTGGATTTCTAGCGCCCTTGGATGAATAACACACTGCCTGCAGATCCAGGAAGACATAACTATGGTCCTTCCAACCATAAGAAATGCAAAGCAATTAGAAGAGAATTGGACTCTCTTCTTTTACCATTTATTTCTAGGTGATAGGCTCAAGCAAGTCTAAGTACATGTGAGATTTCAGCCAGTTTTACTGATAGCGTAAGGAAGTCCAATTCTCTCAATTCCAGTGCCATTTTATCTGCTTTCTGTACCTGCAGAAACACAAATTCTCATTAACACATTTCAAGTGTTCCTTCCCTTAAACCTTTCTCCAGCATAAAAGAGTTAGTGGCAGATTTCTGCTGAACAGTTTTGAAGCATCTCTGCACCTGACTTCCCAGCATACAGGATCATCCAGAATCACAACTTTACTCTAAGTTGTGCTATGAATAATTCTAAATTATGAATGTCACTCATAGATCATTAGTTCACTAGATGTCAGATCTAGTGTGGATGTTTTCCAGAAAAACACTGTTAAAAGAAAAGTAGAAGACAATCTGAAGTTCTGAATAATTATCCACGTTATATTGCTTCTTAGAGATTAGTCACCGTTAAACAGATTTAGGTCTTGTTAACTGCAGGAAAGAAATTGCTGAAATTCTTTACGTGTACGTAGGGACACACTTACTTCCTCGCAAAGTACCTCATGCGTTTGTTAGCGCTACTTCCAGCATACAGTAATTAAGATTTATATTGCTTAAGGATATTTGATGCTAACACTGGATATTATGCTTTTCTGTAATCAGAATGTAAATGGGAAAAAAAGTACACTTGAGACTCTGTGAATGTGGAACTGTCATTTATATTTAGTTTGGCACTGCGAGTCAAAGGTGCTGATCAGAGAGCAGCCAAGGACATATCCACATTGAAGTACACAAACAATGCATCCACAAAGATTTGGAGAGTTCTGGATTTTAGAATAAGATTTAGTAACAGAAGAAACCTCTCTGTGTAACTGTTGTTTCTATATCATAGCACTTAGTGTGTAATAAAAATGTCTCTACAGGGGGAATCCACAGACTCCTAAAACCAGTCAATCTATAAGGAAACTTCTGTTTTGTCTGGGTTTTTTTCCATAGCATTATTTTTGAGGATAAGAGCCTCGCTGATTGAAAAGTATGCAATAATCATAGGGGGGAAAATTAGAAAAAAACAATAATAGAATGAGCTCCTCATTTTTTGAGGTATTGTAATCGTCAACCTCAAGGGAAGACAAGGAGAAAAGAGGAAAAGCAAAACTTATTTTGATTGACATAATTAGGATGCATTCTGCATTGCCCCTTTTCTTTCCAGACATCCTAGTTAGAGGAGCAAGAGTCTATGTATTACTAAAGATTAAAACACAGCAGTAAGACTTAATTCCAATAAACTTTTTTTCTTGGTAAGTAAATAACCTTGTTCTTAGCAAAGTAAGAAAGGATTTTATAACTAAATTGTAGTAAAAAAAATAGAGAAATAAAAACTGGAGATGTGATCTGAGAGACTTAAGACTGAGCGAGCAGCCTGGAGCAATGCAGTACTGCTGAATTCACACTGGAAAGGGGAGAATGGAGTTCTTCCAGAAGGGAAGTATGCCTGCAATAACAGAGCCTTGCTTCCCAATTCAAGAGGAATGCTGTACTTATTACTAGGATCTGAGTTGTGTAGGCTTTGGAAGGTAGTTATGGATAAGTATATTTATATAGCTGGTTCTTTTAATATTTTTTATTCTTTTTTTGTCTTTTTTCTTCTTTCTCTCTTTTTTTATTTATTTTTTTTTTAAACAAATGCCGACCGACCTACTTCAGATCTTCTAATGACTTGCTCAGGGTCAGAGGGGAAGCGAACAGAAGACCTGAAAATGGAACATCAATATTGGGAAAGACAGAGTTGAGGATATTTTTTTTTAAACTATATCAAGACAGTGGCCTTTTATGCTTGTAATTTTAAACTAGCTGAAGTGAAATCTGAGTTTAACGACGAATGTTTTGGGGGCTCAAATCACAGCAATGGGTCAAAACTAGAACCCCAAAAACTATAGCCTCCTGTGCCACAAATATGTGCCTGACATTCTGGACTATAGAGACCAAACTATTTTATTTTTTAAAAGCAGATGAGACTGAAGTGTTTTAGGCTAATTTACTCCCCTATTTTCCTATGCAAACAAGGAATTCAATTACATTTACCTGTCTGGTAGTTCCCTCATCCCAATAAGCTTTGAGCACACTGGTCACTTTCAACCAAATTTGACAGAAACAGTGTCATTTAAGAGAACTAAATTTGTGTCAAACTCAGCAATCAGGTAGAAGGTTCAAATTAGTGAGAAAAAAAAAAACAAAAAGAGCTCAGCTGATAAATATTCTGTTTGGCAATAGTTGTCGGCAATGAGCACATGAAGAGCTCCCTACTAGCTTTAGCCTTACTGCCATGTTGTCATTAGCCTGCTGCTAATGTGAAGCGGCTATCCAAGGAATACAGGGAAGAGCTGGCATTGTTGTTGGAGGCAAGAAAGGAATAAAGAAAAAGCACAATGTGGTCCATCAGAAAGAAGGTTTCATTAGGTCTGCTGCTCACAGAACCACTTGTTTTTAGTAATAAGAAGCAATTTCCTACACTACAGAGTGCCACTTGGCTGGAGGTAAAGAACAGTACAGCTTATGGGAATACCAAGGTGTGCTAATTATATCATGGCAGATCCACTCTGGCATTAAAATCCCTCCTGGGAAGAATTCACCCTGTGAAGAGATCCTTTGATTTAGAGTCAGAAGAATTATAATAACCAGATATAATAATACAACTTGGAAAATAGTTTAAGTTACTATTTACTGGTAAAGGACTGCTTTAAAAAGTTACAATAATGCAAGAATTCCTGAAGAATAAGCCAAAAGGTAGGTGATAAATAGGATTTACCTAAAAATGTAATAATTCCATCTAAATATAATTTTCTTCTGGAACTGCATAAAATATCCTCTGAAATAACTGTGATTTTAGTAATCTTGAAATTATTAATGCATTACTAGAAGCTGTCATATATTTTGGATGGAAAGCAAAAAGAGTCATTCCTTGCAAAAACACAAGAAAAGGGAATATCCTGTCTTAGGAAATTGCCATAAACAAAAGAGGAAGACCCCAACAGTCTGGGACCTTTGACTTCCTCCCATTAAGACTACTCCATTGTGTCCTGAACAGTGAATTGAGCACCATCTGGAATCCAGATGTGCAATGACTTGAGTATGCTGTGTTCTGGGCTGAGTATTATAACTATTGAGTTGCTGAGCATGAAGGGATCTTCCCTTTGCCATCTTCTTCTCCAGCAAAGTTTTATGAATCTAAACTCTCGTTTCCCATATATTTTGTCTGTTTTGCAAAACCAAAATATTTCCTCTGAAGCTGAATAGAAAGTTTCATATGCCACTGACTTTTCTTCTAATGTTTTGCTTAGGAAAAACAAGAAAACAAATTTCACTCTGGATCAAACCATTTTTTAAAATTATTTTCTAGTTCGACTGTGGAGAGGAATAATCTATTCTTTATATCCCAATCCACTACATAGACAGCTCTCTCTCCAGGGAGAAGATGAGACAAAGAACAAACCACCTACGACAGATGTTGCTAGTATTTTTTCATGCACTACGGGAAGGTGTTCAGATTCTACCATGGTGAAAGCGGCATGCAAAAATACAGAGTGGAAACTATAATGGTGTTCTGAGGAGGGGAAATAGTTTATGTAAAACATTCTACCTTTAACAAATGATCCTAGAAGCAGTTGCGTCAAGGTAGGGAAACAACCTGGACGTAACTCTACATGTTACATCTTGCTTCTTCATTGTGCCCCGTCCCTATTTTACACCTTGACAATATTTACTTTTCAAATTCCTAGATGAGTGCAGCGCAAACTAACTACAGGACCCTTCTGTTCACAGCACCATGTCTGAATTCAAATCACAGGGAGCAGAAGCAATGCGCACCTTATATTAAGGAATTATCAGAAGACAGTAAGGAAAAATGTATTCCCTTAACACAGAACAC
>VZTU01025113.1:2188-88552 GCA_013400835.1 Zapornia atra | reverse complement strand
TGTAGCACTGCATGGAGTTGTTACGTCCTTTGTGCAGCACTCTACACTTGGTGTTATTAAACCTCATCCCACTGGTCTCAGCCCATCGGTCCAGTCTGTTCAGATCTCTTTGTAGCTACCTACCCTCATGCAGATCAACACTTCCTCCGAGCTCAGTGTCATCTGCAAACTTACCGAGGGAACATTCAATCACTTCATCAAGGTCATTGATAAAGATGTTGAACAAAACTGGACCCAGGACTGAGCCTTTTGTGCCACAACTTTGCCAAAACTCTCGATAAAATAGCAAATAATGAGCTGAAAGCACAGAGAACAGGTAAGAAGATGTTGCATTTTCTGTGGACGGGGGAACACCTGCAGCATTCTCTGCAGGCGGGTGATAACCTGCGCTTTCAGCGCTCCAGGCCAACTGTAAGCCACCAAGACAGTGTAAATGTGGCGCCCAATCTCAGCTGTACAATGAAGGCACTAGGGAGCAGAAAAACTGAACCCTCAGTATTCCTAGGTCCCTTTCCTCAAGCTGGGAAAGCAGTGGTGAGAATTACAGCTGAAAAAATTTTAAATTATATCAATTTCAGCAAGAATTCACAGAATCACAGAACATTAGGAGTGGGAAGAGACCTCGAAAGATCATCTAGTCCAACCCTCCCTGTCAGAGCAGGATCACCTAGACTAAATCGCAGAGGATTGAATCCAGGCAGGTTTTGAATGCCTCCAGAGAAGGAGATTCCACAACCTCTCTGGGCAGCCTGTCCCAGGGCTTCATCATTCTCACTGTGAAAAAGTTTCTCCTTATATTCACATGGAACCTCCTATGCTCCAGCTTGCACCTATTAATTGAGAGATCTGAAAGCACAAGGAAAATTGTTTAAAGTTACTTAGTCTGAAATAAAAGAAAGAAAAATCACTTCACCTCATCCTCAGAATAAATACACTGTCATAGATCTGCCACTTTGTAGGCCTACTGAGTATGTGGGCTACGAAATGCACATAGTGAACACTGCTAATACAAGTGGCTGGTAGTTTTGATCTACACTGAATGGCAAGAAGCCATGGAATACGTTACGAGACAAGAAAACCTTCTAGATTCTTAGCTGCTATCTTACCTCACAGAAATCAGTGACTGCTACTTTTTTTTTTTAAAAAGATGCAGATAATACGATTCATTTGCCTTTGTACTCCCAATGAAGCCCTGGCTCCTAAGTGTCTGAAATAAATGCCAGAAGCTCTCAAAATAAAAACCTTCATGCTGACATGCTGCCTTGGCTGCTGCTGCTGCTATTATTTGCAGCTGGTGTCGGTGTTTCAAACAGCTCAAGGACAGGGAAGCTTAGACACTGAGTTCCAAAGAGGAGCAGCGCTGCTGGTGAAGGGGTGATATCAAAATCAGTTCAGTCAGCAGCTGAGGCAACACCAAACAGGAATGAGGCTGTATTCTTCTCATCACACTGAATAACAGTTACCCATCAAAAATAAAGGGGGAAGTCAGCTATTTGAAACACTCTGGAGTAACCTAAACCCTGCAATAACATACATTTTAGTAATTGGGCAGTTGAAGTTAGATCCATGCTCTGGATTTCCTACTCTGTATCTCCAAGTCTGAAGCCTCAACACTTCCCCCTCAACTCCCACAAACCAACAGCAGAGGGTAATATCAAGGCTAAGTCAGGACTATCAAGCTGCCCCTCAGAAGACTTTATGCCAGGGTGTGGATTTTCAGGAAGCTCTTTAGTCTTACAGACACCTTAAACCCCATCCACACATCGATGCCCCAGTTCTGCATCAGTGCAATCTAAATTAAGGGCTGCACAAGAGCAGGGTGGTAGTTGTGTCTGTACAGAACTCTGCCTAGTCTGGAGATTGTGCCAGTGTAGCTTTCTGAAGTATCAGTATTATAACTATAATTGGAATATCAAACAACAAACATAATTTGTAGACCAGAAAAAGTTAATATAATCTCTGCCAGGGGTCTGATTGCTTTTACTTTAGATATCACACCTTTTGTAGAGAAACCCGTTCTTTATGCTCATGCTTGATCTTAAGCAAGCAGAACCTTTCATCTAGAATACACGTGTATGTGGGTGCTTAAAACTCTGCAATTCAACTCTAAATTTCCTCAGTTAAGTACTGAAAGATGAACCATTACATATTACAAGCCACTTCTGAGAAAGAAAGAAAAAAAAAAAAAGCAGCTTCATTTGGATATCCATGTGTGTAGAAATCAAAACACATGGGTCTTCCCAGAACTCCGCTCCTGAAAGACGCTGTGCAGTCTTAAGCACTCAACCTAGGCTCTTGATGCCTCAGTTCCCATGAAGCAAAATAACAATGCAAATGGTCCTATAGTACATGCAAACTTATTTTTCAGACCTCCCATTTGATTATGCTGGTAACAGAACATTCCTGATATCCAGCGCTGAGGTTATTTTATTAATCATACAGACTCTGCAAGTCATTTTCATGTTAAAAGCATATAAATACTGATTTGGGGAGTAAAAGTACACCCAGATGTTGACAAACAAGTGATTCAAAAGAAATCACATATACAAAGCAGTTTGACAATATTTGCTAGCTTGAGCAGAAACAAGTAACTGGAAGCAGTCATGATAAGCATTACTGCACTTCTAACAGTGGCTGTTACAGTCAGTGCTCTTTAGTCCATGTAAATAGTATAATACCCTTTCTGACTGAAAATGTGGTTACGCGAAGGACAATCTGTGTTCCAGTTACATGGATTGAATACCGACTGTTGATAGCTTTCAGCCATCGATACATCGGAAGCAACACACCTTCAAGCAATGATTATGAAGAGAAAGAAGTTAGAAAACTTCCAAGATCTCGGACTACCTCTCAGTAAAGCAGTCACATGAGTCACAGCCTTGTAAAGACTGAAAGGATTACAAGCTGTTCTGTGGTTTACTTCATGTTCTCTGACTTCACGCTGAAAGCAACTCTTCTTTATTTGCCAGAGTACACATTATTTAGTTATCTATAATCAAACTATCAACACTTATATATAAGGTCAACATGGCTTGGGGAATACATATTCCTACCTTGTACTGTAACTCCAAATTCCAAAACAGGATTTGGACTTTGATACCACTATGAGGGTAACACACTCTACAGCATTGTGAAACTAGAGAAGAGTTTATTGCTACATTTAGGAATAGTTCCACTTTAGGATAACAAATTACTGCCTGTTATTTACCAAACATCGTTACTTTCACAGCTTCTAAAGATTAAAGACACTACTCTAAAGAGCACCTAGCCTGACTGCCTGGAAAAGACAGGCCTTGGCAATTTCATCACAGTAACTGTGCCTCAGACCTGTGTCCCGTTTACCTCTCTCTCTTAAAACTTGGTTTAAAATTTTCAAGTGGCATAGTTCCAAATGCTAAAAAATACATTAATCATATTCCTTCATTGAACTTTGGGCTTCAAGTAGTCTTTACCTGCTAAATTAATGAGCTTCATCTAATAAGAACACACACACAGCTACAGATTCATGCTCTCTTGGATAAACTGAATACATTATACCAGATTTTTTTAATCTCTCACTACTAAGATCTCAAAACACTCTTTAAGCTCTTTTTTAATCTTCTCTTATTTGCTAGTGTCTTTATCTACTCTTCTAAAAGCACAGACACTAGACAGGATTCCAGCTGTAGTCCCATTAATATAATAACTAAAGAGGTACAGTCTCTAATCCTACTTAATATTCCCTCCATACTCATCTAAGGGTTGCACAGCCTTGCCCAGCAGCAGGACCTTAGAGGCAACTGACTATTAATGATGGCCCCTAGATACTTATTGTTTTGCATAAGACAGTCCTCTTTCCCACTGGTACAGACCTATGTATTCCCATACTGATATGAAAGTGTTCGAGTGTGAATGAAATTGTGTTGTTAACCACTGCGTTAAATTTCATGGCCTTTTGAATACAATATTACAGAGATCATTTAGCCCACAAAAGCAGAAAAGTGACAGAGTAGATAGATCTGCCATACAGGACAGAGGAAAAAGTTCAATGCAAGATAAAATTTAAGGACCACAGAGGGGAAAAAAAAATATTATGAGAGGTACTAGTAAGAGCATAGAGAAACATGCCTCTTATCGCTGGATGTGGCTAAAGATTGCTGGCATTTTATGAACCAAGCATTTTTCTTTAGAGTGTACTGATTATCCTGAAACTGGATGACTTTCATGAAGAGACTGGTTTCAGAAGAAGTTTTGTCAGAAAATAATGCTAAGTTCCAGGATAGAATTATTGGACAGAATTTCCTACAAAGATATTTGCCATCATTCCAGGGTAGAAGCAGCCAATTTTTTAAGGACCATTGACTCTCCTCCAGGAGACCTCAAGCTACATCCTAACTGATTGATAGGACAAAGTTACATTTGCCTCTCCCACATCCCACAGCCCTTTATACTCCCAATTACTGAGTATGTCGGGGGTCTTTCCTTTTCTGCTTTTTAATAAAAATTATCTGACATGAAGTAAAACCACAAGCCAAAACCACATTTTTTAATGAAACAGAATTCTAGCCCATCTGAGTTGTGAGAACCATCTTGAAGTAAAAAGGCCAGAAAGGGAAATTGCATTAAACCAGCCTAGATATGGACAAATAAACACTGAACCTCTTTATCTCTAAATGTTTTTGGCATCAAACACATTTTAATCAGCTGTGTCTGTAGATCTGTGCTGGATAGTCCCAGACAGTAGTTATTGCCTCCAGGTTTCTGCAGAGATTAATGCAAGAGGCGTAACCCTGTTTATCTCCATGCAAATTCTAAAATTAAAAGTCTGTGTTTCCAGACAACCTTGCAAAGCATGTTTGCTTTTCCTTTAACCAAGCTAGACAGTGTGCAAAAGCTTGCATATTTACTCACCTGCATGCTCGCAGTAGCGGCCCAGTAGGAGGAAAGATCTGTGCAAGTGTGGTGTAACATGGGATGGCTACAGCATTGTAGAACCCAATCTGTGAAAAAACAACAATGAAAAAAAATAATTAAATGTTGCCAAACTACAACACTGAAAGTTAACAGCCAACTAGCTCAAAGTTGTTGATTACTTACTTAATTAGTACTTGTGTTAGTACTTCTTACTTCAGCACGTCCTCTTAATATCAGAATACTCTAAAATGAAGCACTAACAGTGAAGTCTCTGGCAATTACAAGCTGCTTACATGCCTCTCATGATTAATAGAACTGCTTCAGATAGGATTTTTCTAAGGGACCTTTCAATTATTCAGTTCATTTGCTTAGGATCTGCATGGCTTTTTGGTGTCAGAAGTGGCAGCTAGAAGCACGGATGCAAAACCATTTCTGCAAATATTATTCTTGTGATGAATTTTTTAGGTTTTTTTTTTTTAAGGAAATTTGTGCAACATTATCAAAATATGGTGAGATTTTGGATTGTTCTGATGTCCTCCAGAGTATATATTCCATAGCTCAATTTACTTGAGATGCTGGATTTGCACCTTTGGAAAGTTTCTAAAAGGTGTGTGCTGTGATCTATAATTGGTTTTCAATTTCATTTCATGTATGCAGTTCAGTAATATATTTTTACCATTATCATATGAATCTATTTGGAGAACATCAAATGAGCACCTTTTTTAATGATGTCTGATTCATGCAGGCTTAGGGGCCTATGACAGCTACCATGTCACAGCTGAATTGTCATGACATGAGGGAATTTTTAGAAAACGCTACTTATATATTATCAAGGATGACAGGTTAAATTCAGATCCATTATAATAACATCAGTCATTTATCCCAGACTCTCATGATAGTTACTGTAGTGCACTATGATCCTTTTCTTTGGGCAGAGTTTTTAAATGCCTTTTAGTGAAATACCATGCATTGTACTGTGACCAAAGTAATCATTCTCTTTGTAACAGTGTGAATACTGGCCCTTATTCAGAAATTGAAGAGCAACTCTTGTCCTCACGTCCATCAATACACAGACTTTGCAAAAGTTTTCATTTCTGACCAGAGAAAACTGCCATAAATCCGTTTTGTAAAAGGTTTATGTTATCTGAATAAATTATTCCTGTCTGATTTTGATATTACTGTGGCTACACAGAGAGCCAAGAGTTCACTCAGATATGAGCAATCTATTGAAGTGACTGCAGGAAAGGCATGTATGGACATGCTAATATGCATAAGAAAGAGGAAACTAGAGAATACCTTTTGTTTCCAAAATAAATTATTCCTGTCTTCTTAAACTGTTCATCCTAAACATACTGCTAGCCTTAAGAGCTGCATTCTTAATAATGATGGTGATAAACCTTTTCTTTTCAACCTGAAAACTATGTTTCTGGGGTAAACTTTGAATGGCTGAAGCACATGAACTGTTCCCTTCTTTCCCCCTTCAGTCAGGCTGGCTTGACTTGTTTATCAAAAAGGCATTCAGGTCACTGCATAGTTTTGGCATTTCTATTTTCTTCATAGATTCCAAAAGGAAAAGGGGCAAAAAAGAGAGTGGTGGGATACCTACTGAATCAGGAACAAATCTGCAGTATAGGTTACACAGTGGGAAGACACTGAACTCGGAGGCCTTATATAAGTCTTGCTGCAAAGGGTGTAAAGCACAGCAGAGACCAAAATTCTGGCCTCGCAAGTTAGAGGTAGAGCCAAATACAAGCTATTCTCATCAAAGAGTCCTTGTGGCAGAAGTAGGGTGGTATTTTTTTCAGAAATTACGGGTTTATACAAATCCTCATTTCCTAAACATCATTGTCATTTAAATAGGGAATCAATGTTTTAATTAAAATACTCATTAATGCCTTCTGTTAGAGCCCAAGGAAATAGATGATAATGCTTTACGGAATTCCTCAGTCTCTACATAAATATATAAAAGGTTGCTGTCACAGAATTATAGATGTCCTAAATCTCACATTTTGTTCTAACATATTGTAAAATACAGCATCTACACCTGTATTACTGAAGTTGGCTTTTAACAACCTATTTTGTTTAATATTTTACTGTTACACTGTTGAAGCATGAAATAAGACCCTGATGAAGACAGTATCTGGAACAATACTTATTGTCTTTTAAAAGGAGAAAAAGAAAAAAAGCAGCTTATTTCTTAGAACTGTGCTTTCACCCCATTAACAATTCTCTCACAAATGCCAAGGTGACTACATACTGTATCACTGCGTACTTTTCAAGATGTTCAAAGATAATCAACTTAGTGTGTGGAAAAATAAACCAAATGCAGAAAAATGTTTCTTCTCTTTTTGGGTTTTTATTAAACCCATGAACTTAGTAAGTTACCTGCTAATTCCTCACCATAATAAGAAAAATGGATAAATATGACAGAACGCAAAGTACAGTGTCAAGGTATAAAAACTGTTCAGCCTCACTAACCAAGTAACTGATCTACAAGGGATTTTGTGACACTTTGTCCTTTCATATTTCTTTTAAATATTATTGTTAATTTATGAGTTCATGAAATGCTTTGTGAGTGCTATTGACAATTAAAGAATCCACTAAGAGGCCACTAAAATAAAAAAATCCCCTTATACATATATACGTACCTGAATGGTCAGCGGACAATTTAAATGTTTTTCTCTGCTCAGATAATCAAAGGAGAAGCTCCCTTTTTTGTTTGCCCCCAAAAGTTAGTTCAAATACCTTTTCCCCCTCAAATTTAGGTTTACAAAATACAAATTTCCCCTACCTAGGGAAAGTATAAAAAGCCCAGTCATTTCTGAACAGGAAAAGCAGTACCCAAAGACATTGAAAAACAAATTGAGGCTCTTAGAATGATGCTCTTTATTGCTTACCAACAAGAAACTCATCACTTTCTAACAACAACCCCTCCCCACCTTGAACATCAAAAAGCTGTGTTTATAGTTATTCAAATAACTAATGAAGACATGTTGGTGTAAAAATATTTTCAAATCTGAACCTCAATATTTAACCAGGAACAGGTGATGAAGTTCATTTTGCATTCAGGATAAAGCAGTGAAACCTTTTAGCTAAGGGCTGAAGCAACCATTTACTGAATTGACAAAGTGTTGACATTTGTGGTTTTAGTTACAAGTTGTGGTTTTAGTTACAAGTACAAACAATGGAACAGGTGACAACAGCAAAGAGCACATTGTGATTTAAGCAATGTCTTTGAAACCAAATTTTCCATTACTAATTAAAAAAAATTAACCCTGTTTTGCATGCAGAACATAGAATTCAGCAGCCCACATGCTCTAGCTTCAAATGAAATATTCACTAATATATAATTTTTTTTCCATACATGTTTTCTTAACACTATAAAGCACATATCTTTTATAGAGAGAGTTCATACCTGACCCTGAGGGACTTCATCTTTCTTATCTCTGTCCATCATAGGAATAGGTTGAATACCAGTTTTCTTCATTTCATCACCCTGGAGAAAAGCAGAGAGATTAAGAAAACAGAAATCAAGACTACTGAGATCTGAATTAATTTCCATCTTCTATTGTATGTCAATCTAAAAATCCAGAATTAAAAAAAAATGTGGTACCAGCCTAAGGCAAATCTCAGAAAACTGCTGAAAGAGAGGTTCATTTTATACTTTCACCTAAAAGATAATGTAAATAGCAGATCTTGAAAGTTTTTGAGTCAATGTACACACGTTTTCTTTGTTTCCAAGGGCGTCTCCATAATAAACAGTAACTGGAGGAATAAAATGAAAGAAATCAGTTCATTCTATTCTGTTCTAGTCAGAATTAGTTTCGTCTTTCAAAACATTACCTGTTTAAAGCACTGGAATACAATGACCACTGGAACACAACTCACCCATCCAAGGAAAAGCTGAGTAAACCTGATGAATTTACAATATGCCCGCTTTGTCAACAACCCAGTCTTTTTGACTGTGCTGCTTTGAGGAAGTTGCCTGTCAAACAGTGTTCTTTTCTCTAAAGAAGTTATTCCTCTACCTAAGAGGAACACTGGGAAAGATGCAGTACAGCAAAAGACTGAATATATTGAATGTACAAGAGAAAACTGTCTCCTTATACTTCACGTATTAGCAGCAGAGCAGCCAAAGCACTTTTTTGAGCACTATACTGCGCCTGAACACAATTAAGCCTTACAAATTCATAGGTAGCTCGGCTACTTTCTGTAACAAATTGAAGTTTTCCAAGTCTTATGCCTCAACTGCATTGTCAAAACACCACAGAATTTGATCCTGAGGTTATAAAGGCAACCACAGCCATAGCAGTGTTTGCTTTGGGCTACTGCTCATGTCTGAGACTCCAAAGTCAATGAGATCTTCAAACTGCTGGCTTTATGTATTGTGTTTGCACAGGGAGGTTTTGGTAGAAGGGGAGTTACAGGGGTGACTTCTGTGAGAAGATGCCAGAAGCTTACCCCATGTCCGATAGAGTCAGCACCAGCACTATGAGGGCTGCTATGGGGAAAGTTAAGTCGATCCCAGCGGAACCCAATACACCTTAGGTAGCAAGACAGTTGATCCACGATAACTGCTCAAACAGTACTTATCTGTGTGTAACGTGAGGCTCAGCTATCTGAAAGCTTGGGATGTTCCCTAAATCCACGTTCTATAGTTCTGCTACAGGTAGTGAAGACATCTTCAGAAGACAATTTATCACATCTTTCTCATGAGATTTTATCAAGCATTTCAATTGCCAACAAGCCCTAGCAACGGAGGATTTTGGCACCTTTACTCAAGGAAAAGCTTGCAATATAACAAATTGATTCTGGTCTGAGCAGAGCATCTTTCTGTTTCACTGCCTTGAAACTACCTTGAGTGTAGAAAAGATATGGCCTAATGGAAGTCAATTCTCTCTTGCATATTTGGCCTCAATGTCACCTATTAACTATGATCCTGCTCAGTTAACCAACAAGAGATGTAACCAAGAAACTATATTTGATTTGCCTGTACTACTCTCTTATATTGCTATCACCGAGTAGTTAAAAATGCTAGAATCATAAAAGCTAGTCTCTGCTAGACATTTTACTGTCGAAACATGCAAAAGGCCTCCTTTCTCAGCTGATTGAAAAAATGCCTGTAACAATTTCAAAGCACAGAAACTCAGTGGATTGTTATTTAAGACCTACAAGCAAATTTTGGGTTTATGTCTCCTCAGTAAATAATACTTAAGTTTGGTGTTTTGGATTTTTTTTGCTTGAAGTACTGCAATTGATTGATCCAGGACTGTCTGAAGCTATTGTAGTCTCAATAACCCTAAACCATTTACCATCATATGATTTTATGCTCTTTGATTAACACAGTATCAAATGCCTGAAAAACACTTGAAGTCACAGCTTTAAAGAAGCTGTCCAGCCTCTGACTGATTAGGTCATAACTGAACAAAGCTCATGTTTATGTTCACCATTTCACCTTGAAAGAAAACAGTATCACAGAATGGTTTGGGTTGGAAGGGACCCATGTGGGGTCATTTAATCTATCTCACACATTCACCCTGGCAGGATCAGCTAAAGCAGGTGGATCCAAGACTGGGTCCAGTCAGGTTTTGGGTATCTCCAATGATGGAGACCCCACAACCTCTCTGGGTGACCTGTGCCACTGGCGGACCACCTTTGCAGTAAAATAGATGGCAAGCATGCACTAGAAACACAAGTGTTCTCTGGTGTTCAGTGTGTGCTAACACATATAGGATACACTGCTGAAAAAAATACTCATGATCATGATCAGAAAGTTAAAGCAGAAATTTTAAGCAGTTTGCATCATACTTCAAGTACAGCTATAACAAGCAGCTTGCAAGTCCCAAAAAATACTGCAGATATCCAGTGTCTTTCATCTCACAAAACAAAGTTAAAGTAGAAAAGGCTTATATAAGTTTGTAAACCTATGTAATTGACCAGGAAATGTATTACTTTGAGAGGTAGTATTGTGGGAAAAAATCTTGCTGAGAGATATCAAGGCATATGTTAGCTGAAGACACCAGCTATACCAGGCTTCATTCAGTGAAAAAGGATTCCTGTGACATACCACAAAATTGCTGCAACTTCTTCTGCAGTTTTAATGATTACACAAAGAAGAAATGTATAAAAATGCTCTGGTTAGATCATTCAACATAATAAATTTATGAACTCAAGTAGTAACCAGAAGCAGGATCCTATCCTACTTTTACACCTGGAACATAACCATTCAATCAAGTCTACTATACTTTTCTAGACTTCACCCTTTTTTTTTGCCAAGTAAGTTTCTGCAGTGAAACACAATCTAAACTTCTGGCTGAAAGAATGCTGGGGGGTAGAACTAGATGATCTCTAAAGTCTTTTCCAAACCAAACCATTTTATGATTGTATTGGTTTAGCTTTTCCAGCATTTTCTGTCTCTCTCCGGCCTTCCCATTTCCAGAAGTGTTTAGATCTATGGCTGGGTTTGTAAGATACCCTGACTGGATCATAACATATACAACTTCTGCCATGCATCAACTAACCTCTTCTTAAAACAGTTTCAGTAAAACACCAATTACAGAATTCAATTTCTGACAATAAATTCTCATTTCTATTTGCTCCATGAGGTATCAACGTAACAAGATCCACCTTTATTAATTCACCCTTGGATTACAAAACATGTTAGTCATTTCCTAATTCCATCTTTACTATTGTTGAGTAGGAAAAATCAGTCTGATCCTTCCTTCTCCACTGAGTTCACAAGATTTGCATTAAAAAGTATTTTTACTTGTAAGAAAAAAAATTGAGTGTGTAATCAGTGAAACACATCAACTTTGTATCTCCATTGTATCACTCATAAGAACAATCGCTTCCCAGTGCTGACATTTTAGAGAGAACTGAACTAGATCTTTAAGCTTATAGTTTGTGTTTTTTCAAATATTTTATTGTAGTCTGAGCTATCCATAATTAAGAGAAGGAGAACATGCAAATACAACAAACACCCACAAGCCATGCACATCTTTAATTTCACCATGAACATGAAACAGGCAGGACAACTATCTCCACGCTATAGGCATGCTACATCAACTCTGTGGGCCTGATTTCCATTTTACACCCATGTAAAACAGAAATAAGCCCACTGCAGACTTCCACACAGAACAGTATTTTACAATATGTATATGCAATAGTGGTTCTGAAAACACATCTTCTAAAACTGTAATTCAACTCAATGAAACTCCCTCAGAATTTATTCCTTATCTCTGAAGCAGTACTTTCCACTTTAAAAATTAAACAATTAGAGCATTTACTCCTCAGTATGAGGCTTCATCTCCATGAACATGATCACATTAGCACAGCTCAGTACCTTGTTTTAGTTCTCAGTACATCTTATCTGTGGAGTAACTTTCAGCATATTAAAGCAACGGTGCTCTCAGACCCAGCTGTTGAGCTGGCTCACCTTTGGTCAGATCAGAACAATTTTAAGGTTTGTCATATTCACTTTAGCATTTTTCTAGACTTATACTACAGCTTTAAAAGTGTGTTTCAAAGCAGCTGACCTAGAAGGTGGTTTCATATTTTGAATTTCTAGAATACAAATAGATCCTTCACAAAACTACTGTCAGCAACTCAAAAAAAAAAACCCTTTCAGATTTTCCTCTGTGTTCTGCTGCTTTGTCACTTCATGTAAGGACACACGTAGTAAATTCATCTTTAACAGAGGGAAAAACTGCTGCCCAAAAATTAGGAAGCTAACTCAGCTCTCTAAATAGCTTCAGAGTAAACAACAAAACACGTGCATGCACCAATGAACACGCATTAAAATAAACATGCTAAGATATAAACTGAAAAATACTTATGGTTGGTTTGTTTTTTCTTCTTCTTGGATACTTCCATTCAGAAAGAGAGTAAACAAAAGAAACAGACATACCTCAGCCCAGAACTCCGCGTATATATCATTAGCTGTCAGTCTGGTAACTGGCCACAACTTCGTTACAGAACACAAATCACAAGCTGTCATCATCAGGCCAATCACTCTATCTCTAAAATTAAATAACATTACATTGTAAAAGTTTGGTAAGGAATTAATGATCATGCACCTGCCCTACAAAGAGAGGCTGAGGGAGCTGGGCTTGTTCAGCCTGGAGAAGAGAAGGCTGCGGGGGAACCTCATTGCAGCCTTCCAGTACCTGAAGGGAGCTTATAAGCAGGAGGGGATTCAACTTTTTAAAAGGGTAGATAATGGCAGAACAAGGGGGAATGGATTAAAACTAAAGGAAGGAAGGTTTAGATTAGATATTAGGGGGAAGTTTTTTACAGAAAGAGTGGTGAGGTGCTGGAACAGGCTGCCCAGAGAAGTAGTGGATGCCCCGCCCCTGGAAGTGTTCAAGGCCAGGTTGGATGAGACCCTGGGCAACCTCGTGTAGATCCAGGCCTGGAGGTTGGTGGCCCCGGCTGTGGCAGCAGGGTTGGAGCTCTATGATCCTTGGGGTCCCTTCCAACCCATGCCATTCTATGATTCTATACTGTGAAGTTTTTACTTCCCTTTTCTCAGTTCAATCAGCAGTAAAAGTATGCATACTATAAAATTTCTCCCACCTTGTTTCTTCCTCACTTGTTTATGATTCATTTGCAAGGCATGACACGAATTGTATATTATATTCCTCATAGCATCCCCTGCACTGTTTGCAGCCAGAGTTCATTGACTATTCTCTGCACAATCACATTTGTACACAAGAATGCCTTCCTGTTTAAAGACTCACGTGCCTATCCTTTATTTTCTAAAAATACAGTATGAATCTCTAAAAAGACCACTAATCTCTGTTGTTGCTTTGGTGGAATGAATTCTAACTCTGACAGAACAAGAAACCCACACATAACTCTGTCCTATACACTGACAAACCACTTCAGAGAATAACTGGCACACACACACACAAAAATTTTATTTATACAGTTTTCTAGCACTTGTCTACTACCAAACCCTATGGTTTATGAATCAAAGATTTATAAAGAAAACTGGCAAATTAATGAATTCATGTGCTTTCCAAACAGCGGAGAATTTTAGACGACACTTAAGCACATCTGCATCTTTGTTAACAATGATCCATGAAAAAAATGCACAACTTGCTAACTTGCATGTGAATATGATAGCAGTGGTTAAATGTATCAACAGACAAATACACCAGGGAAAATACACAAATACACAAAATAATCAATTAATAAATGGCCAAGTGCAATTCCCCCGAATGAAGACTGAGGATTCATCAGCCACCTAAGGGCCAAATTTAGCATTCCACTGCTACGTGCAGATACCAGCTAGAAGTCTTGGATTCCTGAGCCACATTAGAAATTGATGTTCTATCTTTGGGCACGTGAAAATGCTCTGAGGGGAGGCAAGATAAAGTAACATAATAGAACACTCAATCACATACTAAACAGTTATGATCCTATTTAAATTTTACAAACCTTAAATTCAAGATTTCTGGTAAATTTCATTCTGAGATTATCAGGATCAACCATACCTTTGACTTTTTAAGAAGTTGAGGATTATTCAAATCTGATAAGCTTCAGTTCCATAGTGGAAGATAAGATTTTAAGAACTGCCCTTCCTAGAGTATTGTAATAATCTATTCAAAACTACTGGGAAAATCCTGTAAAACTCCTCGGAAAGAAGACCCAAGTACCAAAATTGTTTTTGAAAAGAGAGCAGAATCATGAGTCCATATTTTCCCATATCTCCTCTCTCATTTTTCCCTGCACTAAATTGATGACAGGATCTAGTTTATGTAAAGAAGGTCTGAAGGGCTAGATGAACGCTTCAATGAAGCCTGATGAGACATCTCTCTCATCCAAGGTGCACCACATTTTGCTCACGTGGACAAGAAGAGTCGTGTATTTATGAATATATGCACTTGTATACGCTTAAAAAACTTAATTCACAAAGGTTGAGACCTGACCAGAGCTCCTTCCAAAAAAGGATGTTGACAGAATAATACAAATATTGACATAAAAATAAAAACAAGCAATTCTTGTACTACACCTTTTTCCCCACCAACTGCCTGTGCACTAACTTTCCTCTGCAGAGGATCTGTCACTGATGTGTGCAGATGGCATCCAAAGGCAGTGACATGCAAATATAAACCAATTGAAATTATCGTTACCTACTTGGAATTTTATGCACAGCTGGTCTTAGAAATCCCATGTGTAAGAAAATTACTGTGTATACTGAAATATTTTTGAAAAAATTGGGTTTTTCTTTCTGGGACTAATGCTACAGTGAACTAATACTGGTTTGCTGTTTTACCTGTGTGCTTGGTTCTTAAGGTTTAATGCTCCCGTCTGATGCAGCTCTTCAAGCTGTTTTCTATTTCCAAAATACAGGGCAAGGTCTGTGGCAATGATGGCTTTCCGGATGATCTCAAGTACTTGCTCATATTCACTGGAGCTCAGATTGGAGAAGACATTGTGCCCTTCCAGCTATGAAAAAGTAAAAAACCAATAAAAAGCACAAGCTCTAATTCTGAGATGATTTCAGTCTTTACTTCACCAGACAACCGTTTTACAGTCCAATGACAATTTCTATTGCAAATTCAAATGGTGACAGCCCGAAATTCCCATTTTTATCTCTCCTTTTTAAATACAGTCATGAAACCTATGACTAAGCCACTGATTTGATTTTGGTAGTGCTCCTTCTGAAGCTTAAAGGTATTAATAGAGAACAACATTAGCTTTTTTTCTTCACTGATTTATAAACACTACAGACAAAGCACTTCCAGACAGCATTAGCTTGGGAACTTGTGATTCAATCCTGATCTAGAGTACTGCGTTGCCAACCTGGTAAAACAAGTGTCTGATTCACTCTGATGTACAATTTCAATACTGCATAACACATAATATGGATAAGGAAGTATCCAAGTTGAAGCACTAAAATAATTTTATTTTCACAGTGTTCCAAATGAAATGTGCCTGAAATTGCTGCAGTTACTGATGCAATTTTCTCCATAGAAATGAAGTTAATTACAGTATTTTAATGTATATAAACATTTAGGGGAAAAAGCTGCTTTTTTCAGCCTCAAGTTGACTGACTCACAAACTAAAGACGATGGTTTCCATTACGGAGGCTCTGGCAACATGCCACTGTCATCCCTTTTCAATTTTCACTATGTATTATTGCTCATGTAACTGACAATATCCACGTACTGTGATCGCTCATGAAGCTATATCACATTTTGAAAAGTCAACACTATTCACTGTCTCTAGGATTTGGAAAACAACTTGTCAAAATTCTTCCTAATATTGAGAGGAAACAGAGAAAAATAAAAAAGAACGAGCCAGCCATGTCAAGGTGTGCACATTCACAAATAGGAAATATTATGAGAAAATATATCAAACGCGGATGTGTTTTGACATTTAATTGGCATTTGGGCTGAAGCTCATAAAAAGTTTTCCTGACTTTTGTCAAGCATTTACATAATTTGTTCAAAATAAATCCTCCACGGTACAAATAGGTTTGGTTTCTCTCACCATCCGGAACGTAAATGTCATTTTCCAACAATTTAACTTGGACAGGTAGATTTATTGTGAATAATGAATAGAAAATACAATCCATCTATGTCTCAATGTTTTTTTGTCAGACTCCTAAGTCATAGGACATGATGCTTTAAAAAAAAACAAAACCAAAAAGCTTCCAAACATTTTAACCCATGCTCAACACTTTAGGAGCAGGAAGTGACTACTACTAGGTCACATGATTTAGGGTTATGGGGATGCTTTCCTCCCCAACCTTGCTGCCTAATCCTTGAGAACAGGCTATCTGTTCAAGTATTAAAGTTATTCTAGATTCTGTTCTTTAGGCTTCAGAAGCTTCACTATCAGAGAGTCCACTACGACAGCTTGTGTTCATGCTCCTAGAAAAGAATCCTGATTCTTGTAAGTACTTGACAGAAGCTGCCATCTCTGGACATGCTACTAAGACTTTGGAGTAGTACATGAAAATGCAGCTTCTAAGATTTTATTCTTTCCCTGCTGAGCTGAAGCTAGTGAATGGAATCCTCTGCATTTGTTAAACACGGCGTGCACTGGAGCTGCAGATGAGTGAGCAAAGCAGCTATCAAGTTTCAAACAAGGAAAAGTACCTCAGATTACTAACATATACAATTAAAACTCATTGAGATAAACCCTGAAGGGTTTGGTGCATTGATAGGCTTTTTTTTTTGGGGGGGAGTGTGTATGTGTGTGTGTGTGCGTGTGTGTGTGTAGCAGTCCAGAAATTCAGTAAGGCTTTTTGATTCAAACAAAAAAACCCATAAAATCCAAGGTGCTGCTAAGCACCACCCATGAGCACTTGGACAGCCAGCATCTGAATCCACTCTACAGCCCTGACCACCTCCCTCCCTTTCCTCACTCACACTGACAGTGAAGACTATGAGGTGGTAGGGAAACAAATGGGTTCCCTGCCTTCTTGGCAGGTAGGACTCTCACAGATTACATCATCTCCGCAGGGAAAATGTAAAATGGTTTTTGAAGAATGACTGAAGTCTGCTTCACGTGGGACAGACAAGTGTTAAAGATTGAGGAATTTGCTCACTGTGCACAAACTCACATGAAGTATGCATACTAAAAATCTCATGCCATACCACCACTGAAGGATTCAATTACACCCTCCTGCACGGAGGAGCATTCAGAGATAAAGCTTCCATTCTCTGATGAAATGTATATGATACCTAAAACCATAATCACAAGGTATGCTTCTGAATACAATACAGAATAAGTATTTTTCCTAAAAGGTGATTAGGTACTTAAGAAAATAAATGTCTTCCCCCTAAAAGACCAGAAAGAAAGAAAAGTTAACAATGAATTAGTGGCAGAGTAGCATGGTAAGGCTGCGCATTGAGCATGTGTGTGGTAAGCTAAAACTAGTGAGCATGAGTATGTTATGGACTGGCAGTGAGTTTCATAAGTGAGAGTTTTCACTCTTTGAATTGAGCATTAAAAACATTTCCACTGATGAGAAAAATATCTGTGTGTCAGCAGCACTCTTGGATTTCTCAAAATGTGTTTGCATGCTTTCTTGTAGTTCTCTATTCGTTAAACATACAGACGCATTACCTCACATTAGGAACTCTCTTCCAAAGTATATTACCTTACTCAGGATTTTTTTCTTTATTTCAAATTGCTGAAGAGCAAAAAAGCACACAATAACATAATGAAACAAGTTTACTTTTCATGCGTGCAAAATTAAGATTTCCTCCTTCATGCCACACACTTAATGGTTGCAGAATTTATTACAGCAGGTTTTCAAGCTTCTCATGAAAACTTTTGCCAGTATTTGAGCTTTCCTTCAGAATTTCAGGATGGCTGAAGACTTTGATGAGGCACATTATGCCAGCAGTATCTAAACATTAAGCTGATTTTATTTCATTTTCAAAGTTCCCATTCCTTACGGTCATGGGTAAACCCCTCAATGACCCACAAGCTAAAAGCTCTAAAGGAAGGACATAAGCAAAGACCTTCAAATACACAAGAGTTTTTATAACGTTGAGATTTTGAGAAAGCTGTGTTTTGCGCTAATATTGAATGATTGGGTTGCTAATTGTGAAACTCAGCTTGCTGTAATAAATCTTCCACTCTTCTGAATGAGCACTACAATCCAGAAAATAAATAAAGCATGCTTCAGAAAATCTACTGGGTCACAGCATGACTTCTATTTTCACCACTGGACTCTACTGCACGGAAGATACAATTTCAATAATCCTACCTGCAGGATGGACACAGTCTGTGAGAAGTGGTGCTGTTCCATTGTTGACGTGGAGTAGAGAGCAGCTAAGGGGTGATCAAATTTCTGAAGATAGCTGTTGCTGTAACCTCTGTGATCCAGGTCATGACACAGGCATGCAACTAAAAGACCTTTTCGCTACAAAAAAAATTGAGATAAGCGTGAAAAGTAAGATGCATTTCCTGCCCCTAGATGTCACTCTCTTCCCAAAATACTGTAAAAGCATCATTAGGCTTACACTGCATGCAAAAAGCCCATGGAGAAACAGCCTTAAAATTCCAACAAACGTAAAAATGAGGATGTTCTGAATTACAATTCTCGTTCCAATTGTAATTCAAACCTTCTATAGATTAAAAATTTTAAAAAACAACATTGTAGCACAATCACATATGATTGGAGCAATTCTGCTTCAGGAAGAAATACGTCTTTTGAACAGTCTGGTCATACGTTGAATCTTTACCACATTTATTAAAAGAAGGAAAAGTGCACCTGTTGAGGGAGAGGAAACAGATCTAAGATGTATGATCTACTGATCAAGGCAGCTACACCAAAGTCTAATGCTAGACTTTGCCTTTGCAACAGTCCTTGAAGACACTGATCAAGTTTCCTAGGTGAAACTTTTTCTAGGAAGTCACTAACGTGAGCCAGAGATACATTGGAAAATGGCAATTCTTATTTAATAAATAGTTCATATTCTGAAGAAATGGAGTCCCTGGAAGCTCTCTTTCAACACACAAAACACTTGTGAAAGTGTTCCACACAGCTGGTGTGTTGAAAACACATTCATTAATATTTGCAAAGCAGTCACTGTCAGCAGGAAGTATCATGAAAACGTCTTTGTAGAACTAACAGCTCTGTCTTATAGTTGATCCAGAAAACATAGATAAGGCTATAAAATGAAGCTGCAAAAGAATACTGATTAACCAATCTAATTCTTTCTACTCACAGCCATTTCCTCTGCAGGGACATTTCTACACACTCTACCCAAGCTGACAGCAAAAATCTAGCATAGGAAATGTAACTCTACAATGGCTGATACCTCTGATAACGTCTGGCAACCATTACAATCATCTCACCTACCTCTAGATCAGTGAAAAGCCCCTGGTTGTTCTGAAGTATGGCATACATGCAATGTGCAACTGTAACTGCATGCTTCCAGTTGTGGTAGGGCACACGGCGATAGTTCTTCTTCACAGACATAGTAAATCGGCATAGCTTTTCAAGTTCAAAGCTAGAAAAAAATTAATTTGGTCAGAGACAAGAAATAAGAAAGGGAAAGTAACCAACAGAGGAGAAAAGATGCGCTTTGATTTGTTCTTCTTGCTAGGATTGACTCTCATCATGGATGACTCACTCATTACAAGAGTCATTCAAGTTTTAACAAGGACAGAGGAGTGTGGATACCTGACAGCACTCTTAGCTTAATCTGTAAAGTTCTGGAACATAAACCAAGCTATCCAGCACAGGCAACATAGTTGCATAATCCTCCCTACTCCCAGAAATCTGAAGTGTGGTTTCTTTAAAGTGGTACCTATTCACCTGCCAGATAATGAAACTCTGTATCTAATGGACAATTTGAAAACATTGTTTGTGATCAAAACAGAAAATCAGGATGCTTTAAGCAAATGACAGAGAAGAAATAATCCTGTTTCGTTTAAAATTTCAGTCAAACACCAAATACGTAAGTGGTTTTGAATAAAAGAAGTTGAGATGCTCCATACTGACACTGTGAAAAGATTTCACTTTTTCCAAGATTTGGGGATTTTTTTTCCAGTTTGGCCAAATTTCCCCATTTCTTCAATTTTCACCAAACAATATTTTGTGAAGCAATTGCCAGTCATAGCATTTATGGGATTATTTACTAAAGTTTTAATTATTTTTTTTTTGCTATTAATACAGACAAGAAAAATTAATTCCTTTGAAAGGAAAGCTGAATACTTTTTGTTTACAAATGGGAAATTCAGGCACAGATTAGATACCAGGAAAAATTGTCTAAAGTACTTAATCCAAGCTGCCCAGGGTGAAAGGGGAATATTACACTTGAGCCCAAAACTGAGCTGAAGATGCCAGATTCCCAAGTCAGACGTTTTTCGCCTCATAAACAGATCAGTTTTCCTTTATTCTCCTTTTCCCCCTGTTACTGTGGATTGATTTTGATTTTTTGTTTAATCCACGTTTTGCTAATTTCTTGGGTATCTCAGGGAAGCATTATTAATGTTCTAGTTTTGCAGTATGTGTGGGCTTCAAAAGCAAAGCCGAATGACTCTGACCCACATGCAAAAATGTAAGGACATATACTACATGGAGCCAGTTTGAGTGAAAAACATCTTTCTGTAGTCGTGTGATGAGCAAGGTAATCTTCTTAGCCTTAGCCTGAAATTAGTAAAAATAGAAGCATATTGTTTTTCAAAAATGTTTTAGGGTTTCTCTTTTAATTCTAGAGAGTTAAGTCAGCTCTAGAACAATTCTACATCAACATAGAATACTATTACTTTCTCCACTGCTGAATTTCGCATTCTTCCTTATAGTAGTAGAAGATGAGAGCAAAGAAAACGTAGTAAGAACCACAGACATTACTCTAAAATCCTCCCTGGAGAGGCCATTATACATTACATAAGTGTATCATTAAAGGCACAACCTTACTCCTCAATATATCAAATTTTAGTCTTAAAATAGCTGTACCAAATCCGAGGGTTGAGAAGTCTAGTTCTTTCAGAAATTAAGTACAAATCCTGTCCCAAGACCCTATTTTTCAAATATTTTTTCTCAGTTTTGTTTCGTTAACTTTATATGTGAAAGCTGAGACTCATTTGAAAAACTTCACAGAACATTAGGAGTTGGAAGGGACCTCCCTGCCAGAGCAGGACCACCTAGACTAAATCACACAGGAACACATCCAGGTGGGTTTTGAATGTCTCCAGATGAGACTCCACAACCTCTCTGGGCAGTCTGTGCCAATGCTCCATCATCCTCACTGTGTAAGTTTCTCCTTACATTCACATGGTACTTCCTATGCTCCAGGTTGCACCCGTTGCCCCTTGTCCTATTGCTGGCCATCACTGAGAAGAGACTGTCTCCATCCTCCTGATTCTTGCTCTTTACATATTTATAAACATTAATAAGGTCACCTCTCAGTCTCCTCTTCTCCAAGCTTGAGTATATCAAGCCAATATCAACTCCTTCTCATGAAAGCTAAACCTTGAAAGAATGAGACTGGGAGACAGAGAAGGAAAAGAACAGAACATAGCTGGAAATTTGAACCTAAATCCTGCATCCACAGCCATTCAGTCAGGAATGGGAACAAGCTAACAGCACTGAGCAGCAGAGAACAGTTGTCCGTTTTGCAGTACTGTTGAAGACATGAGACCCCCCCTCACATTTGACTCTATGCTTCAAGGGCATGGAGATTCATCCAGTTACTGAGATGAAACAATCACCACCAAATGTTCCCCCGTTTTGCAAGGAGATGCATTCCCTTTCAATTGCCCATCTGTAGATTTTTCCCATAATTTGGAAAAGCTGCTCTCTTTCAGCAATAGGATATGCTTAGAGAAGAAATTACTGATCTTAATGGTAACCGACACAAAGGAGAGACAACAAATGAAACACTTCATCTGAAAAAAATTAATTTCTGTAAGTAATGCAAAATAAGGTCAATAATTGATCTATTTAACAAGACTAGACTGTGGATTTTTTTAACTATATCTACATTAATTTCAGAAACTATGTATTTGAAAAACGAGTACTCCTGGATCTTCTCTCCTTTTTGGCAAGAGTGTCTTCAGTATCTTTACCATCTTCTGTCTGAAAAGCTCTCTCATCTCTAAACCAAACAATCCTTCCATATATTGGAAAGAAAACTTTTTGGATGGTAATGTGAGTTCTTTTACTTGGCTGTTCCCAAATTTTATTAACTGAATACCAGGAAGCCAGGACAAGAAATCCAGTCTACTTATTACAGCTCTGCACTGACCAAGCACAGTAAATAAATGCCAGAGAAAATAAGAAGTTATAATTTTAAATAATTATATAAACAATTCCTAATAAATAAACACATAAATAACAGAATTAAAGCAATAAAGCATGTACTTCATACCAGGCTGTCCCACAGGACTGGTGAACCATGTAGACAAAAATGGCAGGCCAGACATCCTCGTACGGACTGATATCAAAGTGGTATCTAAGAAGAAAGTTTCAGCTTAGTAAGGACAAACACCTGTTCATTTTTACTAAAAGCAAGAGAAAACAACTAGGTAACGTACATCCAACAGCATTCACTTGTTTCACACAGAAAACTGACTTTACAGGCTACATTTTCCAGCAATGTTAAGTGAATGCATTTCCCACTAAGGTCAATGGAACTATGCTTATAAAGTCATAGAATCATTTATATCATTTATCATCAGTTTGGAAAAGACCCTTAAGATCATCGAGTCTAGCCCTTAGCCTTTGGTTAGTTAGCCTTTGGCTTTGTTTAGCTAATAGAAACATAAATCTTTACTTAAACAGTGGATTCTTAAATAATGTACAAAAATGTTTGATCTACTGGCATGATGAGAGCTTTATGGACATTCCTAAAATATTCCAGACTTTCCTCCCAGGAACTGTAAAGATGGTGTCTCTAATAATATATTTACTGGCTTTTTATCAATAATTTCTTTCAGGAATTCTGAGAGAATCGCTCTGATTTTAATAGAGGGGAAAAGAACCACTTTTGTTGGCTAATAGAAATGAAAGTCAAACTTCAAAACCCAAACACTTAATACTGCGGGTTTTTATGTTTCATTAGCTGAGGACTTCTCCCTTCTGATATCAACATTCCGGCCTAATATCAGGGACCTGCTCAGCAGAAATGTTTGTCCTTCAATTATTAATTAACCCCTTTCCTGGCACCTACTGTGCTGCAGAAGTCTTCTATTTACTTCCCATTGAACCCAGCTAAAAGCTTGAGTGTACGTGGCATGCCAAAGAGCACAGCAGGTGCAAGAGACACGAAGGTAGCTGAATTGCTTGGAAAATGGTTAAACGTATTCAGATTGCTCAAACTAAAGGATGTTAATATAATTTAGAATGAAACCTGTAATCTTCGCAAGTAAAAGTCATTTTTGCTGAGGAGGTGGGTTATATAATATCATCTAACAAAGCACAAGAAATTGTATTGCAAAGAATAAGCTTCTATTAGGGTGTAATCCTGCGAGCTGCTAATACTCTGGCTTTCAAGCAAATCACTTCAGCATGTAATGAACTTTAACTGTAAGCAGCCCCTGTTAAGCATACACTTGCATGCTTTGCTCGCTCACAGTGACAATGCTCAGCACCTGACAGGAGCGAGCAAACTCTGGAGATTAAGCTCATGAAGACAACTTAGATTTTGTGACTCAGTGTCATAGTTTGGACTTTAGGCACCTGGTCACTACAATAGAATTTATTGTCCTGGGCTGGAAAAAATGACAAAAAAAAAAAAAAAAAGAGATGAGCCTTGATGCTAGCCTAAACTGGGACTGACTGATAAGAAACATAGCGGCACAACTTTAGTGCACAGCAAACCCATGTGAGCTGGAAGTAACCAAATTATTTCAGAGAAACCCTAAGAGGCAGAATGGAAAGTCCTCCAAATTCAGGCTGGTATGGGGTTTGTATGGTAAGGTTTTGGTAGCAGTGGGGAGCTGCATAGGCAGGTCCTGTGAGAAGCTTCCCATATGCCCAATAGAGCCAGTGCTAGCTGGCTCCAAGATGGGCCCACTGCTAGCTAAGGCCAAGCCTGTCAGCAACGGTGGTAGTGTCTCTGGGATAACACAGTTAAGGATGAAAAAAAAAAACCAAAAAACCCATGCTGGAGCAGGGTGCTGGAAGGATCTGTAGCCCCATGGAGAGAGGAGCCCACACCACAGCAGGCTTGCTGGCAGGACCTGTGACCCCACGAGGGACCTGATTTTTCTGGTCCTGAAGGTCTGCACCCTGTGGGAGGACCCATGCTGGAGCAGTTCATAAACTGCAGCCCAGGGGAAAGACTCGTGTTGGAGAAGTTGGAGGAAGACAGCTTCCCATGGAAGAGACCCCATGCTAGAGCCGGGGAAGTGTGTGAAGAGTCCACTCGCTGATAAGGAAGGAGCAGCAGAGACAACACTTGATAAGCTGATCACAGCCCCCATTCGCTGTCCTCCTGTGCCGCTCGAGGGGAGGAGGGAGAGAAATTGGTAACTAAGTGAAGCACAGGAAAAAGGGAGGGGTGGAAGGGAGGTGTTTTAAGATTTGGAGTTTATTTCTCATTATCCTACTCTGTTTTGCTTGGTGAAAAATTAGATGAGTTCTTTTCTAAGCTGAGTCGGTTTCGGTGGTGACAATAATTAGTGGGTTAACTCCCACTAATTGGGAGTCCAATTGAGGATGGAGAGTGATAGACCGGCTTTAGTGGGCACCTAGTCGCCAGCCAGGGTTAACCCACAAGGCTGCAACTCTAAGCTCTAGCAACTAGGTTAAGATATCCTGAGGAAAATGCTACCATTCTAAGTAGCTATTATTTTACATCTTGGGATAAACAAATTTTGTTCACGGGTCATTAAGTATAACTAAGTGTAAGAAAGTGAGAGATAAACCCATATGATTTTAGGATAGTTCAATAATAAAAGTGCTGCCTACAAAACCCCTCCACTACACTTTGGGAAAGAAAGGAAAAAATTAGATCTTTTTCAGAGACTGATACAAGACTCAACTGTCGCTACACAAGCAAAATACTTACAGTTCAATTTCTTTACAAATATGTGGAGGCAGTGTACAGTGCATGAGGTTTTGCCACTCTTCTGCTGTACAAACACTGTGGTAGGATAGTTTCTCCATCGTTACACGATAAATACACTCAGAATGGCGAATTCTGTGGTACATCTGAAAAAGGGAAGCAATTCATGAACGTGAAATTTTAATGAAGGAAAAGCATTTATTTCCTGCATTCAAACATTTATACTTAAAACACACATCTGCAAAAACAGTAGTGATTTTGGCTGCTCAGCTTCACATGTTAGAAAAGCGAGAAATTATATGAAATTCAGCACTTCTGCAAAACTGGACTTTCTATCACATCTCTCTGCATCTACTCACTTGGGTAAACATCTAGGGCTCAGCTGATTTTTCACTGCATCTGAGCTCTCCCATGAAAAACAGAATCAAACTTCAGGAGCTCAAAACAGAGCTCAGTCCCTTACAATACGCTAACAGAAAGAAAACATACCAGGGCACGATTTGTATTTTATCCTACCCACATGAATTCAGCTATTAACTGCCATGAATAACTGCTACCTATGTACAGTAAGTACGCAAGATGTTTATCACACCAACATTAATATGTGATAACAGAGAAAACTAAGTAGAGTCATTTATTGCAAGGCTCAGGAAGCTATTGCAGGCACGGTGTGGTTTGTTAACAAGTGAGGACACGGCAGTTTCACTAGCAAGGGGTGTCCCCTGGAGCAGCACATGTTCACGCTGCAGCATGGAGCAGCAGGTAACGTTCACCATCTAAAAAAGAGAGAGCTTGCACACAACCGAGTCATTGCACAGACCAGAGTCTCATTTACACGGAGCCTTCCTACTTGCCTTTAGTCATGTACAACAAGTTTCAAGAATTGTTGGTAGAATCTGCTGCCCTGGTGTACCAACAGCAGGATGTTGGTAAAATGGCTTAATGCAAAGCACAAGGCTACACCGGCATTGGGTGGTAACCTTCCTCCCATGAATAAGGCACAATTCTTGCGTATTGCATTTTTTATTGCATCTACTGTGGTTTTATACTTGTATAGTAACGACCATTAAATTGCTTACGCTTCCTAGAGGAATAGTAATTTTTATGATGATAAAGGGTTTGAAAACAGAACTAGCTATCCACTCTTATCTAGAGGCATGGAAAATTTTGAGAATATTGCATAGCACATCAATGTATAGATGGATATTTTTTAATATTAAGCATATAGAATCGAGAGAATTCATGACAGCTGCATCCCCCCGTTACATTTGTGAAGCGCATGATCTGAATTTATAAAAGTAAATTAGAATCATACTTTCTAATGGCAAAGAGAAGACAGACAGGTATCATTCACATTTCAGAGCTTGCTTTCTCAGTTTAGCTACACAAAATTGATGCATCCAAGAGAACAATTATTTCAGAAAGCATCAAATGAATCCCTATCATCCTCTTAAAATATAATTATTCCAAGAATTCAGTAATTCCTATTTCCTCATTAATTCAATGAAACAGACTTATGAATCACTTTAATAATCTGGAACATCAAATCCTTGAGTAGGATTCTAAGTCTTCCCATTATAAGCAATAACTTACAAAACTGTAAATAAAACTTACATTAGCACAGTGTAAGGCTAAAGCACAAAAGACTGCAAACATTTTAAAGTTGTTTTCATCAGTTTTAGAGAAGGCACTTCCACTTATTTTGTTCACCATCTGCACAACACCTATTACACTTCCTCGGCTTACGATAGGCATGCACAGGATATTTCTGGTTGTGTAGCCTGTGTAGAGGTCTACTTCTCTGGAGAGACAGAAAAGAGAAAGGCAAAAAAGAGTTAACATTATTAAGTAACAACTATTCCTTGATTCTCAGAAATGTTGATGTACAATACACTAAGTTTTAAAGTAGATATAATTAGTACCTGCAAGAAGTTCACCTCCAAAGCTCCATCTAATGTGCCATAATTAGAGAGGATGTTTTAATCCTTTAATCTCCATTTGGCAAGATAAAGAATTAATACTTCCCCTAACGTATAGTCCTCTTATTCATAAAATTGAAGACTATATTCAGGTATGCTCGTGAACTTTTTTTTTCTTCCCTGAAACTCACCAGATTTGCAGGGAAGCCAATAAAGAAAATCAGCAACCACAGTCTACCTAAATGGGCCTAGTTCTGCAACAGAAAAAATAACTGAATTTTTCTCCATTATATTTGTATGTGATAGAAATAATACTTTATATTTGTGTCTTAAAAATATCTCCAGTGGCTAAAGCCTTTAAAGAGCTACCTATGGGTTGTCTCCTCATTAGAGGATCACAGCTCCATAAATGCATCACAATATGAAATTTAAGCATTAAATTTAGGTAAAAGGTTTGGTGAGCTATCTTCCCCTCCCTTGAATAGCATCTTACCTGTTAAAGCGTGGATCTGCATAGGCATCAGGGATGTTAAGGACCTCTCCCGTTCTTGCCACTTGACCAGCTATTCCTTTTTCTATAGAAAATCTGCAGAAAATAAAAATGTGTGTTAATCACAATGTGAACTATCTGGAAAAACATTTTGCCAGTGGAGTCTGTCTTGCGCACAGTAATGGATATTTGTTCCCAACCAGCGACACTTTGATGCTTTTAGGAGAAAAATCTTTCAAGACAACTAGTAGTAAATAATAAAATTTAAAAGCACATACTAATAGGTACTTTCTAGAAGTATCTTATATAACTACACAGTTTATCACAACAGATGCCATATGACCATTTTTGTGAAAAAAACTGCAAGACCTCGATAACCTTGGTGGTTATGCCTGATAAACGTTTGTACACAACCTGAGACTTGTATTTACCTTTATGGACTATTGATTTTATCATCACTTTTATAAAGGGGTTTTCTTTTTTTAAACACATCACAGGCGATATAGAACTTGTTTCTTCAGGAGGGGCAGATTGATTTGGTAAAATAAGCTTTGGAAAAACACCAGTGGAAATTTCAAAGCTAAACATCATATGCATTCGCCATATAGACTTGAGCATACTTAGCATGTTTCACCTCATGACATGTAAACAATGCCATGGTAATAGCTGCATCCCTTAATCACCACAATAAGGTTAAACACAACAATATATTCTGGAGTTGAATCAGAAAAATTTGCAAGTCTGTCTTACAAAGAAATAATTTTCAATTCTTTAACATAAAGTATTTATTACATTCAAGCACAAAAGAATTTGTGGAGAAAAATACGTAGGAACTTGTGAAACTTGTAAAACACTTCCAAATCTAAATGTACCCAGGTAGCATCCTGCCCCCACTGAAGTTAGTGACAAAGCTGACAGGATTTCACTCTGAACACCTGATTTACTTTAGCTTCTTCTGCTACTTCTTATACATGCACCCCACCAACTTCAGGCTCTTTCCTGATGACTGACTCAGTGTCACTTTCGTACAGATATGCAAGTTGTACTTCTCTTTCAGCACCCATGAAATGGCTCACACCCTTGCACTCAGAGTCAATGTTTCAGTAACTTTCATGCAGAAAAGACAGAAAGATATAAGCAAGAAAAGCAATTATCAAGAAGGTGTATGAAAGTGTATGTTAGAGCAGGCCACCTTCTTTCATTTACACCACCTCCTTGCTTGTCAGTATGTAAATTGCACCAATTTTGACTCCTTCCATTCTTACTCACACAATGTAGTAAGTGGGAGTAAGTTTGTCTAAAAGAGTCTAAGTGAAGACATGAATCACATCTCATACTGGCCCAGAACTTTGAAAGTATAAAGAGGAAATAAGAAAACTGAGAAAATCTTTGCTATTTTGACAAAATTTTAGTGCAGGATGTCTGGACATCCATTTCTTTTTAAGAAGCTGCAAGTTTGAAACCTGTGTGACTTTGGACATCTCATCTGTATCTATTAAGAATTTGTAATTTCTGAAAAGTGAAAATTGTTATATTTACTTCGTTGTTTTGCATCTTACATTAAAAAAACATACATAGGTGCAAAAATTATGTACTTGTGACACAAAGCAGAAATACACATTATTTTAGGCAGAGAGCAATTTGTATTCATTACAAGCCAATATACATTTTAAAATTCACCACTTCAAGCAAACCTCAGAATCAGGGTTTTTTAAAAGTTTGAAAATACTCTAAATTCATATGAGAAAAAGTTAAACTAAATTACTGGACCTGAACACTTCAAAACCATTGGCCAGTCCATACTTGATTCTACACATGCCTAATCCATCAGTTAGAAGTGCAAATTGTGATTTCTTTGCTTTGGTTGTGCTTGAATTGCACAAATTTCAATTCCTCTTGGGAAAAATAGTCCTATACTGGCAGACTATCGACTAGGTGCACCTTTACCTGCACCTTTACCTACCTCAGAACACCTCTGGTTTTTTCCCAACATGATTTCCAAAAGGACCGCCTCCGGAAGACGGCATTTCCAGGAGTGACGTTATAGCTTCAGAGACGTTGTTTCGATGGCACTGCAATGTCATTCCCAGAAGTACTACCTTCTGGAGGCGGGTCCTGGTGGGAATGATATCACAGTATGACAAGTATTGTCAAGGTACCTGCAGATAGGCACAGAGACTGGGTAATAAAATGCCTGCACATCCGTAGTTACAATGAAACTCTGCATTCTTCTGCTAGCTACTCTTACCTTATTTCTTTGGTCTTCTTGAAGACAGGTTTCCCATCATTTTCTTCTCCAATATCAAAAAGATCTGAATACAGCTCCTTATTTTTGTGGTCGACCTGGAAGAGTGCACACCTATCTGCATTCACCAGGTTTTTTGCATATATCTATAGACAAAAAAATAAAAGGGAAGTTTAAAGGTCAAGAGATCATATTCAGTCATTCATCAAATAAAAGCATTAATCTCCAGAAGGTAGAGGATTTGAGAAATCATCCAGTATCAAAATCTGTTTGAGGGAGCATCTACCTTCACAGCAATCTGTTAGGATACAATTAAAAATGAAAGCGTGTCTTTTGTTCAGGTTTGGTTTTTTTTTTGGTAAATTAGAGTTGTCTAATATCTAAATCTATATATATATCAAATATCTAATATCTAAAGATATTAGAGCCTTGAGTGTTTGCTAAAAATAGGCTTTTTTTTTTTTTTGTCTTTATTTTGAATGGAAGTATATCAGTATTGAACATTCACCAAAGTCAGACATAACAGAGGGGCTAGTGTTTGTTTCCAGAAAAGCTCAGTGTGCCTGTAATACATAACAATGGACAAATAGGGAAGATTAGAAGTGTCATTTATGGATTGCCCTGTGTGGTGGGGTAGGAAATGGCTGTGCCCTCTTTATGCTAGGGACAGTTCTTGTACAAAAGCTGAGATTTAGCAGTTCTACATGAATAAACCAAAGACCACAGAATCCACCAACATCAAGAAAGCACCACAGCACTTGCACAATCTTCATCATACTTTGAAACAGCTAGTTTTATCTTAGCAAAACTAACTGCCAGCCAGCACTGATTGTCAGAATAAACCAGCAGCTCTTCACTGAAGTGTTCCTCAGACATACGATGGGATTTCTGGTTCATTCTTTCCTCTTCTGCTCAAAGTTGAACAAGCATCACTCCATTAATTTAAAATGCCATATAGTCACATTCAAGAACCTGCTCTATCTGATTCAGATAGATCTCATATATATTGCATCTGCTCAGAAAGTATAGTAACTGCGTGGTAGAGCATGATCTGAGGTGGATCTTGATCAACTTTTCAAAATTGTATATAATAGTCATTCAGCCACAGAAAGAGGCTGACTACACACCTTGGTGTGCAATGCATGAAGATGGCATGCTTTAAGAACTGCACAGAATCCAGCAAGACCAGCTCTACAAAACTTGGAGGACCCTCCTGTACTGACAGAGCCTGTGGCTGGAAAGATTCTGTTGCTTTCTATTCCATTTACTCCATTAGAGCTGCAGAAAGTCAGGGAGACTGCAGGCTAAGAGGTAACTTGTGAAATATTTCCCATCTAGAGCATTAAGAAGTTTCAAGATCTCAACCACTCACTCCATTTATTCCTTTGCTCTAAACAGAGTGAATATAAACTAGGCCAAAAAGGAAAAGGGGCTTAAACACCACTAATCGAGAGAAATATTTAATGGGATTAGAAAGTTTGTCTTCTCTAAAGCCTTACCTAAAATCCAGGCCAGTGGCTGAAATGGAGTATCAGTAACAACAGGCATGTCTTGCGTTGGCAATAGGGAGGCCAGAGAGGACCACCGTTTGGGTAGTTTGTAACTTAAGAATATTGGTAAGAAAATTTTCAAGGCAATTTGAACTTCTGCTTCCCCTCCTTGCATCTATATTGAAAGACACCACTAACTTCGCTGAGGGATTTTAATGAAAATAAAAATCAAAAGAATGCTAAAATGGCTGTACTTTTTTCTTTATTACTACAGAAACAAATCAAACTAAGTGCAATCACCTTACAACACAGAGTAAGACACATAATGATAAAATCACACTCCCATAAACTAGCAATAAATGTACAAACACCTAATTCGGTTCACTGGCCCAAGAAACAGCCAACTCCTACAGCTTCCAAAGAAAACTGAGTATGAAACATCTACACAGGTTAAAATGCAGAATCATGATGCAGCCAAGTGTTGGAAAAGAAGATGAAAGAGTAAGCGTATTTTACTGCCAATTGTGCTTTCCACCAGACCTCTATTCATTGGAAAGAACAGGGAAGAATATCAATATTTGTTCTCATTGCCATATGTTATATTACACCGGTTCTTTTAAATGTTAAGCTATTTTTAAGCAGTTCATTTAAATTGGAAAAGTCAGTGTTCAGAAATGTGTCCTATGTGCAGAATTCTTTACTGTGTACTAACTAGAATAAGACAAACACTGCAGAATATTTTCCATTACTAATTCGAGTTTCTAAATAAAACCACTTTAATATTGTTTGCATTCCAAGTTTGTTGTCTTTGAATTGACTAGCTAAAAATACCGCTTTGAAGATTGGAGCAAGTATCAGAGTACTGTCGAAGAGTAATATTTTGAATACACAACTTGCAACAATAGTATCATAGATCCAATTAAGATTTACATTCAGGAGAAAGAACTTCAGTATGCAATGAATGTGCCTGAAGCTAAAAAGCATAATGCATATATTAAACCCTTAAAATGTGCCAAGAACAACCAGTCCATATGCATTTGTAAACACTATTCAGGAAATAAGTCTGAATTCAAAATTGATTCAGAAAATTATAATCTGTTTCTGGACTGTACTTTAATTCATTGATTATACAATCTTGGTTGTTTCAATGGACTTGGCTTTAGTGTTTTTTATAAAGCATCAACTGACATTGCAACCCCAGTTATAGGTGTAAATACTTTTCCAAAGCAAAAGTAATGTCATATCTCACACATCCCATTCAGCAACTGGAACAAATACTCTAGGAATAATGTTTGACCTCTAGTCCTCCCTACAGAGGATAGCTTCTTCAGGAGTGTTTTGCAGCATGTAGCAAATTGAATTTAGGAAAAAAAGAATCAATAGGACAAGCTGAAATGCTAAGAAAAAATGAAGGCTGTTCTGTTACAATTTTCAAGTCTTCTCTAAAACACAATAGCAACTATTTAAGTTCAGACACAGTCATGTTTCATTGCTTATGAAAGCTATGAAATGAAGCTGTTGCAACAATAAAAATTCAAGCTGACTTTTGCCACCTTCTCCCATATAGAGATGTTAATACTGTTTTTATTACATGTCCATTATAAACAGTTCATATAATTCAATGATGCAACATCTTACATCAAGAAAAGGAGAATAAGGTACTTGAATAACTAAGACCAATAAACTTAGAAGTGGAAAAGGCAACTTACCATTATATGTTCAAGTAGAGAATCTATTGCAACTATATTATCAAAATACGTTCTGCAGAGAAAGAGAAGTCAGTAAATATTGGCATTTAGTCAAGCACTTCTCAGACGGCTGACACGGGCTGTTGATTCACAACCTCTTAACAGTGGAGCTCAAATAGGTGAGGACAAACCTGTGCGCACCTTGGAAGATCACTGACTGGCTTGCTGTAGTGCAAGGAAATTGAGAAATGGTCCTAGTTCTATTCCCTCAAATTATTATTCTCCAGTGACAGAATTGTAGAATATTCTCTATAATATGTAGAATTTTCTCTGCAGGCCCATGCTGAGCAGCACCAAGCGTGTATCAAAATGCCTTGGCACTCTTTACACACTGAAAATTTTAAAAGGAGATGTAAAAAAAGGAAAAGAAAAGGAATCCAGAAGATTAAAAAAAAAAATCCTTCCATTGCTGCTATATATCATCTCCATATTTCAAAATATCTCATTTGGTTTATGCATAGAGGTCTTTTGAAATCATATGAGAAATGGCTGAGGGAGCTGGGGATGTTTAGTCTGGACAAGAGGAGACAGAGGGGAGACCTTATCACCACTTAAAACTACCTGAAGGGAGGTTGTAGAGAGGTTGTCACTTCAGCCAATTGACAGGAGATAGGACAAGGGGAAATGGCATGAAGCTGCACAAGGGCAGGTTCAGATTAGACATTAGGAAAAGACTGTTCACTGAAACAGTTGTCAGGGCCTGGAACAGGCTGCCCAGGGAGGTGGTTGAGTCACCATCCCTGGATGTGTTTAAAAAAAGGGTAGATCAGGTACTTAGGGATATGGTTTAGCATAGGACAGGAATGGTTGGACTTGATGATCTTACAGGTCTTTTCCAACTTTGTAATACTGTGATTCTGTGACTATGCATTGAGAATTAATGAAAATTATGTATGAGCTAAATTAACATCTTATTATAAAACCCCGAGCACTATTTAAAAGGCATCAAAGGTATAAAACTCTTAATGTGTCTTTATCCAGTCAGGTGTAGCACGTTGAAGCTGCAGAAAAAGACTGGTCTTTTGACTTAATAAAAAAAGGTATCTCAGTTTCACAGCAAAGTGGTAAATGTCCAAGGACAGTCAAGAACATTGAAAGATAAAGGTCAAACTTATTAGTAAGAGAAGTCTAAATCTTCCACAAGCCAAGTCTTAATAACCCTTGGATTACAATGTTCCCAGCAGACAGAAAGATGTTGTCCCGTGGCCTTGAACATATATACAGCTCAGTTCTGTTTGGGTCTACTGGGAAAGGAATATGTAATACGCTAGTCTTATGTTGTCAGGGACATGAATAGGTGGGCCACTGCATACTATACTCTTTCTAAAATGTTACAGAACATGTCCCAGTGACATTGCATGCTAAAAATTTCCTCACTGAATAGGAAACCCTCTTTCCATGTAAGAAAAGGTACAGATCATTTCTAAGAGGAAACTAATTATTTTCTTGCTAACCCATGTCTTCATCTACATGAAGTTCATAAAGTTCATTAAATGATATCCCAATTTTGTAGCTCAAAACATAAGGGTTTTGTCATTAACATTAAACAATAGTAGTAATTGATAATGCTGCACAAGAGGTATTTCCTTCTAGAAATACATATTAAACATTTGCAGTAATTACTGTAATTTTTATGTAATTATTTTTAAATTTTAAGAAAGTTCTTTAAAACAATCTTAGTATTTTGTACCAAAAGTAAACTGCCAGCCCATAAATTTGGGTAGTTTAATCCTGGTAACATAGCTCAGCACAGATGTTAGCAAAATAAAACCACTCTGGAAAGGACCATAATGGTGTAAGACACTGCAGCAAGAAGGTAGCTCTCGCAAGGGAATGCTGAGAGTGCCCTTTAGGAGACACACTGTGAACCTAAACTGAAATTACAAAAGGTCATCCCCAAGGAAAAAAAAGAGAAGAAAAACATCTGGATACAACCAGCTTGCTCTCCTTGCAAGGGGTAGGCTCCTCCCTGTGGTGTATCACTCCCCATTCCAGGCAGATCAAGTCGGATGCCTGCATTCCTAAGCAATGGCATAGGAATCTTGAACGTCCTCTAACCTCATCAGTTTGAGAATTGCTCATCAAGACCCACAGAAGTGTTTGTTACAGCAAAAATCCAAGACATCTCATTTTTCCACAGCATCATCAGGCCTTTGTGATGCACTTAGAAATTCTTCAACCAACTAGTTTGATAAAACACTGTTAAACATCTGAGACTGTGATTGATCAAAAATTCCACTCTGGTTCATCTTTTAATTTTTTGGCTACCTATGGTATTTAAAGATGCAAATAGCAGCAGCAAAAAAAAGAGGAGGAAGAGCAGGTCACCTAAGATACCAAGTCTAAACCAAAGCTTTCATACAGTCTTACTGTGCTTTCGATTTAATCTTGCATTTATTGAGACAAAATTAAGAGAAAACATGCTACATGCAGTTACAGTCTTTGAAAATGAAAACAGAGCCTCTAGCAAATGTAGGGAAAGAACAATTGTGTGGCAGCCCCAATTTTTCAAGGATATATATATCCATGAAGTACGCATGTATACATTCATGTCAAAATGGGAGGAGGCTGAAGGAAAACTAACTCTTTGTAAATCTTTTCAATCCTTCTAAAATTGGCCATGAAAAGAGATGACAAGCCTATTTGTCACTTGTCAAAAGAGGGCCATGTTTAACTCTGAAAAATGAGGAGGGGGAAAAAAAGACAAAAACCCATACAAGAGACCACGAAAGATTAAAACTCTGTAACTGAATGTTGCACGTTCTTTTGTACCACCACCAAAAAAAGTTTTAACAGGTATACACCACTGCCACCCACATTGTTCAACCTTGTCCCTGCGCTGAAGTGTGCCTGCCCTCTGAGGTGTGCCTTTGCACCTACTTGTGAGCTACAGGTAGATTGGAAAAATGTTAGAAAAGCTCATCAAAATAAATTGACAGAAATGATATTGCAAATCACACCTACTTTGATACATCAAGCAAGAAGTCATTCAGTTCTGTCTGCTTGGCAAGGCCCCGGCACACCTGGAAACATATATCATGTTATCATTTGCTCCAGAGGAACACTGCAGTCCAAGTCTGCCCATTTAATTTGTACAAAAAAATACCACTGCTAGTATATACATATGTAACAGCACTGTATAAAATTAAAAGCTGGGTTTATGTGCTGGGTTTCAATCTCAGCTATCTTGCTGCTCAGTTAAAACTGTCAAACGCAAGCAATGTCTTTCTTTGGACTCTTTGAAAGACATTGATTGTCACGCTTGCTCATGCTGTTTCAAAGGCTGCCACTCAATGTGGGTAAGGAGCCAACTTAATGACATATCCTTATCCAGAACCTCAGTTCTTCTGAGAATGTTGAATATTTTGTTTGCTTCCTTCCTTACCATACTCACACCACTTCTTTTTTCCAGGTTGCAAAGTAGCATGTAGACACAACTGAAGCCTGACATCAGGCAAGTTTAAATACGTTAAGTAGCAGGTGAGATATACCTGACTTTTGGAGAAATCAGCATGAATATGAACATACACACACAAAAAAGTCTGCTTACCACATTTTAGAAGCAAAGCGTTAGATGAAGCACAGTTCTGAACTGCAATTTTATTTCACCTAAGCTCACACTCTGTATCTAAAGCACAAACGTACACCTCTCTAGTACTAAAGCCAGCACTGAGGTCAAAGAAAGAAAAAAGCCTCTACTGTTTGTACCTTTTACACAATAAAATATCACTCAGAAGTAGTAATTATCTTTCATCTGTGCAATGCAAATATAAATAAATATGCAAAATATGACCAACTACATCCATGTGCCTTACTGTTGCATTTAATTAGGTAACTATGTACAACTCTTGATATGCTCTACTTCCTAAAAACCCACTGTAAGTCTGGTAAGTATGGCCCAACACCAGATCAAAACATTTGCATTCTCCTCATGCAAAAACCTGGGCAGCTCAAGCTTTCTGCTTAGCAGAAGGCAGAGAAATTGAAATTACCATGGACAGTCTTAAACTGAACTTTCCATGTTGTGTTTTCTTAGGTGCAAAAGACTTCTCAGTTCAAGAGGGAGTCATCATTACAAAGGGAAGCTACAACTAACTGCATACAATTGCAATTCCTCTAATGTACAGTAGTCTGTGCCAGCTAATTCTGCCTAAATGCACCTGGGTGCATGACCATCCTAAAACAAGTCAATGACTTACGGCACCAAGGTGGCAGGCAGATGGAGCCTAGAAAAGCGGGAAGCTTTGTGCAAGTCTTCTGCCAAGACTATGAAAGACACCTTGAGAAAACATAATGTCACAAACTGCCTCCTGTGAGTTGACAGAAGAACCTGTTTTAGCATCTTCTGAGAGTTGACAGAATATGTTTAGTTTCAGTGTTAACATCTTCTCATAGCTGAAGTAACAAAATCTGGTAGCAGAGCTGCTGGTGTTCACTAGAGCTACTTGTACTGTGTGGAGCTTCATTAGGCACCTGACTAGAGACAGCATGAAGCATTCTTGGGGGGAGGAGTTATAGGACCATGAAGCAGCTAGCAAGGATGGCTTGAAGTAAGCTTATCCAGGAACACCTAATAATCTCAAGCTGAATACCAAAGCAGGAGGAAAGCAATTAGCTGCCCTGAGGGGTTACCTTCTGACATGAAAAAACCCACCAACCTGCAAAGCTATTGTAATTCCATTTTACCAATTATATTTCTCCTTTGCTAAGGTTTCTTTTTTCTTTAATAAAAATGTTTTAAAATTATTTGATCCATGGTTGCAAAGAATGAAAACTAGCTCAGGTTCAGGGAAAGGGCTTGTACCGTGTTCCTACTAATCAAGTTCTGGCAGAAGGGTTACGTAGCGATGGGGTAAAATAAAAAAAAAGAAAAAGGAAGGGAAACCCACCCACACTTACCTGTACTTGATGTATTGCTACTGAAGCCCATGCAAGATTTGCTGTTGCAACCTGAAACAAAAGAGAAGCAGCTAGCTCTGAGAAAACCTTGAAAACTGCACATCAGTTATATGCTCGCTTTCTCTATCTACCTAAGTAAATTGACAAAGCTGCTTTAGACAGCAGGCAGCCACAATTTGTGGGAATACAGCTATTTTGTGAAAGCCTCAGTATACTTGAGAGTATTTCTATTTAAGTAAGGTACATTCAGGCACAAGGGAACAATCCTCTTTTTCTTTTTTCTTTTCTTTTTTCTTTTTTCATTTTCTTTTTCTTTTTTTTTTTTTAATTAAAAAGATGCCTACCAATGCTCTTCAGAAGCAGCATTGGGCATCCATCAGCTCAGAAATACAACTTCACAACAAATATCCCATAAGCTGAGGGCTTTAACAATTACTTTATATACACTGTTGAAAGGCATCTGCCACAGAAATAAAATATCCCATAATATCTTACTGGAGCTGTAACTGTTCAGCCACAGCTATTTCCAGCTGTAAGCAGGCACCGCTTCTTTCACTACCATTTTGGTGGCAGAAGAACCAGACCCAATCCCTCAGCTCAAGACTAGGGTTTTAAGTGTGACAGTTTCCAGGCAACTTTTCAAACAAATGTCATGTAAACTGCAGTTAATGAAGATATGCTACCGTTCATAATCTCCTGTCCTTGAAACACAGGAGCTTTATAGGAACACAGAGGACAAAAGTACAAGAGGTCTGGTGCTGCATACCCTCATGAGGGTAGCTTTTTTTTTTTAATTTGGGGTGTTTTTTTAAAATAGAACACATTGTACACATTTTATAAAAACTACTAATGGTATCTCATGGCTTTCTGAAACCTGAAAATGAAAAGAATGCTTCAGAACACTCAGTAAGTGACCTTAAAAAAATTTTAATTTACTCGTAAAATACTCTGTTTAGCAACCAGTCTTTTCAAGTGGAATGTTCATGAACTTCAGTTACAGAAGGTATTTCATATAAGATAAAAGACTCATATTTGTTCAGAACAGCACGTGCTTGAGACCAATCTGAATTGGAGATTGATTAGTGTAATAGGATGATTTAAAAAAAATAAATACATTGTGCGTAAGTAGCAGAATTAATGAAGACTGTTTTTCTATGAATGCCTGTTCTTTGTTCTGTGAGTAGGGTCACTGACACCACCACACTAGTCCAGTCTCCCATCATGACCTCTGCTTAACGCTGAAAATATACCATGGGCAACACTGAGGCCACAGCGACACTGACTGCCCAACTGATATACATGTATGAGCAGCACATGCACACTAGGCTACCCAGGTTACTCATACAATGAACACTGCTGGTTTTTCCTTCCTTGGGAGGGCTAGTTTTAACATCCTTGTCTGCATATTTTCTGTTCTTTTCACAAGAGCAATTCCTGTTCAGTATATTTAAACTGCTTGATGTTGCATCTCATATCACTATTGAGACAACAGACCTAGCTAGAACTCACCCACTTTGTTCCCTTCCCCAGAAAGGGTACAGAGAGGAATGAATGGTACATTCATCTCAACATGAGAACCCTCTTAATGTACAAATGGGACATATACAAGGATTCAGACATGATAGCTGCAAAGATGCACTTCCAACATCTTTAATACAGCGATAGCCTTTGAGACATCTGCTCTGTTTTCTAATTAGTTTGAACTTTGCTAACAACTCATAATTTTGCATTGACAAATGGACATGTACGGACAATGTAGATACAAAGGCCTTCTATAATTACAGTAAACCATGCAGGGTGGAGAACAGACTTGGAAACAGAAGATGGTTATGAATAGGAATATCTGANGGGGTGTGTGAAGCAGAAGAGAGCTCTTCAAGTGGCACCTAGATTCATCCAGGTACCAGCACATCCACACACAGTTTCTAAAGACAACTAGGTCAGGAGACAAAAGGCACCTAGTAAATTCTGATGACTTACAGAAATGGGACAGGCAAGAGAGATAAAAGATGCTAGCTCCTAAAGGCTACACAAAAGGCTGACCAAAAACCTGCACATAGTTACCAAGCTATTAAGAAACCAAGAGACATAGGGACTCAACAGCTGTTCCCTTGTTCTCCATGTTGTGGCAAGGCATCCTGGAAAGACTACCTGGATACATGCATCTCTATGCACAACTCTTGGAAACATCACCTGAACACACATATATTGGTGTCTGAGAATGTGTGGATGTAAGAATGTGAGCGCAAATATATGACACCTCGTTTGCTTCACTTTTGTTTGAAAGTAAAATCCCTTTCTCCTCCTATGAGACCTAGCTTTGAGTCATGCTATACTGTTGTTGCAACAGTGAGTAACAATAGGGCTCATTCTTTTGAGAAGTCTCAACAAAAATGTCAACTAAAAATAAATTTAAAAAACCCTAAATCTTTCCATACCACAAAATAAAGCTTTTCTGGAAATTTAAAACTGAAACTTCAGAGAACTCAGCAATGTCCTTTTCGTATAAAACTATTTGATTGTTGACATTTGATTTACACTTAGATTTCATTTCCTTGATCTGCATTAATTACTCTAACAATAATCAATAAAGAAACCTTAAATCCATTTTTCCACAAAAGAACATGAGGAAAAGTTCTTGATGTGTCCCTTATGTGTATATGTAAATTTTACCTCCTGTGACTGAAAACACCAACCTTTTTTTTTTTCCTCAATAATCAACATTCTATGAGAACAAAAATCAAGTATGAAAAAGGTTTTAAAAAAGCCCCCAAAATGTAAGAGGAGCGAGAGAAGGCAGTATGGAGGGGGCTGAAGTGCTGACCATTGGGGAAATGGGGAAAGGCTGGGTGTGAGCTCACCTCTTGGTGACTAAGGTGGAAGGCTTCTTTGCCCCAGTGACGGTAAAGCTCCAGGATACCAATCAGATCACCAATTGCAGTGACAATTGGCAAACACAGAACAGATTGGATACGAGTCCCTGATTCCAGGCCAGTACCTTTGGGAAATCGCTCATCCTAGAAAATGTAAACATAGTCTGATAAAACGTAAATATCATAACATTAACATGAAAGATATACTGATGTTTTCCTCCCTCCCCTGGTTGATCAAATCGGTAGGAAAATGATAAAATTCACCGAAACTCAGCATAATTCACACACAGTATTAGGATATCTACTAAAAAATGCAATAAAAATTTCTCAGTTAACATATACGAATAACCAGAATTAGCTGTGATATTTAATCCAGTTTGGGGTTTGTTTTTATAATACATTTTCTCTAATCTCATAGGAAGCAAAGCCAGCATTTCATTGCTAGTGCTAGTCCAGATTAAGTAAAATCCCAAACAGCACAACCCTACCACCACCCACCACCTCCCCCCCGAGAAAAAACCCCACCCCAAAGCATTTGTAATCCTCAAGTGGACTGCTTAGTTTTCAGTGTTACCAAGCAGAGTGCAGTGCTTGCAAGAGAACAAAAATCAAAACCTGAGGCTAAATCATTAGGTTACACAGAGTTATAATCCTCAACCAACTCCTGAGGAGGAAAAAGTGTTCTCCAAAAAGTCTTCATGAGTGTAATAACCTTTCTCCTTCCCTCAGTTATGCATCCTGAATAAACCAGTGAAAAAGTTATAGGAACAAATGTTAAAATAATCCTACCAGCTGCTATGAAAGGCCCAAATTCATAAGTTTTAATCTACACAGGGAATGTCCAAGGCTTTATAGCTTTAGTTCACCACGCAGGAAAACTCACAAAGACCCGAGAAACCACCTGGATGTGGATGTGCAATAAATAGCTGATGTGAAGTGTGGGAGACCCACTTCATTGCACATCAATCCCTCAGTACTTGATTTGTACCAGATGTTCCCTGCAGGCTGCTTAGGCAAGACAGACACTCCTTAAAGGCTGATCAAAATCTCTCCTTTCTCAAAGAAAACAGCAAGTAATCTCTACCTTAATTATTAAGATGACAATCAATCTGAACAGCTAGGAACAAATGACAGACAAAAAAAGAGTGGGAAGCACTTTGCAACATGAGCCTCCTGCTTTTACTTTTTAATTCTGTCCTCAAAAAAGAAAAAAGAAAAAAAAAACAACAACAAAAACCCTTGCAACTTCTTCTCTTTCACTGTTGAAATATTCCTTAGAATCACACAAAGGCAAACCTTGTCTCCAAAACGAATCTTCCTGTTTGGTCAGTAATGCACTAATTCTGTACATCAACTAAAAAGTTCAAAACTCATCCCCCGCTATCCTCCCTGCCTTTATTGTAAATCTAAAAAAACCTATACAACCTTCATGTACCAGGATATCCTATCAATTAATTGGAAGTTACCAGTAACAATTTAAGCCTTATATGTGACTGAAAAACCTAACAGCATATAAGATCTTCATAGTCCAGGTTGTGTTGAAAGCACTGCCTGCTACTACAGACAGGGAAAGCAGCTTCCACCTTCTGCTTTCATAGTTCTGTTGAAATGGATTCATATTAGGTGTTTGGTACTTTGTTTACAGCCCTGTTTTTATCAAATATTTTTCAAAATAGAGACAGCAAGGTCCAATTTTGGCCACAGTATCCAAAGACTGCTACTGTGAATGGAACATAAAAAGGATAGCAAGCACTGAATAGAGAACTTCCTTGGTGTTCTTATCAACAGCTGATCATAAAGGTTTCTCGTAAAGTACAGTTTAAATACCAGCTTCAACTATTGTATAGATGTGACTACAGGATGAAGTTTTTGTAAAAAATTGGAAAGGACAGACATACGGAGTGCCAAGAATTATCAGAACATCACCCCAGGTTTTTCTGAATCCTTTAATTTTTATATGAATTATATTAAGAGAACCTTTATGTAGATCTACCTGTAAGTATTCTAGCTTTACATTACTATAAAGCAGAGACCAAAATCCTCTCTGAAAACCACAATTCTGATTGACATTCTCGTTAGTGTGAACCCTGCATTATAATTAAATAAAACTTTGATTCACTATGTGGTAGTTGTCTTGTTTGGGATTCGTAGATAATACATTTCAAGACCAGAAGAAAATGAATTTTAGCTGATAGGCTGGGGTTTTTCTCTCTCAAAGCAACTATGGTATCCTTATAGTTTCCTTATCTGACAACAAAAAAAAAAAGTGTTAAAAAAACCTATCAACTTTAAACATAAAGGAGATATTCTGAAATCATTCCATCAAGCTAATCTAAACTCTTTTCTTGGTAGCAAGACAGATGTAAATTTTATCATTATACATTCAGCTCAATAAACGTTTCAGCATCAAAATATTCATTCTCAGAACATGCTGCAATCATCTCATTAAAAAGAGAAAGCTTTTTACCCCCAGAATATCTTCTACTAACAACGTCTTTCTGGATCTAGCTACATAAGCAGATACTGTCGTGCCATGTGCAATGGGTCCTGCAGGAATGAGACGCGGTTGTCCTTCTTTAGCTCCCGGTGGTGTAAATATACACAAACTCTAGTTACAAGGGAAAAAAAAAAAAGGAAGGAAAAAAAGAAAATAATCCAATTAGCCAGCATGTTTAATTTTACAGAGTTACTGTGCAACCTACGTAGTGTAAAGGATTAGATAAAGCAAATGTAGAGAAAACCAGCCTTCAACAATGAAAAGTAGTTGGATAAACACCGCTCAACTTTTTGGAAATCTTAGGAAATTCCACTCCAAAATTACCATTTAGACAGTGGATAACTCTTCCACTGAAGTCAGTTATTACTTAAATCAGGGTTGGATGGCATTTACCTTGAAGACAGTACACCACACGAAGATCACAGAGGTAAATAATACCTTGTAAGAGAAAAATTTCGCTTTTCTAGGATGCACCAATCTATTTCAACAGAAAATACTCAAAAGTAGAGATAATCTTTAAATTTCTTGTTTATCTCATCCCAAGGAATTGGAAAAGTAATCCTAATACTCTATTTCCTGAAATCCAAATGAAATGTATTTGTCCCTTGTACTAGAAGAAACATCTATTTCACTTGCTGCCTACATAAAATTGTCTCATTTATTAAAAAGTCAAGTATGACAACGTACACAACCAAAACTCATCCAAAAACATCTGATAATTGTTCTATAGCCAAAATATTAAGCAGGTTAACACCAGAATGAACGAGATCACAAATACAGAAAGAAAATGAAACACAAAGAACAAACCTGCAAGCCCTTCTCTATGCCAACACACTTCAAATCTAAAATTTCATTCATTATTTGGATGAAAAGCAAACTTTATGGAACAGTAGAACGCTCTGACACAACGTTCCTATCACAGTTTGTAAAATTTTCCACTTATTTTCACCTTGGACAATCTGCAAAGAAGCAGCCCCCTACCAGAACTGATTTTTAAAGTCACAAAATGACCAGAAAGACTGGTCTCCAATGCTGTTAGCAGGAACAGTTCATTTTACAGGCAAAATTTTCATCTTCTGTTTCATTTTTCTACCTTTGTCTCATTACATCCATCAATTTATGTTTCTCCTAATGTTACAGAATCCCAGAGGCTCTGAAAATTTTAAAGCGTTTATCACTGTCACAACCTATTCAGCATAGGAGAGGTATCACCCTTTAAACACAAAGGGAATTTAGGCACATGAAGAATAAATTACATGGCAAAGGTTACACTAAGTGTTAGAACAGCGGAAATCAAATCTGTATTTCTGAGACTTCAGCTTAATTTCCTTAATTTTCTCCTTATATATTTTTAATATTAACACAAATAAAGAGCCACCTCAGAGACCCACCTCCTATTGGAAAATTGTGTGTTCTTATTTTGTCAACAAACCAATTAATTTCACTGATAAATTTGTAAGATGAGGAGTATATAGAGAGCGCTCTGGTGGTTCTTAACTCTATTGCTAAATAGCTATATGATATTAAACTATGAATTTAACGCACATGAACCAAGATTAAATATTTTAAGCAAAAATCCCCGCTAGGAAAATAGAATTTATTTATTCTTTTTTATAATTTACATATATAACATGACAGATAGATGGTAGTGCCACCACACAATGCATTACTAACATTCCTGGTAAGAATGGCCACATGTTGTGCCTCTCCTTCATACTGACTAAATTTACTATCAGACTGCTTTTATTAGGGCTGCTATGAAGGTCAATTGCCCGAGATTCTACAGCATCAACGGTTACAATAATTAATGTTAATTGCATCTAATCTGTCTCCTACATTTATCATTCACAAAGGTTTCTGTAACAGTAGACAAAAGCAGGTGCACGGGTTCTCCAGATTCCAGTAATAGGGAGTTTTGCACTGGAACTGCTATTTAATATTATTCCATTATATGCATGCTTAATTCCCTGCAGGAAAAACAAACAAACAAACAAAACAAGCCCACAAAAAACCTCACAGGAAAAAAACCACCCAAACACACAAATCACAGAACCAACAAACAGCGACAAAACCCCACAACATAAAATTTAGAAAAATCTATGGGTCTAATTCATTGAAGAAAGTAAGTGAAAGCTAGGCCCTATGACATCGAGCATCTCTTTTTTTGGCTCTCCTAGGCCTGTGAGGTCAACATCCCTATAGCACCTGAGTACCTCACAGTCTCTAGCTATGCAATATTACAACTCCCCTGCAAGTTGAGCGGTGATGTCCTCATTTTACAGATGGAAACTGCAATTTAAAAAAATGCTATTATATTAATAAGGTTATTTTAGCTGAGGCCTCAATTACCATTTGAATACAAACTTCACAGCTCACCATACAGCCCGCAGAACGCCTTGCACTATGGCTCAGAGTTAGAGTGAGCCCAATGGATCAGAATCATAGAATGGTTTTGGTTGGCAAAGACCTTCAAGATCAAGTCCAATAATCTCTCCAGCCCTACTAGGTCCAACACTAGACCATGTCACCAAGTACAAGACAAAGAAAACTCAGGCACGAAAGAAAGGAAACGACTTCAGAAATCGACAGTTAACTATTTGGGCCCTGCAAGACTGGGTAAATTACTAATCAGGTTGTTTCCTAGCACTGAATATTAAAGGTACAATTTGCAGTGAAAATTCAGCATCTACTGTCATCTGTAAAAAAATGAAGTGATGATATGCAATTCATCTTCTCATAATTATAATTTCTTTATTCTGCAAACATACAAGGCACTTTATGAAACTTAATAAACAATTCCCCAAAGAACACACTGAAATCTTNTTTTGGAAGGAGGATGTTGTACTTTATGCTGAGGGGAAAACAAATGCTCAGAGAAAAGTATGGAATTCAAAGCTGAAATACAAGTAAGGTCTACCCAAGAAGAGCCAGTAGCCCAATTGTTACAGCATTCAGTGAGTTCAAAAGAAAACCACTCAAGATTCTGACAAACCAGTAAACAGTACATTTGTCTTGTTCTTCAGCACTAAATCAGGCTGAACTTTTCGAGGTTGCAAGACAAAGGGGGGTATTTACTCCATTTTGATGTCTTGCATTATGGTACAATGAAATTTTAACGTTTTCTGTTTATTCTGATCCCAAACCTCAACCTTTTTCTTAAAAGGCACTTACACTCACAGCTTCTTTAAAGCATGGCCTTTAGCAGTAAAAGACACTGAGTAAATCAGAATGTTTATTTTCCATATGAATTACAAGAATTTGCTACAAAAACAGTGCAACACACAAATAAATACACAAAACCCAAACAACAAAATCCAATAAATCAGTACATTGAATCTGCCAGAACAAGCCTGCTCAATCTGCCAGGATAAAAAGCTCCATTTACTCTTACTTCCTCATAATCTAATGAAGATACATATAATTCTTAAATGAAAACTTAGTTTCACGGTTACTTGCCTTCATAAGCTTCAGTTTCATATTTTTACATGCACTTAAATAGCATGAACAAGAACATTTTACATAAAAGATCCAAAAAAAGCACCCATGATCTGAAAAAAAGTACATTATTCTGCTAAAACTGAAGAAACCACAGGTCATGATTTATTTAAATCAGGGTTCTGATACAAAATATTTTTTAAAAAAATCAAAGAAGCTAGAAAAAGGTTTAGAACATAAAGGGCACCGACATACTGAAATACATACCTTCACAAATATCTGACTTGCTACACTACGTGTTTATAGGAAAAAGTACTTTTATAGTAGTAACAATAACAGTATAACATGTTCAATATTGAAAAGGTGGTTCATATTGCAGAGTACTACAAAATGTAGGAGATGAAAAACAGTGTTTAAAGTCTGAATTATATAGTCTAACTAGTGGAATGAGTCAAATTAAATTCACGGGACACTGGAGAGCAAAGTTTATGTCTCCAAAGATTAGCACTTTTATTCACACCATTATTCTTACTTTTTCTTAAGACATATTTGGTTCTTTATGCCAAGATAGCAGTGTGTGATGCTTAGCAAAGTAACTACTTCATTTAAATAACGTGTATAAAATGTGCTTTTCCACACTGGTCTCCTGAGTCATGCCCATAGCTAAACATAAAACAATGCACGGTCTTTCTCTTCTCAGGAACAGCTTCTCAAAACAAAATGCAAGATTAAAAAGACAAAACCAAACAGCCACTTTCACTAGAAAACAAAGAATTCTTATTCAACAGATACATTTTTCTCCAGAAAAGGCCTTCACTACATCTTCAATAGCCAAAAAACTGTTGACACCATGAAGCACCGCTAGCAAAAGTTGCTTTCCCCAGCACAGTCTTTTCTGTGTCCTTGTGTTAAGTATCAGTTTGGCTGGTAAACCCCTTTGTTGCTACCACCATGAAGTACTACTGTGAATATGAATCCCTACGGTGGAAAAAGCTCATGAGCATGATTGTACTTCCAGTAATAAAAAGTTTTGCAGAAGCAATCCCATTCTGCTTCTTAGGGGAAACTACAAACCCCATCATTAAGGGGTCAGTGATCAAAAAAACTCTCCAAACTACCTTGCAGGTCCTAAATTTGTCACTATTCCTCGTGACACTGTACAGGTAGAAAAGTGTCTGCACAAGGACAGACATCAAATGACAAGAAAAAAGAAAGGCTAGTTTTCTCATAAACATATATTAGCTGCAATTAGTCCATAAGCTTCTGCCATTCCAAGCTGAGTTTATACATGCACCTTACAGAGTTTCATGACTGTTGATACATTCCATATATGATAAATTTAAATTTGAATGAGTTTAAACATTTAGTGCCAATTAAGGATGTGGATATTATTCTAGAGTTTTGCTGGGGTTTTGTTGCAAATATTTATGTATCCTCAAGGCCATCAATGGTAAGGTCAGCCAAACAAAACGCAGTAAGAACAAAAAAAGCTGTGCTCTGCTCTACTCTGGCATGTTATTTGAAAAAATCTCAGAGACATCCTACAGACACAGCTTTAAGGGAACCTCTTTCGTTACCACTGTCCAAAACCATCAGGTTTTTCACATCACCTACTCAGCTCACATTTCCTGATTTTCTTTTTGCTTAAGAAAATGCTTGTAACATAAAATGTACTGTAGTGATCATAAAATTTGAGGCTCACCTACTGTCTTCTAACCATGAATCACTCCAGTATTCTTTTAATTTGCAAATGCATATTCAAACATCCTTCACCAGCTTAAAGGGTAATTAGAAGTGTTCCAATGAAGACATCAGACAGCTTCACAAGCAAATGAAGAAATGGATAGATGTGACCCTTTTAAATCACTTGCGTTTCTTTAGTGGGTTGGAATATTTTTCTTCAAAAACAGACTAACAGTTTGCATTTCTGGTAATTACACTGAACAGTGAGATTAACAAACAAAATAAGGAACTAGTGGATTTTCAGGCACAACTTAAACAATATATAGTTAATAAAAATGGAAATATGAGAATATAAACTTTCATGATTTCCCAAATACTACACTGATAATTCACAATATAGTAAAAGGGAAAGGTTGAGGAGACAGCAGGATGTCTGTGCACTGCTTGCAGCTTCGTTTGCTGCTATAACCACTTGCACTGAGAACGTAAGTCAGTATCAGAAACAGACAAATGTGAGTAGCTCTTTTCTGACACTGCAGTGCCACTGCCTCTCTCCTGGCAAAAGTTAAGTAATAAAAGATACCTAGTGTAGGCAGAACATTAGGTATCTCTACCACTGATTATGGAGAAGGCAACCAAGCTGGGACAGTCACTCTGGGTTTAATAAAGTACAAAGAGGCAACCACTGGCTTGGAGAGCAAATCCTTTGGAAACTTCCATGTTCATGCATGGTGGTACCTGGCATTCAGTAGGGTCCTGCAATTCCCGACTTTGATCTGCTTCCCCAGCTTCCAGGCATGCACACAATCTCCTTACCTACATGAAACTCAACTACCCTATTGCCAGTCTTTCAAATAAGTTCCATGAGGTGATGGACTTCTTTCTTTAAATGTAGCTAGGCAGGGGAACACTGAAGTCTGACAGCAGAAACCTCCAATACCTTGTGGGAACCTCAGGGGACACAAGGTGCTTCCTTTCCTGCCTTCTGTCACATGACAGACTGTTCCAGCTGGGCTCAAAATCTTCAAAATTATTCCTTCTCCCCCTCCCAGTTTAATCTGTTAATTAGTTTTGATAAAGTCATTAATAAAAATAACTTCTATTAATTTTGACTGACATTAAAATGTGAGTTGGGATTCACTAATGGTCTTGGCATGACCACAGAGATCAAGAGACGATAAAAAACACCAAAACAAAACAAAGTCCAAAACAAATTACAACCATAACAAAAGTTCAAACACTGGTGTACACAGAGAAAAGTAACAAAATTCATCCTTTTAGAGGCACTTTATGTATAGGCAACACATTGTAATACCTAATGTCTTTTAAAAATGCCAATCTTCCTGTCTACAGGAGTGCAGAATGATGTAGACTGTAATCGGTTCTTGAGGGATATCAACTTGACATCATTCTTAATTCACAGCTAAACACAGCAAACTTGGCTTTCAGATACATAACAAAATTAGTATGTATCCAATAAGCCAAAATACCACAGATTTTGGTACTCCTCTTGGCACCATGCACACAGTCTGTTAAAATTATGAAGTAATTTATCTTGAACCTCTTTTACTGCAGCTGAAAAAACCCTCATTACTGCTTGTTTGCAACAGTGAAGAGCATGCACATGCAGAATTGCTAATGTTCATCTTGCGATGGAGTCAGAAGTTGGCTTCACGGCTGTTTATTCTAGAGAAATTCTAATACTTGAGAAACAAAGCAGATAATAAACCAAGTAAAAGAAGAGAAGTGGCAGCTCAAGTCTCATAACAGTGTACCATCAGCACATCCTGACAGATATTCTTACCATGATTAAGAAAGTACCTATGGTTTTCAGGTTCTTTCTGATGAAGAGGTCAACTACAGGTGGTATCAATGCTATTTTTCTAGTGGTTGTTGGCATGAAGTCAGTGGGAAGCACAACATCAAAACTCAACCTAATAAGGTTACAAACCTTTCAACTAATTATATATGAAGTTTGCCAGGCTGGATTTGAACTGCAAGCACATATATCTTGCCATTTCACAAACTGCATGGCTGTTTCTTCTTTTTTTTATTTTTTATAATAGTTCTTATAACTAAGCATATATCAAAAACTGATTTTTCTAAAATTTCTTTGCAGAAAAGAGGTCTGGATAAGAATCAGGTTTAATGATTAGAATGAGAGTTAAGGTATACACGTGAGAAGCATTGCAACAAAAAAAACCAGTGGTTCGGTGGTAAGCGGGATCTGGTTTCTTCCATAGCAAATTTTGCTGATAAAACTGGCCCTAAAAATACTTAATAAAACCCCATTTAATATTCAACTGATATTAAATGAAAGCCTTAACACTAAAGCATTGCTATATGACTTGATGCTTGCAGAAAAGAAAAAAAAACAAAACCATGAGAGAGAAATGGGAATTAAGCAAGTTAATATTAAGTGAGCTTAATTGCTTTTGCTGCTTTTTTTCTTTTCTTTTTCCTTTTCTATTCAGTAACAGCAATAGATTATTACTCTCTGTAAAAGACATAAACCACACACAGCCTAATGGTAAAATTATTTGCAGATAGGTAAAAAGGCTGTGCTCCCAAAGCCAGGGTTTTTTTTCTGCAGGAATAAAACTCATTACAAAAGCAATGATGACTAAGAAAAAGCAGACAAAGAGAACTAATTTGGAAAGCGTCCACAGACAAAAACCTTGGATTTGTAAACTGGCTAAATTGATGCAGTAGTCCAATAGTACCATACTAAAATCTTAATGAGCTATGTGTCATAGAATCCTGGGTTTAAATACAAGTGCAGCAGTCCTATCACATGAAGCCCACAGGGATAACAGGAAAAGAAAAATCAACAGCAACTACCTCCACTGTTTATAACAACTTATTTCCTTCTGAATAAGAGACAGAGTACTTGACAGGAGATCTGTCCACACTATGCAGTTTAAAAAGACCAATGTTGGATATTTGTGAAATTAAGATGACACACTTACATGCAGTAAAACAACTACTAGTTGTGGGGTTTGGTTGTTTTTTGGTTGGGTTTTGGGGTTTTTTTAGTATTTTCATACTTCTGAATGTCATAAATTTCTAACTGCACTTCATTCTTGGAAAGTTTCCAATTGAAAAACACCACAAAAATTACAGCAGTTTCTTGACACAGAAAACTAAGTTGATATACCTCTCTTCCATCCCTTCCATTTTTAAGGCATGGTCAGCTAAGCATTTTTCTGAAAGATGTTTGTCCAGACAGCTCTCAAACACCTCCATGGATGAGGATACCTGATGTTTCACATGCAACACTATCTCTAGTGCTCCATCACTGCCACAACTGGGGAAGCTTTCCTAATGCCAATTCAAGGCCACTACTTCTCGCCCTACTCATCTACACCTAGTCTTTAGACTTAGCAACACCTGTTGTTTTGTTTCCTGACCATCCTCCCTGATCATTCCTGGGTTTACTTCAGCTCCTTACAGTCATTACTTTACATAAAGGCTAGATTTCTGCTTCTATTACCTACAACTTCTTTGCTAGAACAATGATACTGCTGACTCACATTTACTTTCAAATTCACTGCAAACCCCAGAATCTTTCTCTAAGACATCAACACAGAGTGAGGGGCAATGTATGGAGAGCACAGCATTTGCCATCACGGAATCATCAAGTTTCTTCAGACCACTCTCCCAAGATAATTTTGAATTCTAATCCATCCCTACAAAACCACATCTGCAGTCCTTCCCAATTTCATGTGAAATGTACATCTCACAAGCCTATATTCTTTCTTCACCCATGCATAAATGAACATACTGAGCAAAACCAGGTCCAGGATTTCTTTCAGTTTGATAATTTATTGACTTAAACTCAAAAAAGCTTTCTCCCTCTGCCAAGTATCACTATTCACTGGCAAATAAGGAAGCAAGAGACTATTTCCACTTCATTTATAAAAAAAGTAGGCCAGACACCAAAATTTTCTGAACCGACTTACAGTTCCACCTGGAAACATGTTTAGATTACTCAAATTTCAGAGGAGGTGTCTACACATTCAAAATAACATACCTTAACCTGGCACAAAACACCTGAGACAGTTAGCAAGCAGTAGTTTTTGCAAAAACTGAAGTGAATTCACTAGGTGGCACTGCACATCAAGCTGCAACAATTTCTGCATGACCAGGAATTCCAGAATAGCTTAATAAGATACATCCTGAAGCACAGAGTATGTGCACATATTTGTGGCCTCACATAATTATTTCTTACAATAAAGCTATTGGAAACTTCTGTCTGTCTGTCAACACAATTTGCAGTTTCAGGAACTAAGCAACACTCACAAGTCATAGTAAAAGCTGCTTTAAGCATATGCCTATTAAATTTGCAGTGATACATCTTTACGCAGGAATCACAATGTAATCATGAGGTGAATTACTCACACAAATAAGGACTATAAGCAAGAAGCATCTGAAGAATCAGATAATATAATAATACATAAAGAAACTCTGCAGCCACGATAAATATTTTAGAAATATTGCCTTGTAAAGATGTCAGCTTACGGGTTTAAATCCATGCCCAGCTAGCATGATACTTAGGCACGTTGATTTACATGCACACGCCATCCTATAGGAGGATTTCAGAAAATCCTTTAAGTCATATTTGAAGATGATATTCAATTAAGGTCATAGCATGAGATTACAAACTACATATTCAACCCCATAAGGAATAAAACGGAAAACTGAAATAAAGTCCTTTGTTGGAGAGCTGTGAAACTTTTCTGTTTGATTTTGAAATGTTTCTGCTCTCCAGTACATAACATTTGCAAAATGGCTTTTATGTACCTTAATAAAAAAATCATATTTGCATAACCACACTAACACATGGACAAAGACAGTTTCTCAGATACAGAGAAAGTCCAAGACCCAGACGCTCATTCTTCTGGCGCCAATTCTGAGTAGTATTTGCATAAAGATTTGCACTGTAACATGTGATTGGTGCAGCATCTTCATTTCAAGCAAATTCACTCAAGTAAAGATCTTGAAGTTCAATCTGACCTGTCAGCCAGAAATTACCTTGTCCTTACACTGTTATCCAAATTATAACACATGTCAAGATATGGTTTTGTATACTTCAATAGATAGAAAGAAAATAAGGCCATAAAGGAACTTTACATACGGACAAGTATTTTAACAAATTCATATTTGTGCTGTCCAACTCCATAGGAATTTATACTAAAACAAGGTTCTCCTTTCAGGCCCAGCATTTAAAGCCCTAATTCTCAAAGAGACATATAGACACCACTCTAGAAAAGCTGGATTCAGCCACAAACCATTTGATTGAAAGCATAGTGGAAATAACTGTTGCATCAAGACTAGTTCTGAAACAAGACGCTGCTGACTAGTTGAATACAAGCAGATTTATGTGCATTTCTCAACCTAACAAAAAAAAAAAGCCAAACACTAAAAAAAATTAAAATAGAGTTGCTGAATTTGTGAAACTTAAGTCACAAACCAAGCATCAAACAATTAAGCCACAACAGAACAGAAGCCACTTTTCCACAATTGGCTGTAGGTATTCAGTGATGATTTTATCTAGGCTAATGATGGGGGAGTTTATAACTTTTGAATCTTCAGCTTAAAGAACTAGGTCCTTTCTGCCCTTTATACCATGCAGAATCTTTCTGTTCCCATTTTAAAAAGCTATTTTTAAAAAAATAAACAAAAATACACTGACGTTATTTGCTGGACAATGGCTAATCTCATTTGGGCACATCCCTGAAATAAAATATTCAAGAGACAAAGATATCCAAATTAATTTTCAGTGATGTTTTCTTACAAAAAGTAGGCTAATGCACTACCACTTAGTTACAAGACTACAAACATAGGTCTGGCCCAGAGCCCACTAACGTGAATGGAAAATCTCACAACAGCTTCAAAGGACTTGGGATCAGCCCCTGTAACTGTATGAAGAATGTTCCATTTTGGGAGACGCAGCTACATAGCAGTGGTTAATAAAGTTAATGTGTGTTTTTAGTGGTTGGAACTTTCTATTTTCCAGGAACAAATTATACTGTGAAGCAAATAGATTCAACTGCTTAATAAGCTATATATTAAAAAAAAAAAACCCCAAAACTAAGCAGAAGGTCATAAAGTGCCCAGGGCCCTCAAGGTATCAGAAGACTGGAAGGAAGGTCCTATTACGCCACATTAATCTAATGGGAAAAACCTCTCCATAGCAAGAGTTCCCTAGATCTCAAGCTGTAAAGTTAATTTTACTGTAGTGTTTCACGTAGCATGTAGAGAGATGAAGGCGCTCAGCTGGCATGCAGTTACTACCACTGAAGCTGCCCAGTGCTGTGCATTCAGAACGGATGGCTGCACTTGGGCAGGAGGAAGCTCTTCAGTGTCTGTTTGTATCAACCCCCACCCACGACAGTGGATGCTGTCAACTACCAATGAGAACCAAAGATTGCATTCACAACGTGTCAACAAAATGTTATTTTAAGTTACACCCCTCAGTGAAAGGGTTACTTAAAAGTTTATTGAAAAAATATGTGCTATTTACATACTTACAGAACTCATTCAGAACAGACCCAATTCCCAAATAATAAAATGGGTTATCTTTATTGTATGAAATAATCATGAATGAAATAAAAAACCCCAACCAACCAAAAATCAAAAAACCATTTCCATTTCTTTTAGGAAATTTCTGTATAAGCCTTCCTCTACATCCTTCAAAATTAGACACTGGATAAGTAAAAAAATAATCTCAGGCAAGGCTGAAGACACCTGCAGGTTTGTACATCTTCAATCGTGTTTCCATTATTTCAAAAATGTCATTCTTTCCCTTCTTCTGAATGCAATTATTTCATAAAGAGCAAAGGAAATTGCCTAATGGACTATACAAAAAAAGCCCCAACCAAACCCTATTAAACTTGGCTGTGTAAAGTACGGGAAAAAAATGAGAAAAAATATTTTCTTCTCTAGTCATTTTTCAGTTAGAAGAGTTTAATTTGTTTCTTGAACCAATGAAAGACATACAATTTCTGAGAGACTGTGATTTTTAATTTTATGGAAATGACTGAAGTATAAACTGCATTTCCTTCTTGGTAGCAATTCAAACTAACTGCATAATCTTGCATAATGGTAACTAGAAAAAAATATAATGCTTTCTAAATGCCAAATAACAAAACAACAAATATCAGACTCACTGTTGTTCGAATTATTACACCAGAAACTAGTTTCATTCATAAATTTTAAACAGGCAATTTATTTTATGCTAACCAAAATCAACACCTGAAATTTACATTATTTCACTATCAAGTTTCAGCTGCAGTTAACAATAGAGCCAATAAGATTTAAAAAAACATCAAAGAGATAACTAGATGAAAAGAATAAGCTGAGAGTAAATGCAAATTTCCTGTTTGTTAAACACACTGGGGCCAAATCACAAATGCAGTTGCTATAGTCAGAGAAGCAACAGCACTACTGCCAAACCTTTAAAAGAAATTAAAAGACAAGGAACCAAAATGCAGGAAACATTTTTTCACTACCACTATGTTCAGTAAACTTCTATTTTACAGAAATCAAGTTAACATAATGCTAATATTCAGCACTCAGGTAATATTTCCTGTTAAGTGATGTACAAATAAAATCAAAATATCATTGTCAAATTGGAAAATGCACTTGTAACTGTACAGAAAAGCAGCATCTTAATCCAGTATACTTACATTATTGCATTCTCCCAGGAAATATAGTGCAAATCCATCAGCTTTTGTAGCTGCCAAAGCAATAACAAAAGAAATAATTGTACACACAGAGGGAAATTGAACTCACACAAGATCTCTAAGATTCAGTTCCACTTAGGACAAACATCTAAAATTCTAAAGATGAAGTTCTATTGCCTTGAAACTTCTCAGCCTCTAGAAAGTTACGAGATAATTCCTGTTTACCCCACTGTCATTTACTACATTTTAAACATCTTATTACAAGGCCTGATGTCTGTAAATTCAAATTAATTCATATGACAGTAGAGAAGTAACATAAGAACATGTAATTATAATATCATCATCTGGCTAATATGATAATTTCCATGAGTAAAACAAATACTATTCGTAGACAGTAAGCTAAGACAGTCCTTACCTTAAGACAGAAAATGATGGGAAAATAAAATATTGCAAATATTGCCATAAGAATGTGTTTCAAAACAAACTGTTTCCATTTCCTGCACCTGTGCCACATTCAAAATAGTAACACACACCAGAAGCTTATAATTCTCAGATTTCTGCCAGATTCAGATTGTTGTATGAAACAGGGTAAAGTCAAGTTCCTTAAACTTTTAAAGTGAACCATCACACTTAATGATAAAATGAAAATTGACAAAATCAGAAGCAGATATACCAGCTGATGTCTTTTACCCTGCTTTACACAACAGTCTTTGACATGATGAGTTAATAAAAAATTCTAACCAGTAAATGTACATATCTGATACCCTGTTTTTATGAATGAACACAAAAGCCCATTAAGTACGTTTTCAGGGAGGGATTATACTTGTGTGTGATCAAATCTTTTGGCTTTCTACATTTCTTTCACAAAAAGAAAAAAATCCCACTGTGTAGTTACCTGCTTACTGTCAACTGCATAACACTAGTGAGAGTTCAAAGCATGGTAATTTGCATCCAGATTTAAAAGCTTCCGCTGTAGTATGTAAGAGGCAAATGAACACTCTAAAGCAACTATCTATCAAAAAACATTCCAAACAACCCCTCATCTGCTTTAGAGAAGAAATTGTAAAAGATAGGCAGCCCCTGTCTCCTATAGTTTTTACTTGCTGTGTATTAACAAAATCCAGTCTGATTTGCTCAAGCTGGACATCAATATCCAAATAAATACTGCTTAAAATCAGTAAACAGAAGTAGTCCTTTTAAAACATCGTGTATATAAACCAGAACTCATCATTACAAAATGATGAAGTTGCAGGGATGGAAAAACCTTTCTAGTGAGTTGACTGATTATTCCTACTGAAGTCTGAGTAAAACCACTCCAGCTAAAAAGAAGCCAAATTACACTTACACTCTTGCTGGGAATTGGTTTTGTTTTCTTTTTTAACGTTTGATCATGTACCACAGTAGGCACTTGCATCAGATACAAAAAACGGTTAAATAACTGAACCCAACTTGAAATGATGCAAAAGATATACCCTCTTTTGGTAACAACTCAGTTAGATGGGTTCAAGTATGCAATGATATTACTGATGGATCTCTTTTTTAAATTATTATTTCCATATTGCCACTGCAACACCATCATAACCAGAATAGTCTGTTCTTTAATTCGTTTAACAGGGGAGTCTAATTTTGCAGTAGGAAACAGCTCACTCCAAAGACAGAATTCATTTCAGTGCAGTCAGGGAATAGTGATGGACAGAAGGTAAAGTTCATGCTGAGACAATATCCAAAGAAAACACTGTTATCCCTCAATACCTGTCTTTGTTAATTAAACCACAGAAGAAATGTGCTATGCACCAGAGCTAAGTAAGAGTTCAGAGACAGATGATTCTCTTTCTTACCTATTTTAATGATGCTGCTCAGTTCATACAGCAGTAGTTGGTTGTCACCTCCTGTATCCAGGCGCTGTTCTATGTAGCTGTTCAATTCGTACACTACACCTTGCATATTTGTATCCTGGTACTATGGAAGTGAAGACAAGAACATTTTAGAGTAGTTCAGATGTATTTTTTAGGTTTTAAACATACAAATTCATTTAAAATAATACAAGATTTTAATAATGATTCAATCACAATTGTCCTAATCCAGCTGCCTGAAGAACTGTGTCACCACTGAGCAAGAGGCACAGTGCTCAGCTCTGCTCCATTAGGCACTTGTTCCAAGGGTATGGCGACATCAGTGAACAATTGGTAATGGCCTAAACCTGGCCAAGGTCACATGAGAATGAAGAGATGCGACAATTAGAAGGTAAGTAACCTTCAACTCCTTCCTTTTAAGCTCCTGCTCCATCACAAAAGCAACTAGCTAGCTTTGCCAGCATCTTCCACCTCAAAATCATGACCCAAGTGGCAGAACTATGACAAGCACCAGAGCTTTGAGGTGGCAGCTCAAGGAGCTCAGCCTTTCAAATGCAGCACCAAAATCAACACCAACAGACTGAAGGACACAAATTGCATGATTCAAAATCATGCTAGCCACTGTGGCCTGATAGGCATTTGTTTCAACTGAAGACAGCAGACAAAGCTAGAAAAAGATTATGAATTGGTATTTAGATGGGAGCAATGGGTTGCAAGTTGCTGGTACAATGCAATAACATGACATGCTAAAAATTCATAGGAAAGGAGACGCAGCATCCCTTCAGGGGCCCAGCTGCATTTGGTTATCCAGTTCCCAAGTCCTGAAACCAAATCCTGAAGGGCTGATAAAACTGACACAAGAATGTGCATGTGTAGCATGACAGCATCACGAACAATCGTTTCACAGAAAGCAATACTTGGCAGTAAGTAAAGACTCATTACCCTGCCCAAAACTGGTAATGTGGTATCTGAAGAAAGTAATATGGTCATTTACTTATTGAACTCAGTGACGCGGTAAATTAGGTTGCTTAAACTAAAAATTAAGCTGGTGATTATTTAGATGAATTAATGTGGCTTGAAAGACTAAGACTTACTCTCCTGATCATTCATACTTTAGAGCCAAATGTGACACAGACCAAAGTAATGTAAACACTACTATGGAAAATGCCACAGAAGTTGGGAGTACCACAGTCTACCCACCACTCCCACATTTACGTGCACTTCATATTTCTCAAGATCTTCTCTGTCTGTCATTTTGTGCTAACCTGGACAAGTGACTCTTACTGATGGATTAAGCACAGAACCTACACAATATATTCCATGATATAAGTTTTATTCTCACCATTGCTTCCATACATTTCTATAAAACACACTATGCTGTGAATACAGAGCATATGCCCATATGTATTTACGATACATTTGGCTGCGTCATTTCAAAACACCCAAAGAACACTCACCAACAAAAAACTGAAGTGCTTCCTGGATAGCACCAATTATTCCCAATTCCTTTCAATTAAGCAGATCTTGATCTTTCCCCTAAAATGGCTCCTAAGAACATACAATCTTCCTAACACATGCTGATGTAGTAATCACAGAATCTTTTAGGTTGGAAAAGACCCTTAAGATCATGGAGTCCAACCATTAAATGAGCACTGTTCACTCCACCACTAAACCAAGTCCCTAAGCATCACATCCGCATGTGTTTTAAATACCTCCACAGATAGTGACTCAACCACTTCCCTCTGCAGCCTGTTCCAATCCTTGACAACCCTTGTGGTGAAGAAGTTTTTCCTAATATCCAATCTGAACCTCCCCTGGTGCATCCTGAGGACACTTGTAACTTGGAAGAAAAGACCAACACCCACCCGGCTACAACCTCCTTTCAGGTAGTTGTAGAGAGCAATACGGTCTCACTTCAGCCTCCTTTTCTCCAGATTAAATAACCACATTTCCCTCTATTGTTCCAGATAGACATATTAGAACATCTGAAACCTTGAGCATCCAAAATGTTCTCAATAAACAACAAACATAACACTTTAATCCTGATGTGATGGTTATAAATTTTGACAGCAATGTAAGGTCACACTGCATACATGCATTTACTGCTTGGGTAAGTCTTGAGTTTACAATACAGCATGCCATTACCATTATTAGCACCATATGGCAGCTGGCAAGTTTCCATTGACTGTCCTCTGTTGTGTCCCACATTTGCTATTGTATGATTCTTCAAAGGGAGAAAACAATAGCATAGGTTCATTAAAGTGAAATTTTTACACTTTACAGTACAGCCATTAGTAGCCATTTAACAGGAAAAAGGCGAACAAGAGTCTATATTATTCATACCTGATAACCCATATCTGCAAAACTATGCACAGCCACATATCATAAAACAACAATAGCCAATTCGGCACACATGGACAAAGACTTTATCATGTGGAAAAATGCCTTGTCAGAACTTGCAAATGAATACATATCTCTTCACCTGTGATGCATAGTCAGGATTTAGATCCAGTCGTCAAAGGTTAAAGCTAATACAAGAGAACGCACCATTAAAATGAGCCCACTGGCATAACAGCCATGGCAGAATAACAACTTTGTCCATAATCAAGCAGCAGGTTCTGTATGCATAGCAATACATAATAAGCTGTGTGCCCTTTATCCTCACCTCTGCAACATATGTCTGCAAACATTTTGTAAGTGGGGCAAATCCTTACATGCGTCCACGTTACTGAAAAAGATGGTACCTGCATAATATACACTGTTGTAATGTGTCAGATTCCTATTACTGGCAACCTGTGGATCCACAGCTGCCCAGATGCATAGCTTTTGTCCAGATTCACAGTTAAGTTAATTCTATGACTTAGATCAATCACTAGCAAAGAATTACCCCGTTATGCTGCAAAATGGTTTTACTTGCACTACAGTGGAATGAATGAGGTTTTAGTTATTTGGCTCTAGGCATTTTAGATTGGATAACTGCAATTATGTTTGGTTGAAAAGCCATGGTATTCTTTATGAAACTGTGCACTTAAACACTGAACAAGTCATCAGGAAACTTTGGTATAAGCACTATCCAATGCGGTAGCTAAGGCAGACTTGTGTATATTTGGTGTAAAATTTACTCTAGCAAAATAATTCCTCAAAGAAATTCAACTCACTTGGTGGAAAAAGACTATTTTATTTATCAGGTATAGCATAAGTACTGTTTCTTAATTTGTTATGGTAGCTCTGTTTGCAATTTACACATTATTAATATTGAACTCCTTTAATTAATCCATTTTTCCCACTCGTGATTTCCTTCTATTTAAGATTCAGTATTTAGGTCTATTTACTGTAAAATTCTGAATTCCAGTGTTATTACATTAAAGAGGTTTAGCACTATCATGCCAGCATCATAGTTCTCATAGCCAGATATATTTAAATGCTATAAAGATACCCTAACAATTAAGAAGAGAAATCCTATTATAAATATTTATAAATATGAAAAAATATTTTTTCAGGATTTGTATAAAATATTTCTATGGTTATTTGTCTTCAGAATATTGGGGTATAATAAAAGACAGCAACCCATGACAGGTGATTTCGTAGTGCTATGACTTAGATCTAAACAAAGAGGCTGAGCATCACAAACATTTTATTCCATGAAAGGGGACACTGAACTACCAGAGAGAGGTGAATTTTCGGCATTCATTGTGAACAATTAAGACACACACAAAAAAATATTCAAGGACACAGTTTAATATCTAAAGTAAATTTTATGTATGACAAAGTGAAATGAAGATTAATTTCCATGCTTTCATGCTTATAGAGTAGCTGTGCCAGGGGCAGTTTATGCTCCTGCAGAAATGAAAAAGCCCTTCTGCTGCAACAAAAAGCCTTCACTAATACAGCAGAGGGTCAATAAGTGAAAACATAATCCAGAAGTTGATCTGTTTTAACTTCCAAAAATGCCTTCTGAGCAGCAATGAGAGAGTAAGTTCCTGTGGAATACTTACTCCCTTCTGCAAGCTCTTTCTCCACACTGATTGCCCAGTTCTGCAACAAAAACATGTTTTTACAAACTTCCTAGCATATGAAATTGCACAGTTTAGGAGGGCTTAGAACAAACACCCAAATTTCATGTAACATGGAGAGGGACGGCCAAAAGTACTTTTGGGATGTAGAATTTCACCAGATGAGCAAAGAGGACACAACCTGTGAAAACCACAAAATGATGGGGGAAGCTGCCTTTATCTAGAGAGATTTCTCTTGATGTTGATTATTTTCCATCTGTAATTTGTGCATTTTAGGCTGCTTTCAGAGGATGTCAGCCAGAACCACAAGACAGAGCTCTTTGTTGACTGATGCAGGCAGCCTCCAGCTGACCACAGGGCTATGAGTGAAGGAGCAGTATCGCCTTCCATTGAGGTGGCTGTAAAGTCCCATTTCCTTAGAGGCTCAATGGGGAAGGACAGCGCAGGTGTTTTGCCCAGGAAATGGGAGAAACCCTGACCTGTCATATCAGTATGCCTTGGAAACTGACTTCTGGGAAAGCAGGGACCAATTCTTCTAGCAAGCATCAAGCATTTTCTTTAAAGGATCCACAGTGCTTCAGGACCAGACCCTGGTGCCATAGAATCATAGAATCATAGAGTGGTCTGGGTTGGAAGGGACCCCATGGATCATAGAGCTCCAACCCTCCTGCCACAGGCAGGGCCACCAACCTCCAGGTCTGGATCTACACAAGGTTGCCCAGGGCCCCATCCAACCTGGCCTTGAACACTTCCAGGGACGGGGCATCCACTACTTCTCTGGGCAGCCTGTTCCAGCACCTCACCACTCTTTCTGTAAAAAACTTCCCCCTAATATCTAATCTAAACCTTCCCTCCTTTAGCTTTAGTCCATTCCCCCTTGTCCTGCCATTATCTACCCTTTTAAAAAGTTTAATCCCCTCCTGCTTATAAGTTCCCTTCAGGTACTGGAAGGCTGCAATGAGGTCCCCCCGCAGCCTTCTCTTCTCCAGGCTGAACAAGCCCAGCTCCCTCAGCCTTTCTTTGTAGGGCAGGTGCTCCAGCCCTCTAATCATCCTTGTGGCCCTCCTCTGAACCCTCTCCAACAGTTCCACATCTTTCTTGTGTTGGGGGCCCCAGATCTGGACACAGTACTCCAGATGGGGCCTCCCAGGCTTCCTCTGTTTTGTTTGCTATGTGAGAGGAGCTGGGAGATGAGGGGCACTGCCCAACTCTCACCATTATGCAGGCAGGCTGAGCAGAGTGTGCAATGAGGACTTGGGCAGTAATGAATTAGATAACGTTGTGGTGTCCGGTACCACTCTGTATATTTGCAAGGCACTCCAGAGGTGCCAGAGGGGCCACACTATAGACAGGTATGGGCTATTCTGTCTTAGGGCACTTGAAACTGAGGCCATAAATGTAATACAAGACATGCAAGCAGGCAAAAAAACCCCAAAAAACAAAACAACCCCCAAAAAAACAGACATAACCCCGCCCCCTCCCAAAAAAAGAAACCAAACCAAAAAAAAACCCAAAACACCACAACACACCAAACCAAAAAAAGATTCAAAAACATTTTGTGAGAGCAAAATTATATTCTTAAAAAAAATAAATAAATTAAATTCAGGTAAGGAGCAATTCCTAAACCAGGATTAGAATCCATTGGGACAGAAACTCTTGCAAGGAGCCTCAGTTGCTGAGGGGCAATAACTCACTAAGAAAGAAGGATGTACATAGGCCAAGGAGATTGTATATAAACACAGGAATCTAAAATGCCTATTCCCTCTTTGGTCACATCAGGTAATATTTCATACAACGAGCTAATACTTCATCGAACCACTTGGAGATAGTGATTCATCCAAGTGATTCTGCACAGCACTTTATACCAAACAGTGCCCTTAGGCAGGGACTGGATTTCACCATACACACCTAAGTCATGAGATCTGAAAAGTGACAAGAAGCCATACCCAAACTTGTAACGTCTTCTATTTAAAACTGACAGCTCCTCTCTTCTCTATGAAGCATACTACCGAACTAAGCTAAACCCGTAATAATGAAAATCTCCCAATCAGCGTCCAGCCAACACCAGTTTTCTTTCCTGTAGAACTACAGTCTTAGCAACAAGAGTCATCAAGGAACAAATTTAACGATGAACTAAAAAAAAATCTTCAAATTAAAAAAGGTATATTTGTTTGGAGTCTTAATGGTCTGAACATTTGCTCAACAGCATTTTCTCAACAGCAGCACTTTCGTACATGTATAAGACAAGCACCATAGTCACAAAAATTAACAAAGTAAATTGTTTGATGACTTTTGTTGAAACACATCAGCTTTCCTTCCCTTCAGGTAGTATCACACAAGGCCCACAGTTACCACCCTGTTTTAGAGACTCACTCTATATAATTTTCTGATTGCCTCCATAACTTATCCTGTGGCATTCTCAATCAGAAATACTGTATTTCCTCTAAGAACTTTGGGACCAATACTTTATTTGCCCATGTAATAAACAGACTTTCATACAGAAGCATATTCTTGCCACTTTCCTTTTTTTTCCTTTCCACGCCCCCAAAGTAACACATAATTAGAGAGGAACATATTGGCAACCAAATTCAGCCCTTGCAGGGAAAAGCAGCCTTGTAAGAGACATCTTGTTTAAAATTACCTAGAATATTTGGACCATGTGTCACCACAGTTTACCATAATAAGTATTCTAACAATTAACTTAAAAACAAAAAAGACCAGACCTCTAACTATCACAATCATCACCTACTTCTCTACATGCAAGAAATTACTGTCTTTTAGTTATAGCAATGTTACTGCATTTCTGGTGACCGATGGGTATAAAGAAAGAATTGCTTGTAGAGAAGAAAAAAGAAAAAAAAAAAGAAAAAAGCCAAAATAGTTAATTAAACCAACTAATAAGATCGGGAAAAGGAGACAGTTTATTTCAGGTCATTTTTATATGTATATAAGTTAGGTTGTGTACATATTTGATATGTACATTTACATGTATTGACACTTTCTACAGGCCTGGTACTACCACTAGCTGTGATATTTTGCACTGTTTAGCTGCACTGATGGCTAGTTCACATCTTGCATATGCGTTTCTCAATTCTGGGCAGAGATAACGAAGATATGGCTATGTCCTAATAACAGTGAAAACACATCAAAACTACAAATGAAAGAACCAAGAATATGGGTCTGGACATCATTAAAAAACAAACACCACACACAACACAAAAACCCAAACCAAAACAAAAAAACCACCTCAACATACAAAGAAGTCTACTGAAAGTGAGTAGAACTGCTTGCTTGCTTCAAGGTGGAAATGCTGAGCCAAAGGATGTCAAATCCTTAGAATGAAAAAATAAAAGCGAGAATGTGGCAAGCAAGCTTAGAGCACAATTGCCTTTCAGAGGAGCAGTGAGCTTGGAGAAAGCTTCAGAAAATTCTCATGAAAATGGTTCAGAAAATTCTTGCTGCTCCAAAAAAAATGAGAAGAGGTAACTGGGGTTGGCTGGAGTAACCAGTTTTGTTTAAACTTGGACACTGGAAAGCAAAAAGCTATAACAAGCAGACTTAGCTGAGGTGATTAATTTTAATGCTTGTACATAGCCTCAGAGAAAACTGCTCCTAAATGCATTTGTCTGACGTCTATTATTCTTGTTTTGACTGGAGAGGACATGGGTTCGAACTTGCCCAGTAAATAAAGGTTAGCATTCCGGTACCGTACGCAGGTATTTATGAATAGTTCGTTCGCACATCAAACACTGTTCATGACAAAAGCAAAGAAGGGAAAACATTAAATGACACTTGGCAATTATGTCAAAAAGAAGCAGACCAGCTCTTGCTCTGCACAGAAATGGTTCACTGATTTTGAAGACACACATTTCCCAGCACGTTTAGGTAGCTGATTTCCACTCTTTTGAGAGATGGTGAACACCTTCTCTAGCTTCTTGCAAAATAGCCCCCCATTCACTGGCATCCAACTCTAATCTTTCCATCAGCTCCTTCCTTGTTATCAAATAGCAACACTGAAATAAATTGCTTTGCTGTTAATAGGAAAAATACATAATAAAAAGTAAAGGCTTGGCTTACGAGAAAAGAACATTATGATTATATAGAAGTAACCGTATAAACTGTTAACTGTAAGGCTCATAAAACCGCATGAATCTCTCAATTATATCACCTCTCCAGATTATATAATGAAACAGCATAATGAGCTTCATTTTAACTTGACAAGGCTGAATACTGCTCCTCTTTTTTAAAAAGCTTTTTATAAAATCACATTACCTCCTAATACTTGACTTGCAAGCACTCTAAAGACATCATGTTCAAAATTAAAAATAAACTTCCTCATTTTCCTACCACTGTTGCTTATCACTACTACAGTCCCCACAAGATTTTCTTTATAAAGAAATTGGCTTATACAAGCAGCTTCTTCTCGTGACAATGGGTGCAATGCCATTCACATCCCTTCTAAAGGCTGAATATATACATTTGTTCTAGTTCCCCAAACTTTTTGATTAATTCATGACAGTCTTCAGTTCTGGGACTGTGCAAAAAAACCCCATGTAAATCCCATTTTAATAGGAAATACTAGCGAAGACTAAGCTTGCTTTGCCAACACGTCATAAAAAGCCCAAACTTTTGTTATCAGTTGCACGGTGAAGATACATGCCATTACCACAACTATTTACCAAAAACACTTGCTGGTTCTGCAACTGTCAGTGACATACTGTGCTGGGTGCTAGCTGGTGCCAAGGCAGCTGCCAAAAGCTCTAAGTCCAAAACGGAGAAAGAAGAGGATTAAAGTATTATTCCCGTTTCCAAGAATAAAGCACTGTAAATGAGCTAGTCACTTGCTAGGTAACAATTTTCTGGTGTTTATATGGTAAACTTGTGCAAAGTGAATCGCTGTTGGCATCACCAGAGTTTACAAAGCAAAGGTAGTTGCCAAAATGCAGCTCGCTGGAAGCATTGTTCAAGTAAACATGGAATGGAAAGTCATTAAGCGAAATGAACAACAGCTAATTTTGCCATGATCGTATCAGGAACATTAAGTATTTTTGTTTAAACTTCAGAATCTGAGGTACAAAAGAGCACACAGTGATCACGGGAAAGTCAGCAGCACGTAGAACAAACTCCTGGCTATAGTTCACATAGGAATGGGTTATTTTTGCCAACTGAAAAGAATAACATGTCTCCAATGCACACTGTTTTCACTAACGCTGTCAAAGAAATATATCTTTAGTCTAGATATTCATGACTACGTATGCACTTAGTGCTCAAACTCACACTTTGTTTTCATTTCTTTTTGTGGATAAAACAGCAAAAACAAAGCCTAAAATTCAGATTAAGTTTTCTTCATCAAAATAGCTCAACAGTTGGTTTTCTTTCCAAAATCACCCTCCCCAGAAAACCACTTCTGTAGCTAGGATGGATGGGATCAGCCAACACACATCTGCACAGCAAGTAAGCAGAAGAAACTCAGCATTTCCAAGGATGTTCCCAACACTATATCACGTGAAAAGGAGATTCTGTCCCCAGTTACATATATTTCATAAATACTGGAATCTAGCATGCAGGAAAAAAGTTCACAGGTTCACTATTTGGTCACAGATGCTCATGAGATATTTTGTAACCAGAGTTGTATTTATGCCAAAAGCAGTCTACAGGAATTGGGAAATCTGCTCCACCCTCCCACCCATCAGCTATGTCAGGCAAATCTAGGATATCTTTACATATAACTTCTGAACTCCAAAGTAATGATGAAGTTGTCATTAGTAAACAGAATTTTAAAATAGTCAATTTTTAAAAAGTTTTTCTATTCTACATATCTCAAAATGTAAAATATGCGGAAGGTTTCTCCTACTCTCTCCGTGTTTCAAAAACATACATTGCAATGCTGATAGCCAAGACTGTTTCTTTATTTTCATTTTTCTACTAAGTGGCTAAAAATGACAAAAGTTTAAACACACAATTCCTATACAACAGCATTTTTCAGAACTTCCTCAATTTTCAACATGTGAAACTCCAATGCAAACCCTTGAAAATACCAACATTTCCTCCTTCCAATAATTGAAGTAGTAAATGATTTTTTTAATTCCCCACCCCCTCCAAAAAAAATCTGTACACCGTTCATCCCACTGCATTTTGCTGATAAAAAGAATAAAAGGCAAAAGAACAACAAGTTCAGTATTTAGAGCACCCAGAACAATCCTGTAATCTTGCATGCTTCTAAAGAAAAAAGGTGAGCCTTTTTGGGGGGGAAAGAAAGGGATTAAATAAATTTAAGAAAAAATTATCCTCCCAAATTTAATTCTGTTACCCTGTGTAAGCACAACAGAAAGGAGGCTAATGAAGCAACTGATGCCCCAGCATGACTATGAACGTTTTAATGTTTTCGCTCTGCCCAACATCAAAAGATGAAAATTTTAAAAATCCAGCAATGAAAAACATATTTTATTGGGATGTTTCTACCTTGGTTCCTAACTAATACAGTATTTTAAGCTGTTGCTGATTTAATTCTGCAATAAATTTCCTTTCACTAACTTTTATTTTTGCTTCCCTATGACATAACCTGTTTCTTGCAAACATTTTCAGGAATTAAACACGTAACACTTAGTGACTTTAAAACTCGTAATTCTTCAGTCAGCATGTCTTTTTGTCTGAAAAAGATTACTCACATACGGAACTTTCTTAATTTAAATTCTAATTTATGTTCAGATTTTAATTAAACTGGCAACTGTTTGAGTGGCTGCTGAAGAGGGAGGGTGAATTACAATGGTCTACATTATTATATAAGGCATTATTCAAAAATACTATGTGCTGACAAACATGTTCATCTGTAGCGCAGTGCGTGACTGAGCGCCCTCAAGAACTGCACTTTAAAAAATATAGTTAGCATAACACAGCATACACACCAAGGGCACGATGACTGATAGCTAAAAAAACCCCCAAAAACCAAGGGGGAAAACATTCAGTTAAGAACATCTGAAATATCATCTGCACCCCACTGTCCCCAGGACCCGAGGGGGCAGCCTGTCCATCTTCAGGAAAACTCTATCTGACTTTGAGGCACTGAGGTGGCTGGGACCAGCATGTCCAAGTGATATTTGGTGGAGAGGGGGACAAGGAGGACTTGCAAGGCAGATTCAGGGGGGTTTCAGGGTTCCAGAGCTTGGATTTTTTTGCCTTAAATAGCTCAAATGTGGTAACCTATGTATGTTTCCTAACTCCAGTTCATGGAGTTTTAAGTAACATGTGAATCAGTTTACCAAATTAGAGCCAGTTAAAAGGAACTATCTTCCACCAAAATAATTACAGCTTCTGAGATTTTTCAGTCAGGTCTCTAATTATTTTGACATATAAACAATATATACAAATACAATAATAACCACAATCTTTGGTTGCACTGATAGGTATTTACTCAACTGCTATATTTATTGAATACTAATGGTTGACCAGAAAAAGCATTATGAATGAATAAATTACTAAGGCATAGAAATTTTCACCTAAATTCTAAACACCATTTTCCACCCATAGTGCATCACATATATGAAAAAATTCTGCCCGAATAAACTCATTTTAGACTTCATTTTATGTAGTCTTCATGGTCTTCTGAGAGGTGAACTTCAGTTCCCACTTATGACAGCCCTCTACTTCCAGGGTTACCAAACTGAGCTTTCCACTACCAGCCGGTTTCCACTCCTTTCATACCCAAGTATTTTCCAAAGGACTTCTACTGAGAGCAAGGCCACCCAGCCAGCTTTTGCAGTCCTTCAATCTGCCATATTTTTAATACCTGTCTGACGCTACTGTGTTTCTCCTGGAATGTGAAATAGTTTATGTGAGGCACTCAAGAAGAGGAGCAAAACAGGGCTGTGATTCTACCTCAGAAAGCTGCAAGTGGCTCCCTCACCTTATAAGAAATAACATTTGGGTGCTTCAAGTCAACAGGGCACATTTGAGGGCATCAGATTGTCCTGCTTTGATCTTCAATCATTCCCAGGAAAGGCACCAGTTTCTAAAAGACCCCTCCTCCCCAAATAATCCTCAGCCACAGACTGACATTCTGCAGAACACAGCATCAATCAGGTGTAAGGCTAGATTTGGGAATTTAGTACTATGTTTTTATTATTGTGCTTTGAAGATTTTACATTACATATTATACAATGCAAAATATTTCAAATTAAAGAATGTAGTTCATCTGTACCACAGCACATCCCAAAGGGAGTTATTAGATAGGGCATATTCCTTCCCTCGTTTCCTCTCATGCTTGCCATCTCTCAAGGCAGCAACACTGATTAAATAGTCTGCTGTTACGCCTAAACTCAAATTCCCATGATTTTTCCCAGTTTCTGTGAAGTAACTTTTTAAAACTGGATCACAAGATTAGTGCTTTGAGAAGTCTAAATTTGTTAACCCAAAACACCCTTTAATACATTTACAGCCAATCAAGAGTTCTTAATATTTATTTTCTTTATTAACTGTTCTCCAATCAATCAGTGCACCAATTAGCTTTTTTTCCTCCGGAGATCTGCTATGTCCAGGGAATAGAGTCAAATCTTGATCAGAGACTGCACAAAAACCATCTCCAGTGAACAGTGGGTCTCAGAGACTACACTTCTTTTTAGAGGCAGATAGAGAGTAGCACTTACCCTGCTGACTTCTTTAGGAGTCGATTCATCTAAGAGGAAACAAAACAAACAATTAGGCACTTGGGGAAGTTTCTAGACGGAACAAAGAAAAAAATACCACGCTTCAAACAAATTTTGCACCTTTGTACAAAACTTGTCTAACATGGTTCAATAAATTATATTTAAATCCTGAGGTTCTGGTGTGCATTTACAATCTTTTAAACTTCTAAACTTACAAATGAATTAAAATTTGGACACAGTACTCAAGAATTCTCTCCTGATACATCATTTCCTACATTTCATAAGTCAGTTCACAGGCCAGCTAAGCCAAGAAGTCCTATATCATTCTCCTTCATTTATATTCCAGTTCAGTAAGGCAACAGTTGCACAGCCTGAGAAGTATACACTGTGAATATATAAAAAATATATACATAGACACACAGACACTATCGTGTTTTGTCCTTTTGAATGCAAGCAGACTCTCGTACGTTTTTTGCAATATAGGTGTGTAAAAATACACACAGGAACAATACCAAACCGCTAGCTAAAACACTGAGCAGTATTTCTGAAAATAAAGGGAAAGCAGTTACACAGCAAGAATGCATCTGCCACAGGAAGATTTTCCAAATTCCAGGTGAAACATACCAAAAGCAGCACAAACGCACCCTTACAAACCTCCAGCTGTTTAGCTGTTTCTGAAGAACTATTTGTTAACCTTTCATTTGATACTAGGAATCAAACCACTATGTTTTGGAAATTAATTCTATAGTCAACAAATAGATTTAATTTCACAGAGAAAGATCATTTGTTTCTATTTGTGGCCCCTAATTTACACATATTTTGAGATATCTCTATTGAATGGATTTTCTGATCTCTGCCAGATACAGACCTAGCATCACCCAGGCTGCCTAATAGCAGATAACTCTCTTTTCTCTAAAATCATCCCCAGGTGAAGGAGGGATCTGAAGGTGCCTCTTCAGAAGGGCACATTTACAAGTATTTCAGTGTTATCACCAGCAAAGGCTCTTCATGTGTTGCCATTTAAGAATAAAACTTTTTAACAATAAAGCTAGTAAAAAAAAAATTCACTAAAAAACAGATTCAAGACCAAATTTCCAATTAAAGAACTCTTAATAAATACCAATCTCTCATAAAAATTTAGTGATAGTAAGAAAAATAACACATTACACAACTATGAGCAAAAATTAATCTTCTCTAACCCCTAACTGAATGACATACCAGTAATCTACACATGCAGAAAAATTGAGATAAACTTAGTTGAGCTATTTTAGGGACTTCTGTTGTCCGCAATGCAACGTGTAACACCTACTCATCAACATTCAGTGATCACAGAATCTTCCTTGACTGGACAAATCTATGTACCAGTTACAAGAACAGCCAAAATTAGACTCAAAATCCAACTGCCCTACCTACTGCCTTATTTGTGACAGCGAGCAATGTAAGATACAAACAAATAAAAACCAGGTGATGACATAGTGACACTTTCCCTGGAGTACACTCAGTTTTCAATAACCAAACATGGACCAAACATTTCTTGAATCAGTGGTGATATTTTTTCTGTTTAAAAGAATAGGATGGGGGTTTCTTCCTCACACTTTCAAGGGAGTAGGAACACTGTTAGATTCTGTTTGGTTGATTTTTTTAAACCTGAGCCGTCATCCGTCAGCATTCACAGCGTTCTCCGATTCCACAGTTTAAATACATATTAAGATAAAAACTCTCTCATTTTTACTCTGCGCATTATGAATTTTATCTGATGCCCTATATTTACCTGATCTATGGAGCAAGCCATTCTACAAATCTCTCAAACAAGCCCTTCTCTGCTCCACATCCCATCAAAACCCTTCCTGGCTTGAGAAGACTGGTGTGGTTTGCTGCTGAAGCAAGCAAGACATTCAACACTTCTAGTTGCTCTCACTAATCCTACCTGCCTCCATCCCTCTGCATCCTGCTGGTACAAGAAGCCCAGAACTACAGGCAATACTGCAGCTCGGGAAAACATGACAGAGACTTACAGAATGACACAGGGATGATTTAGGGATCCGTTCTCTATTAACTCCTAACATTTTACTTGTTTTTTAAATGAATCAAAACTCAGGCTTACTATACAGTATGGAAGTCTACATAGTCTCTGGTCCACCATATAAATTTTCCATACTCCAATATCAGAAAGAGCAACTGATGACTTCCTTTTCTTGGAGACCCCTGGCAATGCAATTTCATCTTCTGAACAAGATGCTACAAATGCCATCAATCCAACATGAAAATTCCCACACATATATAACTCTGTGCTTTAATTTGAACAACATGAAACACACAGATGCCATTCCTGTATTGCAATTCATTGTTCTTTCCTTTATTTATAATAAAGGAATTGTTATTTTATTAAGAGGTTGTATAAAGGTAACATACAAAGCCCCCATTCAGGTCTGGGTCTGTTTTCCTGGGTACAAGAGGCAAAAATGGACAGAATGGTAATTAACTCAAAACCCCTTGATTTCTTTCTGTGAGTGACTTGAAATATGTTAACAGATCAGAAAGGAAAAAATAGGTACACCTATGAGTACCATAGGTGTACCTATCAATGAAGATAAGTTTTCAGAATTAAAAAAAAGATATAAACAATACGCCCTTTTTTCAAAAGAAAGATGAACTGTTTGGGAAGTTTATTATTACAACTTACAGATAAGATTCACAATTCAGGGATTATGAACCAGTGAGGAAAATGGAAGATATTTTTAGAGAAAGGAGGAGAGCAAAAGATGAGAGGGGCAAGGGAAAAAACAGCACCAAATACTCTGTTAATACACCTAGATGGCTATAAAACAAGTTCCATCCCTGTAAAATATGAAGCTTTTAAGAAAACAGATTAACCATTAAAACAAATTCAGAGACATTAAGTATATGAATAAATAGCAGCTTGCTATAGAATTAAATCTCACACAAAAATTCTATGCTTGAATAAAATGGTCCCCCATTTACTATGGCATATCTCATAGAAAAACAGCCAGACAGGAGAAATTGTCTTATTAGCATCTGCACTGAGGGAAATAAACACCCTGGGAGAGAGCAAGTGTTTGTAAAAGAGATCCCATAAATGCTCCAGCCATTAGAAACGTTTTGGTTGGAGTTAACTTCTTCAGACATCAAATACAATCAACCATGCCACGTGAACATTTCACCCTCCCAATCCCATTTGTTGGTAGCACTCCTGTTCACAGAAGTTAGGAGAAACACTTTAATTTTTTGTGATACCTGAAATCATTATTAACATATTAAAAGAAATATGTATGATTTAGTTCTGGCACTCCAAATATGCCAATATTATTATCAACACTTCCAAAAATAAAATGATGAATTCTTGAAAAGAAATTATTATACAGACATACACCTGGCTGTACTGCTCAATTGAGGCTGTTGCAAGGTGTATTTTTAACACCATGATTCTCCACATGTTCTGATGCACTAAGAGGTAGTCAGTCAGCAGTAGCATGATGGGAGCAGCTTAGAGGAGCATGCGACCCGAGCAAGAGGTGATTTTGTTCAGCAGAAGCACTAGGTACACATCAGGAATCTAGCAGGGTGCCCTAGTTTAGGTGATGCTATAAACTCTCTTGTTGATTTGAACATAAACACACATACCACAACTGGAAAAAAGAGGAAACAGGGGAACATAATTTAATTTCAAGGGCTTCCCCATCCCTGTATGCGAAGTCTGCAGACCAAAACCCTTACACATGTTCCTCTACCCCACAGTGAGCTGGTTCAGCCCACCAAACACACAGAATATTGTTTGCCTTCTAAAGTCCCAAAATGGGGTTCCTATCCCAAACTTTCTCCCTGGTCTTCTGCTGCTCTTTGTTCTGCACAGTTAAATATTACTGCTGGTCCACCGTTGTTGTTGATGACAGCTAACAAATGCTTAGGATTAATTCTGTTTATGAGATCCCAGATAGCTGTACAGTCACATTTTCCCAAGGAATGTTTTCCCACACAGCAGATGTCAGATTGACCTAATAATTTTTCTCCTCAGAATTTGCTCTAGGCTCCTTTTCCTTCAGCTAATAAGACACAAGTTGTCTGGAATGCAATTAGACCAGCATAAATATCTTTTATACTGCTTTTCTTCCCCTTGAGAAGTGTCATACACCCACATGTCAATAGAAATTCCACACCAGTAAGCATAGATTGGTTAAAAACTCATCTCACCACCATGAAACAGTTTACCAGGTTCAATTTATTTCTGTGGTAGAACAGCATCAAATGAGTTGGTCGGTCTATTTTAATTACAATTTGCATCCTTGTTTGAGAAACCCTGCATCCTTATTTTAGGTACCTGGGCATTTGGCAGCTTATGCCTCCACTGAACCTGTAAGGTCTTTCAAAGACACTTTAGCTGAGGTCGAGTTTCCTAAAGTGACAGCTACCACACACATATAACAGAAACGCTAAAGCTGTCATTCAAAAGCGTTCTTGCTTCCTAACGTATGGTCTCACTGAAAGCACCTGAACAGCTCTCCTGACTTTCAGCTGTCTGGATTTATTTCACAATTCAGCAGCACTTGTGATGTTTCTTGATAGCAAGCTAACTTATCTCATTTAGACACAGACTTAGTCATTGAAAGGGAATATTCATCAGTATCAGTCCCTGCAGGCACACCAGGTTTCCTTCCCTGAAGCAGGGTAAAACATGAATTCTAGCTTTTTTTTACATTAACAGTTAGATCTGTGTTTTTAAAAGTTCCTGGAAAAGGATGCTCACTGCTTCCCCTTCTTAAACGACAAAGTAACATGCATCTGAAAATAAGTCCTGAACCAAGACTTCATTGCAGATGGTAAGCGGAGAAACATATTGCCTGCCAGGTGTCATAAAATTTTTTATGCACTACACAAAACAGGAGCCAGGAGACAGCACATTTGACTTCATTAGAGACACCTAAACGTTTGGAAGCTCATTGTTTTCTTTGGTCATAGCACTCACAAAACTGATGAAACACTTGGAACAAGTTTGCAGAATAACCTGTTCTAGGCAGAAAATTTCCAAAAGGGGCCCTCCGATAGCATCACCAGCCCTTGTGAGAATAAGAAAGGAACATGGAAGATCTAGATTTTGCTCTTGTTTCTGAGCCTGCTCAGCAGTACAAAGCATGCTGATAGTAGCTCCACACTTACCAACGTGGACAAAAATAATTCTCAACTGTGCACTCTACATGTGACAATTTAGACTAAGCTAAGCAGGGTATTTCTACAAAACTATGACTTGGAAAATTGCTTTATGATTAACACAGAGTTAGTTTCTCACTTCTGTTTAAATAGCAGGATGACGGATATGCCTCTGAACTTGTGGAATGGTATCTTACTCACATCAGCTAAAAGTTTCATAAAATTTCCTGTAAAATTCTCACCAGTTGAATAAGCGTCAGTAAAAATCATGCTGGAACCTGGTCTGTGACCACCAGGAAGAAACTTAATAGATTTCAACGGTGAATGTACTTCACTAAGAAAGTCTACAATTGTGTTTTGTGGTAATTAGCCTATGACTTCACTTCCTATTCAACAGACCTTTGAATGAAGAGTGTTAAATTGGTTAGCTCATCTGTCTTATCAGTCAACAAGGTGCAATCATCATTGTTACCAGAATACAGCCACCAGACAATGGGCTGAGGGGCATGTATAGTAATTTATGATTTTTTCATGCTTACCAGCTTACACCTACTCCTTTTTGCCTGTATCTACCACTTCTCTTGCCTGACACTCAATTCTGCTTGACATTCACTGCACTAGCAGTTGTAGGCAGCTTTCTTCTTTAAAATTGATTACAGGTCTTGCAAACACGTTTGGTGAAGTCTCGCATCCAGTAGTAATATAATTTCAGTCTCACTCGGCTTAAAACAAGCTCGATTTTCTCCTATTTTTTGTTGCAGAATCCTGCTGAGTAGAAGGTATCCTTGAAGCTTGCTGATATATTTCAGAAGCAGCACTGATACTCCTAGGCTGTTCTGTTGCTACTGAATAGAGCTGTTCCTTCACTTTTGAACATGGTTCAAACATACTGCACAACGGCTGGAGTTTTACTGTTCAGCAGGTGTTTTCAATGAGAAGGAAAAAAATTACATAGCTGTTGGCTCACATACTACTCGGCTATATACCTTAAGGAATTCCATTGAAATAACAGAACTGCTGCAGCACGCATCGCAAACCAGAAATGCTTTGATGTACTAAGTGTCGCAGCATTCCTGTTATGCACAGTGATCCAGGGCTGAAGGAGATCATTAAAAGAGAATGCTACTCAAAGCAGATCCTACAAAGCTCCAACAACCTGAGAAAGCCAGATTGGATCCTGTCCACTACAAGACATTTGGATATTTTTAAAACATATATTACTTTGCATACTCTTTGGATCCTTCTGAGCCTCTTGGGTTTGGCTTTTTTACTCCTAGTCCGTGACTAGCTCTCCCTGACTGATAAACTGTCTGGAAGATTTTAAGGAAAGGCACTTCCTCCTCCTTCTTCCCCACCACCTGCACGCAGCCCATCCTCCACCCTCAGCCCTAAGAGGCAAGGGATGGGATCACAGCTTGCACACAGCTCAGTGCCGTGGAGTTCCTACCCCTGGCATGAATTGCAGCTTCAAAGGTTTGTTGGCCCAAACAGCCCAGAAATTTCAGCAGGTTCTCAGCTTGTGGAGCAGGAAAAACCACATATGGCTCAGTGATATCAGGATCAGTCATATTCAAGAGAATATAGTAATCTTACACTTGTCGGTAAAAATGTCATCTTACATTCACCTTGGGGAAAAACAGCATCAGGCACCTATGTTTTTACTGGACTGTTTTCCTTAAATTCTTTCTATTTGGTTCTCATTTCTATTTCTTTGTTTAGTATATCTCGCTTCTTTCTGTTTAGAAACATATAGGATTTCTTCAGGGAAAAACACGTCCATACAGTAAAATTGTAAGACAGCACATTCTTATGAAGTTGTTTAAAACGTTCAGATTCCAGTGTTTATCTGCTACAGAGAATCTAAAGTAGAACAAGAAGCTTCGCAGCCTGCCCAACTTTCTCGTTTTGGTGTCTCTGACTTCATTGAAAACAAATGTCATGTTACTGAACTTCGCAGTAAAATCCTCAACATCTGCAGAAAAATCAAGACTGAGCAGTTTTCTACTCTTCAGACCAACTGACAAAAGAAACAAAAGAAAATGCCCCAGAGGAAAAGTTTGCTAACGTCAACAAGGGTAAGGGATCATTAGAGCTTGAGATGATAAGTTACCACATGGGAGGGTGTAGTGATCCGGTGTGAAACATATTTACGTCAGGGGAATCATTTCAATCCCTCTGAAGCAACTCTACTGTAACTACAACATACGTACATTTGTATTAGAGATGCATTTTATTTATTTTGCCCTGGAGATTGGAAGCTGAGAAATTGAGAAAACGTTCAAATTAATCTTGATAATATTGAAGAAGAGAAAGTGGCAGAATAAAATTTACAAATTAAGCCTTTTTGCTTTTAGGATATTTCCGATGATTTTTTGTAATCATAATCAAGCCCTCAGCAACTCTGTGTTAACTGTCGCAGAATAACGATGTACAGATAATTCAGGACTTTGAAGTCTTTGAAAAATGACACTAACATGATAAACAGATTGAAACCAAGAGAAGATTGAACTATTTACTACTAATCAGTACCACCACCAAAAGCAAAGTGTTTTGCTTGCAAGGAGGATAACAGTATCCAAAAAATAGTATAGAGAAAAAAAAGTGAGTATAAAGGACCAGAATATATAACCACAAAATTATAGATAGCTCTCTATAAAAGATTAACAACAGCACCATCTGAATTTCTAAACTATACAATTCTACTATTAAAAGTTTTATAATGACAGATAACTGTAATCCACAGGAATTATACAAGAAAAATTTTTCTTAAATAACAACTAAATTTATGTTTTTGCCTGCTGTGCAACAACAACATCCACGGCAGTGGAGGTCAGTATTCTTATGCTGGCATTTCAACACATGTAAAATTTTAACTCTCCCTAGTAGCAGTATTAAAGATACCTGGACAGACTTAAGACAACTTTCCAGGTATCAATACACGCACTAGCATTTCAAAAAATATCCAAACAAGTCAGGCTCCCTATTCCTTGAAATGAAAGGAAGTTAAATACCCCAACTCTGTGTAGGCACGATGATTTACCATAGTTCAAGTGAGAATAGTAATTTACTAAGTTGTGGGGACTCAGCCATTTGTGACCCTCTAGCATCACCATAAGGCTTTGCACTATGTAATCTCTGAATTAATGCAGGAAATAATTGATGAATGTTATAAAGTAGGACAGTGAGCTTCCTATAAAGCAACGTAAAAATGTGATACCAGTTGTTCCTGGTTGAAAACAAGTATGTTCCAAATAAATGAAACTGTTTATATACCCCTGATTGGTCTTGTATCAACCTTGATGACACACTGAAACCCAACAGCAGACACTTCAGCACTGGAACACATTGCAAAGTCATGGCACCTAAAAGTCCACATACATCAGGACATATGGTCATTAAATACCTTGGTACAAGAGCACCCAAATCACCCAGTCCTGTAATTCTCAGTAGTTTTCTGAGAGATCCCACAAAAATCAACACATAGAACCCAGTCTTCAGCGGACTGATAATGTCTTCATTTCTAATTATACCTACCAGCACACTCTCACTACACTACACACGCAGATCTACTGCATACCAACTTTAAGTACAGAAACTTTGACACATGCTTCAAACAGAGGACTGCCTCTCCTATGCTCCATCGTACAGATCTAGCTGACCAAACATTCAACCATAAGCAAAGGACGTAAACCACTTCTGCAGTTAGGAACATGAGAAAGACTCATTGACAAAAAGCATCCCATTTTTAGTGGTTGCAAGGCAAGTGTGCCTCAGACACCCATACAGAGAACAGTTTACACTGGCAGTTTCAGAAGCAATTCTCAACTCATACATTAGTCAAGAAACAAGAGGGAAAAAAGTAGAAACATCCAAAATAAAACTGGAAGTGCAGATGTATGAGCTTACAGTGAATGAAGAACTGGATGTGTTCATTCAAGATAAAATTACTTCCATGTGCTTTTTAATTTAACTAACAAAATCCAATGCAGATAGTAAATTAATTGAAAAACTAATAAGAATTCAGGAAATATATAAAGAAATCAGCTGGGAAGGTAATAAACTATATCTAACACAACAGTTAAGAGAGAGTGGAAGTACCACTTCTGTTGGTGGATTAAAAGGAACCAGAGCCAACCATACCTCTTCAGCATGGCTGAAGTTGCCACCTGCTGGGATAAGGAGCTGCGTCTATCTCCCAAATTGTCAATCTAAGAGAACTACTAACGATCACACACTGAGAGCAGGCAACCAAGCGAGAAATCTATTCCTACAAGTATGAAAAGGGTAATTCATAATCTAAGCCCCTTCTCCCCATGCCTTCAAAATAGTTTGGAAACAGTCATGATTGAGGAATCTCATGTTTTGTCAGTTACAGCACCATTCTTCCCAACTCCTTTCTTCAGACCTTCTGTATAGTTCTGTCAACACTAACACGAGTTTCTTACATAAGCAAGTGCCACACAACTACCCAGAAGAGGAACTTGAAAAGGAAAAAAACCCAACAAGCAACAAAGAAACAAACTCAAAACCATGACACAACTTTTCCTTAGACACTTTCTTTGTATTCTTAACTTTCTTAACTTAGTTAAGGAACACCAGAGCTGAGCTAGTTAATTCGTTTGGGTCTCAAATCCATGTAGGCACACATATAAGGCCACCCAATTTTCACAAGAAATAAATGGCCAGTAGCACTAGTTCATTCAGGAGCTGCTGGGGACTCGACCATTTCTAAACATCAAGTCACTTGTTCTGACACCTAATTGTAAGACTGAGGTTAAGTTACAAAACAGTAAACCAAAGAGAACAGCCCAATAACTACATAACAAGCTGGTGGTTCAAAAGACAAACATTAACATAATTAAATAAAGGAAGACTGAAAGCGTAAAGAACAGCCAAAGAAGAGTGCTTTAAAACATGGTTTCCAAAGGAGGAAACGCAGGAACAGAGATGACGGGATGAGTGAGAAGCTTGGACAAAGATGTTAGGTGCTACAAACTATGATGTACTTTACTGACCTCTCTAGGATTACTTTCTGCCATGCTTTAGAAACAAGCTCTACTAAAACGAAAAAATAATACTAATTCGTACTGATCAAAAAAAGAAACTGCATCTGAAGAAAATAATAAATGTAACTCACTAAGTAAGATTTGGACAAAGAATTCTTTTTCCTTGCAATATTGTTCACTGCCACTGTTAAAGAAAAAAACCTGCAAACTTAAATCTTAAGCTTTAAAAATACAGCTGTCAAGAAAAAAGAAAAGGCAGTTGCTTCAATGTGCTTTGCCATTTTCCATCAAGTGAACAGATGGCATTATTAAAATTCTAGTAGAATGAAGTATTTATAAGTTCATTAGACAACACTAACTATACAAAAGAGACAGCAATATTGCAAATAAAGCTGCAGGATTCAAAATAGCGTAAAAGTACAAATAACAGTTATAAACCCACATTTACGAGTTGGTATATAAAAACAATAATGCCAAACGAAACAAAAGCACACAAGAAATGCATGAAAAACTCTGTAAAACAGTAATTTATTTTCCAGGGTCACTTCCAAGTTACTCCATGCATTTTGAGCCTGAATTGTGTACAAAGGGTTTCAAGTTAGTCTCTAAGACAGCTGAGAGGGAAAGAGACTGTTGGTTTTGTTGTATTTACTTTTCTTTAAACATATATGTAAAATTCATACTATGATTTGCAATAAGCAACAATGAAATTACTCTAGAAATAATCCCCAGAGAAATTTCTGTCTTATTCTCTGAGGTGATGTTCCCAGAAAATAAGCAAAAGGTCAGCCAAATGCGTCTAGCACACGTGTCACTGCTTTTAAATGCTGTGCCAGACTGGCTTACTTGATACCTGAGATGCTTTATCTGCTGTTCTCTTCACCATCTTGAATTATTAGCCTGCACGGAATTCACTTAGGAATAGCACAATTTGTAATTGCTTGTCTTACTCGCTATTGTCTTTCTTCCAGCCACAGCAATGTCTCAACTCCGTAAAGTGGTGTCTGTCTGTTAGGATTCTATTTTACTTGAAAAAGATGCAAATTCATGACACCTTCCAAATGTGACAAAATGGATTTACTACAAAGAGAGATAGCTAACAGCTGAAAATTCAGCTTTCACTCCCAACTAATATATATCCATTCCCATGGGTGCCGATTTATTCAGATGTACACTGCTTCTCTCTGCATTTTTTAATAGGACAATCCCTGTGAAGGTTTAACTCCTTTAAGCAGCTTGTCCACCCCAAGAATATTTTATTCAGTCTAAGGCATCATTCTTGGAAGGAGGCACCAAAAGTTGTCTACCTACATGGAAAATTACTCAGAGAGGGCAGTATACTGATTCAAAATATGTATTTTGAAAAATATTTTTTCTAGATTTTAAAGAATTTTTTTTTCTTTTGATGGACCTATTACCCAAACCAATGTGCACCTATTACTTCATAAACTACAACTGATGCGATCTCAGATTAGAATATTTGAAACTCTTTCTTCCTGAGGAGCCAAACCTATCTAGAGAAGAATTGCAAGGTGCAGGTCTACACCAGCAGAAACCAATTTAAGCTTGAGTTGCAACCTCTGCCCTCTCCCCACTGCCTTGGGGCAGCTTTCATCTGCAGCAACTCAGGGATCTGTAGATATGATCTACAATTACATAAGAACCACAACCAACACAAGGGAAAAGCTGGATATACACACCCCGGGATGGAAGATGAGGGCAGGCAGTGCGTGCTTAGAGTGACCACAGAGTTACTTCCTGGGAACCAAGAGGTTCTGGCTTGAGTGAATGCTGTTGGAGTAGGCAGGACTCATTGGCATCTCAGCTTCTTACTGACTCGGCTATTCAAGACCAGTTGGTGTCTACTAAAAGAGCCTGAGATTCTGAAGGCTGTTAAGGAGGCACCAAAAGTTGTCTTTGACAAGATGATTGTTAACTCTTTATAATTATTTTTTTTTCCTAGCGTAACAAGTTTCTTTATATGTAATAGCTTCATATTTCATTTTAAAAACATGCAATTATGTCTGCCTTTAGAGGCAGGTCACACAGACACATCCTCTTTAGTGAAATGTAGCAGTTGGAGGGATGTCTAGATTTAATGGGTTCTTCCATTTAAAGGGTGTGATGATCTACATCAACATGCATTTCTATTTAATGGTTTCCTCTAGCACATCACCAGAAAGAATAAGAAGTTTTAATATTTAGCTATCTGTATGGCACGCAGAGAAGGGTTTATGTGAGAATTCACACTGCTGTCTTCAAATCTTTAAACACCGTTTCAAGACAAATGCAGCCAAGTCACATCACCAAGCAGATTCTGGTTGTCCTACATTTAAATGATATAGGATTGATTATCTAGATGAGAAGACTTGAGGGATGGTCAAAGAAGGGATTAAGATTTAGAATTATTGTTAGCTTCTTGGTTTTGAATCATTTAGTCAAATCTCAAGACAAAAACAAGCATGGAGAGGAACTTGCTTTGACAGCGCAACAGCTGATTCCTTAACTTCGTTCTGAAAGAGGCCTGTGATTCCAACTACTACTTTATGCCATATCACTAACTTTACTGCTTGCTTTTTTCCACTGCAATTCCAGGTATGGTGAAAGAATGCAAAACTACTCCCTAATTGACTTTTGTTTGCTTGCCTGATGTAACACGGCAATGAAATTGGATAAGGTATGCCTACAATGTCAGTGACAGGGTAAAAATGTGTCCATTTCCAAGAAAAATCCTGGCTAGGGACGGTATTTTTTACAAAGACACTTTAGGAATGAAATGAGTCTATTATGTTTCAGCTTTGGCTCGGGAGAAATATGACCTACATGGCAAGAGAAAATTTATTCCTGTGAATTTCTAATACAAAAGATGACCGTAAAATAAAAAGCTATGGCTGAATGCTGTAAAAAGGTGGATGCACCCTACTGTGCAGTAGAAAGTAGAAAATAATAGCTGGCTTTACAGTGGAAAGACCTGGCAGTCAGCCACCTGGTACAGGCCGAGTTCTGTCCCCAAAGACACATTCACGTTGGCAATATATTGGGAGGTGGTTTAGAGTCAAAAGATTAAGAATTTAATCTATCACCTGGTCAATGCTAGTCATAACCATACTGTACACAATCTGATTCAAAGAAAACACAAAACAACAAATACTTGAAAAGAATTACTTTAACAGAACCCTGTGTAGTACTAAACATCTCTTTATAATTATCAAAAGAACCAAAAAACCCAGATTAAAAGCTTCAGTTCTGTTTTAAAATAGTATCATTCGCTAGAGCTACTTCTCATTCTATGTGTCACTTAGCACAGAGTCCTTTAACTTGGCATATAAAAGAATTTCCCATAATCTTAAAATGAGTATATAACTGCAGGCATTCTTTTAGAAACTCTACATTGTCTAAGTTAACAGCTAATATTAATAGTACTTATTACTTGAATTGCAACTCGCTATATTCCAGAAACTGTGCTTTCCTTAAGCCTGAAGAAACCCAGGCTCTGTAGCATCCTACCCGATCAATATACTAAGAGCTGGAAATGAAAATCAGCACGAAAACAGAATCAACAATAGTCCATCTTTTTTGGAATGTGAGAGGTGTTAATTAGATGAAATGGATGAGTCTCTCAGCTTGCCATCAGCAACACATTATACAAGCCACTCCTTTCTTTAGTCAAAGGGTACTACTCCCCCTGTCTTTGTCCATTTTTTATCCATCCCAAAGGGCTTAAGTTCCAGTACATAAGGGAATCCTTAGAGAAACCACTAGATAAAGCCGTTTTCCTGTCTTTACTGGGAATGTAGCCAAGAGTATTTACAGAAAGCATGAGTGGGATAAACAGGTAAGCTGTTTTCTAAGCTTCTATACTGACAGGGCAGCTCAGTTTGTCATGTATTATGCCACAATGTCTTTGAAACACTAATCTTCAGAGGAGTAATTTTCCTAGTAAATGCTAAGTGCAGTAATGGAAAATTTATAAGATTCTGAATTTGTACAAGGGCTCAATAAAATGAGGATTTATAAACAAGCTAGGAGAGTTCTTCACATATGAACTCAGTATGAAAGGCAGGAGTAAATGCTTAGGTGCAGACAATTTTTTTAACACATATATTCTTGATGTACAATATCTTTTTGGCCCAAGTCAGAGAGACTTAATCTTTAGATGTGTTTTAGGAGAAAAACTAAAAGACATTTGTATCACAAACTCAAGGAAAAGCATCTTTGCTCAGCATATATTCTCCTGTATAATCTCAGTTGGCCACAAAGAATTCCAGATATCTTTTCTCTGAAAAAAAAACCCCAAACAAAACACATTATGCTTTTGCATAAACCTAGATTTTCTAGAAGAATTCACTGAACTGCTGCAATGTGATTTTTTCCCCGTCTATATGGCTTCCACCATTAGGAAGTCAACATAGTTTGCACAAGCACTGAAAGGAAAATTTGCAAAGATTAAAGATGCTAAATGAAAAAAACATTTAATGAAATTTTATCTCTTTTGCAACTAATCAGGGGTATTTTCAAAGCAGAGGTCAGACTGAGATGACAACAGGATTACTGGAAGGTCAGACCAGAAATTCAATGCTGTGCTCTAGATTCCTAGTCTGTTTCTTTGAGGAAACACAAGAGTTACCAAGCCAAGTTAGTTACCCTAACCCAATTCCTCCCCCAAGTTTGGATCCTGATCATGTTCTAAAAATATTTCAAAAACCAAAGTGATGTGTGATGCAAAAATCCCAAAAGGGAAACAGTTTTGCAGGCCCCTGGTGAGAATGAAGGAATGCCTGCCCTCCTCTTAACGTGATTCCCCTAATGGAAACGTGTGTCCCGGTCACTTACACAGCAACGGTTTCCCTTACCTTTTGAGAAGTACCAGTGAAGTATCAAGGATATGAAAATAAAATTGATAGGAGCCCTTATTAAATATTTTTTCTAAGAGGTAAATGGAGAGTCAGAACTCACCAAACCTTTATTAAATGAAACCTGCTATCAGCCAGAAAGCACCCAACTACCTGTCCCTAAGACAAATCTCATCTAACTGCTGTACAAAACAAGGCTGCAGACAAGCATCTCAGTTTCTGCACTCTAAGAAAATCCATCTTCAGAAAAAGCTCTGGAAGACAAACAGACATGTCTGAAGGAGTTGGACATATGGAGAGGAAGAACCTTGGAACCAAAGGAAATAATTTCATCACTGTAACATGTTTATTTTTAGAAGACCTTGAAATGAAAACCTACTAAAAACTGTCTACCTCCCAATAACCTTAGAACTACACAAATATATGTAAAAAAACCCTACAAGCCTAGGGAGGTAGAGGGAATTAAGGAACAGCAGGCTTTATTCTGC
>VZTU01025101.1:0-20565 GCA_013400835.1 Zapornia atra | reverse complement strand
AAATATAGCAGGCTATATTGTTACAGTTGGAGGTGAAATCGAAAGTTGCACCAAACAGAAGTGACAAATTCACATTGCTCAGTGTTGCCTAGCAATAAGAGATGAGTTTATTATGAACACTGACTCCATCCATCGCAAAGGGGCTTTGTATTCACACCAAAATGCCACTACTCTTACAGGCAAAAGGGGCAAATATAGAGTGGGCAGAAGGAATAAAAAAGTCAATGTAGTTGTAAGCACTTTCTGAATATTAAGATCCCTCTCTGTCTCTTGGGAACTGATCAGAAAGGAAGGGCAGAGCCTGCCTTGATCTGAACCCTTGAGGCTGGCCAGGTAGCTTGTTACCAATCTTCATCGTCATTTGGAATGCCCTTAGTATTGCCATTTCATTAGTAATGCACTTCTAGTTGAAAAACAAAATACATAAAATCTTTACAGAACATTCTCAGGAAGTGCTCAGTATTTTTAATTCTGCAGAACTTCCCATTTGCTTCAGCTTTTTGTGATGGTTTTTGTTGGGTTTTTTTTTAGGAAAGAGGACAAGGCTTTTGGGAGGTTTTCCCTCTTCAGACACATTACTGTTCTCCTTTTTAACCACTGTTTATATGTGAAAACATTTATTGCTATCTCAGACATTGGACTGTGTCTCTCAAGGTATTAAGTACCTAACTGGTCAGATAAACAGGATTTTCAATAAATATTTAAGTTATTCCTGAAGGCCTTACTGGCTATGCACCCACACTTTTAGGCACCTAATCAATTTTTAAAATCCACATAATAGCTCCTATTAAAAAAGACTCCAGTAACTGATCTGTTTCTGTGCTTTTATGCCATCTGCATTTTTGACAACTGAATATTTTTGACAGCATGGTCCATTGTGCCCAAGTTCACATCAGTTTTTTTTCTCTCTCTTTTTTTTTAAATATCACATGACTACATATATGATAAGAAAATGGGTTATATCACACGTTTTGGTTTACAGATTGGGGTTCACAGTGGATTTTTTGAAGTGACAAAAACTCAAGAAGTATTCCTGTTATAAGGATGCATTTATATTATAAAAATAATAAATTCATCAAACGCTATGTAAGTCAAGTACATTGAAGTTACAAAACAGTTGTGATTTTAAGATGCCTTAGAAACAAACACAGAACCTAAGGATGAAGTGTTGAGATGATAGAATTTATATATAAGCAGGATGAAGTTTAGATTAAAAATGCTCTTCTTTATATTTATGAAATGGTTAATTAAAAATACCAATGCAGGATTATCTCCTTAGCTTACATGTTGACCTAGACAAATTAACTGAGTCTGTAATTTTTATATTTTGTGTGCAAAATGGAGCTATTGTCTCAAATTCTCATTTATGCAGAAAGCTTTGCAGGTACAAAACTGAGGTACTTAACGTTTTGTAAATGTTTTTGTAGAACCTTTAGTAACTTTGGTCCTTTCTTTATTTCAGATTCAACGTGTTACAAACAAACATATTCCACCTGTTACAACAATCTGGCATATTACTTTCTTGATACGTGATGATACAATACCTCTCAGGTTTGCTGAGTAGCAAAGAGAAATGTAAGCAAATGAAAAGGTTTTCCACTTTCACAGTTTTTTTCTGCTTGGGGTTCTGTTTGTCTGAGAACTGTATGAATAGAAGCCATATTTTATAGTATTTCTTTAACCTCTGCCATCTGGTGTAGGTTAGTTTTTCCACTGCCAACATATCCTAGAGGCCCCAGTACCAAAATGTTTAATTTCTAAGCAAACATTTGGACTTTATAAATCCAGTTAAAAAAAAAATAGTGCATTATTTTTTTAAACTATATATTGCATTTCCCACTAGGGATGACATTAATAAGCACACAGACAAGTATGTGGGCTTAAAGGCTTCTGGCTGTGACTTTATTTTCTGTAGCAGAGCTCCAGAGATGTTGGGTCACCCGACATCTTTAATCACTGAGTCATGCACAGTTATCACAACGGAACTTGAATATCCCCTGCTGACCTAAAGTCTGAAGGTTTGTCAAGGGATTTGCACTGCCATAGCCAAAACCTTCCAAATCAGGCATGGTTTCAGGCAGATAATATTCACCCATGCCAAAGCCAAAGCTTTTGCTGCTCAGTTTTTTTAGTATGTACTAAAGTTTACTTCATTGCAACAAGAGAGGATTGTAGCTACAAAAGAATTTGGGCAAGTAGGTAACCACTGAAAACAAAGGATTGCAATGAACAGAACTCCAGAAGCTTCCTTATATTTGAGGAAAAAAAGATCCACAAAAACTATGTGTCATAAGTCTACTACCAAGAGGAGGAAGTCCTTTCTAAATTTACAGAAGCATAATGTTATGTTTTGTACTAGCCGGCAAATTTTCAAATCTCAATTTGAAAACATGCACTAGTGTTGATTGTCCCCAGTTGGTCTTTAGTCAGAGTGAAGAATTTTAAAAAAAACCCAACTTGCTTCTGCTGAGAATGGGCAGACATACACAGTTCATCTTAATCAGTATTCTTCAGAGGCAGGCAATCACTGCGGAAAAGACACAGAGAGAATGTGGATGCATAGATAATAAAGGAGAACGTTTAAAGCTGTATATAAGCAAGATCTGATGGGTAAAGAAAAGGAAAATAACTATCTTCTTACTTAATTCAGATTCAGGAAAAGGTCTGGGGAAAAAACAAACACACTTAGGATCTCCTGCTTCTTTCCATGTCCACCTAGTTAAAAATAATTTTTGTGTGTTTATCCCGAAATTCTAAAATATCAGTAATAGCTTGGTTTGCCACCTTCTCCTGAAGATTTTCCTACTCCTGAAGAGTATTCAAAAGCATGTTTTTGGCACACTCTGATTCTTTTAATGAAAATTCCCCAAAAGTCTACTTCTTACAGTTTCTTCAGTTGGAAATTTTAAAAGTGTTAATAAAACAAAGAACAGTAAATAATCTAATTAACAAGTGGTTCTTTTCTGAGAACTGAGCTGCAGTGCAAAAGTTATGGGCATTTAATTGAATTAATTTAGAATTTGACTAGCTTAATCAGTGCAATCTGGTAATTCATGATATTTTTTGAATTTAAATGATAAGTCTCCTGAGGGATCTGCTGCGCAGTGTGGATGAAGAGGTGACGTATTGCCTCTCAGCCAATCTGGGATGTGAAATTCTCTATTACTTTGCAGAACCACTAATTGGACTTATTTTAATATGCTCAGTTATAAATACCAGCATCTGTGGAATGGCCATCCTGTTTCTACCATGGGGATAGTGACTTCTGCCTGGATGGACAACTGGCTTAATTTTCCCAGTATGAGTCATCAGAACTGATAAATCAGTGGCCACACTACAGTCTGTTTAGTCATCATTAAAGCTTATTTGGTTTAATTTAATAATTTTCTGATACTATCTTTGAGACAACTTTTTTTCGTTGTGCTCCTTAAACATTTTTGTGTTGATGTAAGACAGCTTAGATATGCCTTGGAAGATCTACCTCAGTGTTTCTTAGCAGCCATTGACTAGGAAGCCTGGCAAACCTATGCTTGGATTTGTGTTGCACCTGGACCGTCCCTCCCTTCTCAATAACTCTGACCAGTCTGCTCACTCTTGATTCATTTCTCATTCTCAATGAACTCCAGCCTGGATGCCCTGCGTCCAGCTAGACATTTTAACTGTTGTCTCAGAGTGGGTTTGGCCTTAAGAAACCAAATCCATGCTACCAGTCACAGAATCACAGAATCGTAGGGGTTGGAAGGGACCTCGAGAGATCATCGGGCCCAACCCCCCTGCCAAAGCAGCTCCCTATCTCATATTACATAGATAGGCATCCAGACGAGACTGGAATATCTCCAGAGATGGAGACTCCACCACCTCCCTGGGCAGCCTGTCCCAGGGCTCTGTCACCCTCACTGTGAAAAAGTTCTTCCGCATGTTCGTGTCGAACTTCCTATGCTCCAGTTTACAGCCATTGCCCCTAGTCCTGTCCCCACAGACCACTGAAAAGGGGCTGGCCGATTCCCCCTGCATCCCATGCCTAAGATATTTATAAACACTAATTAGGTCCCCCCTAAGTCTTCTTTTCTCCAGACTAAACAGTCCCAGCTCACTTAGCCTATCCTCATACAGAAGATGTGCCAGGCCCTTAATCATCTTCGTAGCCCTTCTCTGGACTCTGTCCAGGAGGTCCCTGTCTTTTTTATACCAGGGAGCCCAGAACTGGACACAATACTCCAGGTGGGGCCTGACCAGGGCAGAGTAGAGGGGGAGGATCACCTCCTTTGACCTGCTGGACACACCCTTCCTGATGTGGTCCATCTTTTTTTGTCATCTTTTGCCTTGTTTTTTTCCTATAAACATTTGGTCAGTGTAACAGAATTTTTTTTAAGAACTGAGGTTCACAACATTCCTGGGGATTTTGTGGACCTAAACACCTATATGAGAAGAAAAAAACCAATAATCAAAGTCGGTGCTCCAACGAAAAAAAGACTATAATTAGTAGTTACATATTGGGCCATCCATTAAACACACAGAGCAGACCCTGCCACAACACTGTGCTTTTGTTTGCCACATCAGTAGTAAAAGGATAGAGGAAGAATCTGGGATTAATTTTCATGAAATCACATCTTTTGTTGTTCTATATTAAAGCTGGGTGCTGAATCAGTCCTAAGACACAACCTCCCCAGAAGAGACTGGAGCGGAGGAACCTCGAACTAAACTTTAGCACACAGATGGAACTGATAGACCTAACTCCTTCTGAGGGACAGCTTCTGGGCTCTGGCTTTCTTCTCTGTATTTCCCACTTAACAGCAACCTTCTTTGCTTTTCACTCACATAAATCCTATTGAGATTTGTCTGCAGCCAGTCTGCCTGCCAAGTGTGAGCTAAGGGTTTCACTTGGCAGCAGTATGCCATGTTAGGTACTGAAGTGATGGGACTTTGTAATGGGGTCTTGTGATGTCACTGTAAGGCCTTAGGTGTTTTCAAAAGCATGGTTGTGATTCTCATATACACCATAATCTATACAGTAAGAACAAAACAGATTTAAAGTGGTGTTGAAGTAAGTGGATTTATATCAGGGTTAAATCAGTCCTGTGATTTCGATTGTTCTATTTTCCAAGTACCCAAATGCTTAACTAATAATTACTCAGTTTTTGAATAAACGTGATAAGCATATAAGAGATACATGATCATATATTATGTATATGTTGCCTATTTTGGGGTTGGGCCCGATGATCTCTTGAGGTCCTTTCCAACCCCTACAGTTCTGTGATTCTGTGATTTTTATTAGGTGACTTATGCATGGGGAAAAAGAAAAGGTACCCTAAAGATCATATAGAACATATGTGTATCCAGGGAAGGTGATTAGTAGTCGGTCTTTGGAGCTTGGCAGGAGTTTCATTCAAGGGCCATCATGGACTTTGCACAGTTTTTCTTTATCATGTAATAAGTAGTCACATAAATTTTCAGACATTGAAAGTGTGTTTTTCTATAATAAAATTTTTTAAGCAGGTTTCTTGGCATGCATTTTGTTTGTACTGTGCTTGAGGTTGTTTATGGCATTAGTGGTTTGTGTGTTTGTGCATGTTTGCATTCTGTCTGTTTATGAAGTATTTCACTGGTACCCTTACACAGCATGTGGTCGGTCGAAGATTATTTTTGACTGTGTGTGTAGTCATCATTCATTTTGCTGAAGGCTTTTTAAGCTAAGGTAGGTTAAACACTGCTTTTCTGCAGTTATGTGCAGACGGACTCACAGTTTGTGCTTGCCTTCATAGAAGTTAGATACAAAAAATACCTGCACCATTTTTAAAATGCAATTGTGAGTTGCTGCCAATTTTTCCAACAGCCATGGCAGTTTGGTATATTTTAGTTTTATAAAGATAGGCCAATTCTATTAATAACTGGAAAATTAGTATATTTTTATTATCCTAGATGTCAAAAAAAAATTAACAGATGACTCATTATAATAATGCCATGTCTGTAAATCATTTTTGAAATTAACTACAGAAGCAAAACCAAACCTCTAAAAACAATAATTTAATTCACTTCAGCCTGTAATTGACAGCTAAGTATAGGCAATAGTTTAAGGACACACAGACAGGGTCGTGAAATTAATCTGTGAATTACACTGAGCTTAGAGTGTTAGTTGATACCTTTCCTGATGCTTTTTAAAGTATAGGTTGTTCAGAGTGCGTGTAACGAGGCATTACAGGAATAGTATTTGAAAAAATTTAGATGCTGAGTCGTTCTAGACAGTCACAGGCATCAGTTCAGCAAGGATTTTGTGCACACTACAGAATAAAATATTGTTGCTTTATTTAGAATCCTAACTGCTACTTTAAGAACATAATTCTCCCCATGAATCTTGTCTTACAGTTCAAGAAACTCTGTTTCTGCAGAACTTTCTGAGAATGCATGACACTTAAAAGAAACAGAGGTGACCAACAATAAATGCTTATGGAAATTCCACTTGTGAGTACTATTTTATTACTATTTTTACTAATGTTCTTCACAGATAATAAACTCCATGTACCAGCTTCTATTTTCTTGAGAATATTTTCATACAAGTTTACCTGTTTTCTTCCTACCAGAATTTTGGACACTTTTCAAATACGTTTACATTGCTCAAGTGTACATTTATGAGAGCTTAAAATACATTTCATTAAGATTATCTTTGAATATGGCAATGAAATTAATACCAGTGAAAACATTTCATTTACATTGTTCAGCTTTTTATCTTCTTTCTTAATGTAAAATATTATACTGCTGTATCATTTATAACACCATGCTGTGCTACACAACTATAGTTGCTTTTTATGTATAGCACTGTAACATACATTGAGACCTTTGCTTAAGAGTAATTATTTAAGTGACTTTAAGTGAATTAGAAAGAAGATAGCTAAAGGTGGAATTCAGACCCCCTAGCTACTCTTTCTGCTTGTAACATGCCGTACCTATATTATTCCTGAGAAGCCTAAATTCAATCCACAGAAAATAACATTTCTGCGCCTCAAGACATAGGAGCCATTCATACAGAAACGAGAAGCAAAATGTGTACAGAAATAAACTTTACATCTTATGACAGTAGCAGCAGGTTCATAGTGTCAAGAAGAAAAAAAAATCATGAAAGGAAGCCAAGCCTGACAAACTGAATTGTAGCTCATCTGAATGTTGTTGAACTTCGTTTCACTAACAAAGCAGGGATATATGTTTTTTCATGAAAGAATAATTTACAGTTTAAAAAAAGGGAAAATTATAAAAGTTCCTTTCTATAACTGTAATATACTAGTTTTTAAATAAATCTGTATGCGCTATATAAATGCATAGTTCTTAGCAACTATATAGGTATTCTTCAATATTTTAAATTGGGAACAGAGGATTTTAGTTAAAGCTAAATGATGGTACAAAGGACTGAATTTTGCAAAAATTTTTAAGGAAATGTATATTGTTGCAGGATCAATGTAAAGATGCAAATAAGCACTATATAAGGAGTACTATATTTCTATTTATTAATATGCAATATTTTAGAAAATGTAGAATATCTATTCTATTTTATTATCTAGAGTATACATAGCATATTGGAGATGCACACATTTATATATATATATATACATATCTATACATAGATTCCATCTTCCAGTTCTCATTTTTTGATAAATTGTGAGTGATTCTGATAAAGTCAATGCTTAAAATGTTGTAAGCGGTTATCATCAAGTCCATTATATACAGTAAACACATATTAACATTTAAGAGATGAGCCAAGTCAATACTTAACTACTCATTTTGGGCTGTATCCAAATACTGGCTCATATGCTAACTACTTGCAAGTATTTTGATAATATTCTTCAGCAGACATATTTTTATGTTGGAAAGAAGACCTATGTAACCTGGGTGGTTTTGAAAATAGAACATAACTTTTATGTTATTTAAGTGTTTTCAACATTTTACCCTTGATATCTTCCATTTTCTACTTCCAGTGAGTGCAGTCAGACTACTGCTGGAACAGGCATTTAACTTGTAGGAAAGTTCAGCAGATCTTTTGGGACCTCAGAGCATGTAGGAAGTCAGACACTGTTCGAATAAGCATATTTGCAACCCCCTAGAGAGCATGTTTAAATCCTGAGAAAGTATTTTTGATTTTGCAAACAATATTACAATTACTGTCTAAAATTTTGCTTTTACTATATGAAGACATCCCAAGGGATTGAAAATATGTTCTGCTTCATTATATATATTGGCTTCAGACATCATTACCCACTAAAAGTCACTTCAGTTCCAGGTGTGACTATTTGCTATGTAAGAATTCAGGCAGCTAGTTAATTATCCACTTTAGAAATAAAATTCTGTCCCTAAGACAAAAGGAGAAGGACACTTTTCATGGCATTTCCAGTGAACTGGAACTTCTTGCTTCAAATGATATTCCAAAAACTTGCTTTTTCTCTTGGAACTGGGTCAGAGTTTTTCTAGCCTTGATAGAATTGGCATCCTTTCTCCAAATCGAAATATGCCAGCCGTAGTACTTTTTCAGTAATATAGTTATCATGCAGAAAATCTTTGATAAGGCCACGTATGCAACGTTTGTGTTATAGACAACCGTGAACCTGCAAGGTTATGTGACTGCAAGTAACCCCTTCTGCCATTTGATGTTACTAAGACTTCAGAAAACTTGACCGTGAGACAGCCTTCTTTTTCCCCCAAAGGCTCAACATTCTTTTTGTGCTACAATTTTCAGAAGAACTCTTTGTTTGAAGAAGCTGGGCAGGGTAAAGCTGGCAGACTGGAACACTGCCCTGATGTGTTGTGACAGACATGTAATCTGCCATTTGACCACTGGTTCACACATCAGTGTTAATGTGAATGTGACACCTCTCAGCATACTGTTAATCATGCATTACTCTTCTGTCTAAAATGTGGAGATGTGGAGTAGACTTTTATTCTTTTTAGAAGACTACACAAAAAAAAATGTAGTGAAATGAAAATTTACAGCCATAAAAGCAAACTGATTGACAGCTGCAAATCATAGTCACAGCAACATTGATATATACATATTTATAGATCCCTAGATTTCGAAACTAAAAAGGATCATTAGAACATTCTGCTTAATCTAACGCATTCCTATTCCAAACGTGGAAGGAGTCAAACATGCAGTCCCATGTCGAGTGTGAGGAAATCTAGAAGATGGCCTTCCATAGTCCAGAAACGAGATCGATTCGGCTTTCTTTTCCTCACTAACACTTTTTTTGTCTCTTGGGTTTTGTTTCCTTTTCTCCTGGTGTTTCATCACCAAAGTGCCCAGGAGTTCATCTGCTTTCATTCAACTGAAATGCATGTACCAGATGGTGCAAATAGCCCAGTATATTTCAATCCTGTATCCATGTCAAAAAACAGGCAGACTGCTGCAATTCTTGGTTGCTGCACCTCATGGTATCAAAGGCTGGCTAAGAAGAGTGACACTGCTTGACAATGAATAAGATTTTTCAGGTCTGGCAGGGAAGTTGCTTTGGAAGCTAAAATCCTGCTCCTACTCTGTAGGAGTTGCTTTTCATGATTAATTAATTGTGTTTACACTAATCTACAAAGGATGTAAAGATATATAAAAATAGAGTTACAGAAATGTGTCTAGTTAGGATACTTTATAGTAACCATTTAATCACCTGTATTACCTGCTTGCTTGCTAGCATTACAATAGAAATTTACCTGCAATAGGAAGTTCTGTATTGTACTTTTCAGCATAGTTTTACGGGAGGACCACTGCAATCTGCTGTTGTGCTGTCAGCAGCCCAGACCACTGTTCTCTTTATGTCGATGAAGTCTGGAAGTATCTTGAGGGCAAGGGAGTGCAGCGAAGGTCACTAGCCACTTTCATCCAATAACAAGTGCTTAGAATTTGAGATTTTTGATATCTTAATATATCTCCATAGTAAGACCTTACACTTGCAAAAGCTGTAGCTCTAGAACTATGATGATATGAGGTTTGCAGGAGTGGAGACTTAGGTTTGTCTTGGAAAACAAAAACTGAGGTAGTGGTTGAAAGCTGTTTGTGGCAAGGGTTGACATTCTCTGTTGGTTTTCTGACTCCTGGGTACTATAACTGTTACACAGAATAGGAGAAGAGTTATGCCTGCCTATTCATTCTGACATGTTACAGATCCCAGAAATAACAAAAGACTCATGTGATACCTTTGGACAACAATGCGGTGCTTTCTGGCTGCTGTCACAGCTGCAAGAATATGCATTCCTTTAAGACCCAGGCAAGGTTGTCTCCTGCCAGTTTCAGCATTACCTATGCATAACCTGCTGGAGCATTCTGGTTTGACTAACTTTAGAGGCCTGTGGGAAGGAGACATACAGTACCCTTTTACCTGTTTACACTCCCTGTCAAGCTTTAAAACTTTTCTCTGTATTTTTCATTTTATTGAAAATTAATTGTTTTGAATCCCCCCTTTATTTTTTTTTTTACCACTGAAGAGAGAGGAACCTGATTTGGATATCTTTCTTCTTGAACAAAGAATTTCAGGACACAACAGAGTACTGCAGAAATGTTCACATAGCTGAAAGAGCTGTCTTAAAAGGAATTACAACAGAGTTAGCTGCACATTCCTTTTGCATGGGTGTAAGGGTTCCACATGTATGGATATTCTTGTTGACAAATCTATTTATGTGTGTTTGTTTATATATTCAGAAGCTCTAGTTTGCATGCGGTCATGGTCAACCTCTAGGCCTGGAGGTTGGTGGCCCTGCCTGTGGCAGGGGGCTGGAACTCTATGATCCTTGGGGTCCCTTCAATCCCATCCCATTCTATGGTGTAAGTGATTCTTCTCATGTGCATTATAGCTACAGAAGTATAATTTTAAGTGGAGATGATACTGAAAAGAATCATTTGGTTAGCTAAAGGAAACTAATAAATAGGGTAGGTAAGAATCATCAAACAGGCTGTGGCAGCAATTTACTGTAAAGGTGTAAAAAATAAGGCAGGAGAAAAAGGTTATTTTGTAAGATAGGTGGAAGTGCCATTAAGACTAGTGGGATGAAGGTAATAAAAGAAAGTTTAAACTATCAAAAGAAAATCTGGAAAGCAAACTAGTTGTATTAAGTGACTGTATTCTCTATGGGGATATATTAACAGTCTGACCGCTTGAAATTTTTGAGAGGCCAAAGGAACAGCAAAATACATGGTGGGGAAGAAGCTTGAATTGGCAGGTAGATGGATTAGGTGACCTATTAGTTCTTTTCTATTGCAAACTTCTATGATTTTATGTGGGGAAAATTCCTTTTCAACCCACGCTGGCAATCTGTTTATGTTCTGAAGTATGATGATTGACATCCCTTTTAACTTCTAACCTAGAGAATGTCTCTGCAAGTGTTATTCCTACATATAAATGTCTAATGCTTTTAATAAAAAAACCTCTCTCAATTAGGGGACTGTATCCATGTGCAAATGCAGAACGGAGATCACAACAGAGTCTGAGGTGTTATAGCGGCATGGGCAGCACTCCCACTCAGGAAGGATGGGGCGTTGAGAAGGAAAAGGGAGCATTTGGGGCTTAAAGACTAAACAGAGAGTAGAGGCAAACAAGGGAAAAGTGGATAAGAACAGCCAGAAAGAAGCATATAATTTTTGTTGAAAGTGGGAATAGGAAAGATATAGAGAGAAATGGGAAAGTGGAAAAGTGTGAGAGCAGCAGAGCAAAATAGGGACAACTAATGTATGGATTACAAGAACAACAACAAATAATGATGTGCTCCTGTTTTTATGGTGCCAGAGTACTTCCTGCTTTTAACTATTTACCCTTGGTTCATCCACATGCAGCCTTATTTTTTTTTTAATTTCAAACAGTGTAATACTTTGTAAGTAGTGCTGAAGTACAATGAATGGGTTTTTGTAACCAATTGGGTATTTCATAATTAAAACTCAGCCTATCCACTTTTCCTGTGGAAGTGAAGCCCACCAAAAGGTAGAGCATGTATAAAAATATAGCACCCTAGTAAGAAGTAGTGTCATATGCTGCCAGCTTTTCACACATCTTGCCCTGAATTGGGGAACTGAAGATGGATTTATGAGTGGCAAAACATCACAAAAGAAATATGTAAGAAATGCTAAACTAGCAAAACTGAATGTATTTAAATAATATTACCAAAAATGCTCTTCAAATTTTATGGCATTAAACTAAAGCCCAGAGTATAAAAAGACAAAATTATTGCAGAGATTTCCAGTTACTCAAAAATATCTTTGCAATGTTACTTGTTCTGACTTAAAAGAAGTTTGCTGAAGCATCAACTTCATTTCTGTCGAGGGCTGTAAAAAAGATTGAAGCTGGGGCCTGGAATATGAACAAACAATGCATCTAAGTTAGTGCCCCACAGAATATTTTAAAATTATTTAACACAAATCATCTCAGTGTCAACAACTCATCACAGATAAACTATCTAATTAACAGAAGCCATCATAGTATTTGAGAACTCAGTCTTGGCTCAGTTGATATACCAGAAGGGCACTCCTTGATAAGCAAAATTTATAAAGGAAGGTTTAAAAAACGTTACTGCCTGAAGTAGATTCTTCTTAGTTTTAAATTAACCCTCTGCTAGGTTGGGGTTTTTGGATGTTTGGGGGTTTTTTTAAATCTCTCTGAGATAACAAGCACAGGTTGACCTCATGTTCTTAGGTATATTCCGTGCAAAGATTCTGTAACACGGTCTATTTTATGATGCAATATTTTTTCAGTGACTCTGCCATGCCATGGACTTGATACCATGCCAAAATGACAGCTCAGTTAGTAAAAGTGTCCCCAGCTTTCGTAACTACTTCTGAAATAGTTTTATCCCACTTTTTTAAAATTGCAAAGGTTATGAAAATCTTGAGGATATAAAATTTCACTGCAAAATACTTTTGGGCATGAAAACACTGACTGGCTGCTGCAGCACCAAACCTGTCATTTTGTCCAGGTGTTTTGTTTCCTCACATGAAATCTGTAGGGAGAAAAAACTGACAATGGAATCCATAAAAACATAAAAGCAAAAGTTACCTAAAATAGCTTGTGGGAAATATTGAGAATCTCTTAAGTCTCTCAATGGTCATATTTACACATGTAGGTTACAGGGAGACAACCTAGGACAGGAAGATTCGCTATCGTAAAACTGCTCCCGAAAGTAGACATGTGAAGTATCACTAAGTAGGAGTGAAGGATCATCTTCTTTCCATCCCATCCTAGGTGGATTATTTGCTACAACATTCACAGAAGGTATGGCACACATGGGTCCCTTCACCTCTTCTACCTAATGGGAATTTGAACATGTGTATTCCAGATAAATGTTGTAGCTGCTCAGCTGCAGGACAGTCTGGAGCAGTCCCTAACACTTTCCCGTGAAACAGTGCTACTGGTATGGAGGAATTAAACTCACGCTGAAGACGCCAGGGATAAAATGCCAGTTTACAAAGAACAGCACAAGACCATTCCATTCATATGAAATATAATTTTATATTTGTTAGGGTTTGAAGGGCGCATATGCCTTTGCTGGTCTTTTTACTTTGTAAAACAATGAAAGTGAACCAGCACCTGTCTCGTGGTAATTGCTTTAGTTTCTTCACAAATGTCACATCATTCCTCCAGTGAGTAATGTATATTCAACTTTCTCTCCCACAGTCCATATTACCCAGGAAGAACTGATAGAAACAAGAAACTTTTTCAGCTGGTGCCACAACTATCATGTGACAGTCTCAGAGGCTAGATTTTAGGAACTTGCAGGGTACTTCAGGATAACCGCAGAAGGGGTCGTCTGAGTAACATGGTAAGAAACATTAATATGTAACATTCTGCTAAATACATAAATTAAATTTCCTATTCAAGCCAAAAAGGCTACTGGTATGAGCTCTGTAATATGAAGATGACAAGCAAGGGTCACGCAGATGATGGGGGTTTCTGAGCAGAATTGGTATTTTTTTTTGAACTGAAACATATCACAGTACTGACATCAAGCCCTGCAAGAGAGCAATTTATCCTGTTATAACATTCTTAGAGCATTTACAGTTTTGAACAAAAATGACTATCCACCATCTTATCAAATAGAGGTGCTGAGTTTCCCCAAGTCTTTTAAAACAAAAATTTAAAAATTAATTACGAAAACTGAATAATCTAAAAACATAATATTCTGCAGCAGAAAACAGGTTTTAAACCTTGATCTGCCTGAGGCTTATTGTCATATGAATGGAGGTATTTAGGCACCTAATTCAACTACCTGCCTTTGCAAATTTAAGCTCTAGCTTTAAAAGTAAATGAACAGAAAAGTAAACAGGAATCATTATCATCAACATATACCCATTTTTTTCAGCAAAACACTTTATAATCCAAATTTTTCAGTGGACTAATGTCAAAATGGGTTATTTTCAACTGAAAATGCATGAAAATAAATGTTCTCATCTTTCTTTAAAACTCTGTCTAACTTGCCAGAGTTGTTGAGGGAGATTCTGAAAAATAAAACAGTAAGTCATAATGATCATTTTAATGATGTCCATGCACAATGAATCAAATGCAGAGTGATTTGCTTAATTTACCATGGCTTTTACCTGACTCTACAGTAGAGGACATGTTTATTCTGGGAAAATTCTGATAAGGAATGTAGGAGTACTGTAGAAGGACTCTGCAAAGATGATTGAGCTTTAAATGCAGGCAGCCATCTAAATGCATGCCAGTGTAACCCTATCACCTCTAGTATAATAGACTGAAAAAAATCACAAACACTGTCAACTGCTGCGGGAACATAGCTGGCAAGGCCAAGACAATTGACAATGTGTTTGGTCTGCCCCATATCCAAAGTTTTGTTAGACATTTATCATTATGTAGGTTCACGCAACTTGGTGTATAGCTTACTTCATGTTACTCTTTTACTCAATGACACTCCAGGGAGACTTCTTCATGTGTTGCATTCAGCATGCACAGAGAAGGAGTGTGACTGGACACGGCTCTGTTACCAAAGTCCCTTCTGAGTGAAAAGGCACCCTATATTTAATGGGTTCTTTCATATTGAAGGAATTAATGTTCTGTTGAAGCCAGCAGCAGTGATGATGATGAAGATGACATTCTTGTACATTCCTCAAAAGATATGGAGTATCTCAGATAAGAGTTGTGGAAATAACTCATTTTCCTGGCAGCTCCAGATAATGATTTCAGATCAATTCAAATTAATGGCAGCTCTTGGACTATTTTCAATGTTTAACATGCACACATATTGTTTCACCAGACATAGATATGCACAAACTTGACGTTTTCAGAGGTCTTCTCCAAGTCTGGGGAAGCTACTACATATATATCCTGCTGTCTTGAACAGTTCAGGCAAGATGTAACAAACCTCATCACTTCACAACAATGATTATTAAATTCTAACTGACCTCAATTAACTTGTTTCTATAAAAAGAATAGCAAAATCTTCATAAAAGCATTGATAACTCCCCACACCATCACCTCGAGGCCCCAACAACCCCAGGTCACCCCCTGAGCCCCCTTTGCAAGAAAATTGGACAAGCTAGGGGCACCCAGAAGTTTAAGTAGAGAGACTAATCTTCATTAAAAATGGAAATTATATTATTTCTCAAGTGTTGACTTGGATTTACACATACTTTGCATCTACAATGAGTATGCGCACAACAGAATGACTGGAGTCCAAAAACGTCTCTACACCATCATTGTATTTTCCTGACTCTGACACTGGCAGCATGCTGAAGCAGTCTCTCATAAATGTTAAAAACCGTGTTGGTTTGCATCTGATAAATGTTAGAAAGGGGTAGCTTTCTGGGGATGGTTCTATCAAATTTGGATTAACATTTTCCACTTAGTCCCTTATGCTTCTGGAGAAGCTGACATAATTTAGTGACTACAAAAGTAACACCTTTGTCATTTTCATTGTACTTCATTTCACCTCCTCATTTGTGTCTTTTTAAAATAAGATGTCTAACTGAATACAGTAATCAATGTGCCATCGATTTATATAATGGAATTGTAATCTTCTCTTTTCTATTCTCTATTCCCTTCTTAACACAATTTAACATCTTATTTGCTTTTTTAATCACCACTGAACAAGTCTCTTCATTGAGCTGTCTACAGTAATGCCTAGATCTTTTTTTCCTGAGAGGTTACAACTAATTCAGAGACATCATTATGTATAAATACTTTAGACTGTTTCCACTAATGTGTTTTAGGGAGGTCTTATCTGTGTTGAGGCTTATCTGCTACTAAGTTGTTCAACCGGTTATTTTTGCGAAATTCACCTAAAGCCCTTCATAGTCCCTTAATTTAAATTATTCAAATGAGTTTACAATTTCAGCTGCTTTTCCACATTCAGTCTTTAGCCTGTTTTCAATTTCAACATACAGAATGAACAGTACTTTTGCCAAAACTGCTTTTCTGTAGTTAACTCTCTGTTCATCATGCTGGAAACAATAATTTTATTGCTGTTCTGTTAATCTATGAGGATACAGTCACAATACCAACACACCAAATAGGATAAACACCTAAGAAACACCTACAACCTACCTATTATAGATCTCACAAACCTGACAGGCATAGCAGACTTGTCATAGTTGCATGTCACAGCATTGATTTATCCTCCTAAAACCGGTCTTAATCTTAGGACACTTGCCTACTACCAATATGCCTGTATACCTGTATTATCAATTTTTTTAATAGTTAAGACTTCTTCAGTAAACTACTGACTTTTGCTTTACCATGGAGATTTCTGCTGATGCCCATGTGAGTTAGTTTACAACTTAGTCACCCGTGTCAAAACTACACTGTAGTCATTAAATTGTGCTGGCAGCATAGAATATATTGAAAGGCGGGGGGGGGTTTGTATTTTTGGCAAGCAATGTTTTCCCTCATTGTCTTCTTGCAAAGAACTGCTTGAACTTTACTGTAAAATTTAAAATATTTGTAAAGACTTGCAAAATTTTGGTCTGTGTTATCTCTTTTTAAAACAAAACCCATAAAATACTGCCCTGGGAGAACAGTCAGATTTCTGCCATTTTCACGTTCTTTTTTTCTGTATTTGTCTGTCTAGACCATGTACAGAGGAGTCTAGTCGGCGAACCTGTCTCTTCGGTGCAATCACAATACAGTTAGTGGGCAATAAACAGAAGAGATGTATCTCTTATTGCACCACATTTAGGTGGCATTATATTTCTCTGTTTAAGAGTGCTAACTGTTACTGCAAGGCAGCTCACTGTTAAATGATTTTCAAGACAATCTAACTACCTGTTAATACATGTAGCAATAAGTTCAATTATTTTGATTTTCTGTTTCTCCAGACTTTGGAGACAGGTGTAGTTACATCTATGCATGTAACTACCTTACATTGCTGGATTTCTTAGAATTTCCTTCATTATTATTTTTTTTCATTAAATCTGTCCATTCAGCCTTTGTATAATAGCTAAGGGTGAAGAATCTTCAGCCTTTTTAAAAGACGAATTTTCTCCTATAAACAGCATGCCATTACAGCTCAACTGATTGCAAAGAATTTGGATTGCAGTGTGATTCAAGTCTTTCATTGAACTGATATCATCCACTCAACCTCAGCAATACCTTAGAGAAATACAAAGCAGAGTAACTGTCTTTTATATTGTACTCTCTCAGTACAAGAATAATAGAGATGCCATGAACATTGCAGAGGTGTCACATTAGCTGCTCTGTGCTAGAGCTGAACTAAATAGTGTAAAGGAAAGGGATCTTATTGTTATTTTTTCTTTACGAGGATGGAATAGATGAACACTGCTTACAAATGAGCCTTATTTAGTTTTAAACACATTTCCCGAAGTAAATAGTATATTTCCCTAATTTTCATGTCTTTTGGTATGCTTCCAAAAAACTTGGAAGTGAATTAGTGTGCAATTTGCATCCAAATCTCAGCCAAGGGGATGTGGTTTATTATAATACATGGCCCTCCTAATTATTGAACAGCCCGAGAAAACTAGGCACAGTGTGCATCTGTTATTGCTTGACCACACTGCCAAACATAATTTGGCAAGCACAGAAATGTACATTGAGCAGACCTACAGTCTAATTTGCATTAGTTTGTAGTAATTATATGAAAGCTATAACTGAACCAAGCTTGTCCTCTCTTTTTAGATCACATCATTCTTTTTGAAAAGAAAAGAAATCTCAACCAAAAACCCCAAACAATTAAATAGCACACACATACACAACCCTGAGAAATTCCTTGTTTGCACAGTAGACATTCTCAGTATTATTTAATCATTATCCAAATGTTATTTCTGCATATTCTGTAAAATATCAAAGAGCTTTTTTCCCCTGCAATTTTATAGAAGGTTTTTTCTGTTTTTCTCTATTTCCATTCAGAAATTTTTCCTCTCTTCTGCCAAATTCTAAAACCCTGTATAATTCAGTACCCTGTAACTGGTGATTAAAGTCAGTGGCATTTTTTAATTCAATTGCTTAGGAGGAAGGGGAGGAAAGTCCTGCCTTTCATAATTTCCCTTTGCCCCTTTCCATAGGCAGTTAATCCAAACCCTGTCAAAAAGGAACTAGTACATGATAAGCCATCTTGTGTCACGGTAATGCTGGAAAGTAGTGGCTAAAGCTCAGGGAAACTGGGATGCTATGGTAAAAATACCTGAAGATTTTGGCCTACAAATTTCCAAGGAAAAATTCAGTCTTCCTCACATATACAGCATAGGTCTATATAAGAGATGATGGGAAACATAACCTAAGCCAGTAGGTGAGGAAATATAGCAGAATCTCATCCAGAGATAGTATAGTTTTATGACAATTATTGTGTGAATAAGGATTTTTCCTGAAGTGCAAGTGGATGGGGCATAAGAAGGATGAGAAGGAGAGTCAGATTCAATTCCCATTGAAATTAGTGACAAAAACTACTATTCATTCCAACAGCCACAGGACCATTTGTAGAGGAAGGAGAGTTTTTTCTCCAGTTCTTCTTTAAGTAAACACTGGCATTTTCTGCTTCAGCTGCAGGGGCTGAGAAGCAGAGGCACGGTCTTTGTTGTTGGTAAACAGCTTGACATTGGACCAGTCAGAGGGCTTTCAATCTAGAGTTCGAGTATTAAGAAGTAACTGTATAGTCACTATGTAGTTAGGTATTCTCGGATAGCTTAGGGTAATTATTAGCTGGCATATCCAGAGTCACATACAGTTACTGTGAAATGACCATACGGAGATTATGTAAATGAGTTTCTAAGAGTGAAAATGCAATGAAGTATCAAAGTGAATAAAAACTGCCGAGTATCGCTGAATGAGTGAACACTACCTCTTCCCTCTGATTAGCCGATCAAATCTATTTTCATAAACAAAAGCAAACTTGCAATGAATTAGAGGGGGAAAGGAACCCTGATGAACCTAAGTTGCTGGTCCATTTATTTCACAGTTGACCAAAAGACAATTTCCTTTCTCATTGGATGCGGAAAATAAAGGTATGTTTGCTTACACAGTACCTTCTGAAAAACTGCCTTATTTTCCATTTTAGTTTTTTAATGTAGTTCCGCAACAAAACAGTAACTGCGTAACAGCTTCTTACTGAACCCGTCTCTTTCCACATACATTCCTGTTCATATCATCTTACTTCAGTAGCTGAAATAAAGTAATGGAGGAAAGAAGCTGGAGGAGGGTGCTGTAATGTAAAAGCACACTGTTTTACGTTTATTAGCACCAGAAACTGGTCCATAAAAAGAGATCTATCTTTATCTAGTTTGATGGTATTTGGGTTTTTTGTTTACCAATGAAATGATTAACTAAACTGCAGTTGTCAAATAGTTATTGCTGCTGATAAAATGCAAGAAGATTTGGTTAAAAGTGCAGGGTTGCTTTGTCTTTGTTTTCTGGTTTGTGCTTTGATAGATCTGAGAATACTAGTCATCTTTACACAGGCAGGGCCAGGAACAAAATGCCTCTTCTCACTTGTTCCTACTGTTAGAGGAACGTTTTTCCTATAGATACCAGTTTTATTGTGGTTTAGGTTATCTTGCCAGAAGACATTCTTACACATTGCATATTCATTCATACATATAATGCAGTTTTCTATGTTACAGGTTCCTTAAGAAAAAGGATTTTAAATGCCTGGTTTTAAGCTTTTTCCTCTAACAGTCCTGTTCAGGGTCACTACCAAATAAAAATGGCTTGATTTTCAGAGCATTAAAAGTTCTGCAATAGACCAAGGATGGCACACAATTAATAATTTTGAAATGAAGATATTTTTTCTCACATTGTCGGCATTGATTTTCCCCCTTTTTTTTTGCTCAAAAAGGTAGTTAGATTCATCCAACTTCAGACATGCCCAGAAATAGGAGTTGTTTCAGAGCATCTAATTTATGTTTCTACTCTGAACTGCAAAGAATAGCCACTGAAATGCATTCAGTTCTTACATTCTAGTTAAATACCTTAAGGCATCATGTTAAAACCATAGTTTTGGAGATATGCATGCAAACCACTTTCTGTTACTGAAAGGCTGCGCAGAAAATGTGGGTGCTGCTCTATAGGTCTACACATTTCCTTCAGAGAAACTCATAGGCTTGGAATGGCACATCACGTGTATCAGAGTATCTCTTGGGAAGAAGTTCGC
>VZTU01025099.1:183-20461 GCA_013400835.1 Zapornia atra | reverse complement strand
AAAAAAACCAAAACCAAAAACCACCACAAAATAAAACCTTCTGTAGTATCTTTTATTGTAATTTCAAGTAAATCCCTTGGTCATTACCAGTACTTAGGAACAAAGAATGACAAATGTGTAACATATCTTTCTTTTACAATTGATATTGTCAAAGGTTTAATTGATATATCTCTCTATTTCCAGAAAAAGGGATATTGGAAATTTAAGTAATNAAAAACATAGCAAAAGAAATGCACATACATTTAGAGAGCTTTTCAAGTGTTACTGAATTCCCTAGCTTGTAATACAAGAACAACAGGGCACACTAAAATGAAAAGGAGTGACGTTCAAAGCCCATAAAAGAAACAATTCTCATTCAAAATGAGAGCATGCTTTGTTACCTCTTCACAGGAATCTACAGAAGTCATGAATGTTATTAGATTGGAATGGATGATTGTACAGAATTAATGATATTCAATTATCAGACTTAACTTTAATAAACATTGAGGAGTATTGTTATGGCTAGACATAATCATAACTAATAGCTATCCTCTGTGATGTTCTGCTGAAGGATGTGATCTTGGTCCCTGCTAGATAAAGGACAAGACAGATCTCAATTTTTATGTCCTTGTTAAATTCATAGAAGTATTTATATCTTTAAAATGACACCACAGAAGTAAACCAAAGATAAATCTCAAAGCTTTGTAGTGAGTGAATAGAAGACAGGTTCTGCACCTCTATTTATGACTAGATTAGGTCAGGAAGCTGTAGGAAAAAAATGTAATTCATTAATTGTTGGTTGTGGTGTGGAAGGCTTTTTTTTGTTGTTTTGGGGTTCTTGTGGAAAAAACACCTGTTTGCCAAAACAAAACTGTTCTGGTGAAAAGCAGTGCCAGTTTTATAAGCTTCTCTGAAACATGGACTTGGGAAGCTGCATGACATTTCACCAGGGGAACAGTTGGAAGAGCTATATTACGGAGTGTGTGACTTCAGGACATGCTGACCCCAGCTTGAGGACCCCTAGACTTTCAAGTCTAGATTTGTAAGTAGACTGTTCTGGCACGTGATTTATTTTAGCTGCCCTGTCCTGGTATTCATAGGAGGAAGCAGCTTATGAAGAGTGAAAGATTAATGTATTATTCTACTCCTCTTTTGATCTGATTAAATATTTAAGATACATTTTCTCTAAACCTTTCTATTTTATCTTTTTATCCTCTGTTGCAGTTTTGTGTGGCTGACCTCATCCTCGTCTGTCTTCTCTCTCAGAACCTGCTTGTAATAGTGTATCTTAGTCCTGTATCACTCTGAATACCAGAAATGTTTATAAATAGACAGCAGCTGAATACAAGAGGTGCATCTGCAAGTATTCAATACTCAACTACAGGGAAAACACAGCTAGGTTGACTCAATGGATATGTCTTTAATTTGCAGGTTCAATAAGCAGACAGCAAAGACCAGCTAAAGAATAGGAGGTTCTCTATATGTTGGCTGTTATGATATGGAACTGCACTATGTAGGATGCTACCAAGTATTGAACAGAATTTATCTGTCTAATCAGATTTACTTAGTAATGTGCTCACTAAGTCTCTTGATCCTTTCTTTCTATTAAAAGTTCATCTAAAGAAGGATGTTGCTAAAGTATATGGGATCAATTCCATAGTAAAGTAATAAAAATATAAGATACAGTATTTATTGCAAATACATTGTCAACTTTATATACCAAGACAGTAGAAAAGGGGGGGAGGGAGATAGAAAAGTGTATGCTTCACATAAATCACCCAAATGGTAAGTCCAGGATGTGTTCATGGTATAATAGAACAATGATTAACCTGCTTTGTGGGTCTGCTGAGACTGCATGCTTGGATGTTAGAAAGATGGAAATTGAATACAGACACTGAGAGAATGGACAGAGGGGGGAACTTGTAGGTGTTCACTGCTGAGATTCTATAGAACACGTATTAAGCTCCATATTATCATAATTAAAGCATCTCTTTGAATTGCTTTCAAAATTTAAGCAGATCCAGAGGATCCAGAGAGAATTAAGAACTAATTACATTAAAGCAGCAAAGATCAATTGCATATATGTTGGTAGCTTCACTTTATCATCTTAGCTTACGAAGCCAGTCATAATAAGGGAGGATAAAAAGTAGTTAACCTAATTCTGATCAGAGAATCCCTGTTTTCAGAGCCAGATAAAGGTTTGTCAGCATTTCTAAATGATCTTTATCTTGAAAACTTCACATTTGCACAGTATAAATTGCCTGAGACTGGAACTAAGCATCCAGGTTTTTCCTATGTAGGATGGATACCCCTGAAGTATTTAAATAAAGGCAAAAAAAAGTTACTCTGGAGACCTCTAATCTACAGATTCCAAAATGGTAAAAGCAGTATGTGGAAAGGTATGGAAATAGAAATGAAATGTATATACATCTAAGTGAAATATAATCAAGATAACTTTATGACCATTTTAGTTTATTCAACTTTTGGACATAAGAATAAATTGGACTTTTAATCAGAATAATCCTGTATAGATAGACCATTCAGTTTATTCTAAAAATGTCAATGATTTGTATTTTTACCTCCGCTGCATTGTCTGATTTTACTATGTTAGCATTAAGCAATAAATCAGATATCATTTAGAGAAGTTGCTATCACGCTAATATGTTTGGGTTTGTATATGTCTATGTGCTAGTGTACATCTGCTTCTATCTACATGGCATTATGGCCAAAGGAAATAGAAAACAAGAGCTGATTCTACTGTAGCTCAGCTCTGGAACCCTTTCATCCATGCAAAAAACTCACATATGCTTTTCCTGCCTGGCACAATGCAGAACTGTACCAGAAGCAGTCTGTTTAAAAGCAGAACAATATAATAAAATTAAAAACTAACAAAACCAACCAACCAACCAAAAAAACCAAAACCAACAAGAAACTGAACAAACAAACCAAACCAAAAACTGCAGGTTAGCAGCCACACAGATAAAGTGGATTGTCCTTACAGTTCACATCTGCTTTTGGCATCCTAACCAGCTATAATGCTCTCTCTTTATATAAGTATGCATGACAGTTGTTTACATCACATCAGTGCACTTATGATTTCTTTACAATGAAGTATATCTCCTTGTAAAGGAGATATTATATGTGCATGTTACATATGCCATAGAGTTTAATTAATTTCACCAAATACTTTAATGCCCTCTAGTGGAAGGGTGTGGACATATATATATTTTTAAAAAAAAGCATTACTATAAATGTAGTTACTTTTTATGTAACTTTCAAATGCATAAAGGCTTTCCTAATTTTCAGGAGATTTGAAGATGCTGTTTGTACTCATTGTGCAGTAGTATAGCAACATATAAGCCTGCTTATGTCCAGTGAAAAATAATGCTGTCTTGCATATATTTTTAGTCCTTTGAACCTTCTAGGAACTAATTCCTATAAAGAATATCTGACTTGTACATTGGACTATATGATCAATTTTTTAGACAGAATAAGTTTTGATTAGATGGAAGGGACTCTGGACCAAAAAAAAATTATAAGAATCAGTGGGATATTGGTTACTGTTTTGTGTGAGGCAACCTTTTAGTATTCCTTTTGGGTATGCAAGGACATAACTCGGATTTCAATTAGAAAAAGAGGTATAAAGCTAGTTATCAGCACAGGGTAGCTAAAATTTGACACCAGTGTGTCTAGGAGCAGCCTGAATTTCAGAAGAAAAAGAAAACAAAGATGACTATTCACATCACCTTCTCTGCCCTGGCTGAACAGGATAGCTATAGAAAGCATAGCTGATCTCTGATGAGCATTTACGAAAACTTTCTGCAACTGCCAAAATATATATTTATATGGTGAGTATGCCAGCAAAAAAAAGGAGACAAGCAATGGCATAATGGATATTAATAAACCTTTACAACCACATGCTCTTTATGTTTCCAGTGGCACAATTAGGAAGATGCCAAGATACGTCTCACTTTCTGTCCTCAACTTACACTGCTGTGCCTGGGTTCACTTTCCCATCCCCAAGCCTGCCTTTCTCCACTGTGTGATTTAAGATCAGAGTGCCAGCCTTAATTCTGAATTTCCTGACTTTTATGGTTTAAGTCAGTCCCTTAATGTTATCTAAACATACTTGCTTGGTATTTAATATAAAGAAGCTTTGGTACTGAAATAGAAAGACTTTGATGTGCTGGGGCTAGAGGGGGCCTGCTGGGGGAGTGGGGTGTGATTTCCATTATTTCCTAGCACTTTCCCACGTGCTACTTGTGATATAATTTTCTTTTTCTTTTTGTTTTGTTTGTTCTTTTTTGGTGGTTTTTTTCTAACCAGCTACCACAGATTTCCTGTGAGGACCACAAAGAACCCTGATACATGACCAATAAAGCTGACTTTGCCAGACTGCCTTCAGTGGTATTTTTTTGTTTCTTTATACTTGAAAAGACTGTATCTTCATGAGTGATGTGAAAACATTGCATTTAGACATCTTTTACCCTTTTTGCTTCAATTCAGATTGAAGTATGGTGTTCTCTGCTTCAATTTACTGAAGTTTTGGGTTAAATGTACTCTCACTGACATTACAATGATGTACGTGTCAACATGGATGTCTAGACTAGCAGATAGCAGATCTGACATGCCTATGCAATACCCCTAAATGATACATAGATCAAGTTTGGAAATTACAGAGCAACATCTAGGAGGCTAGCCCTCAGTACTGGCTTGGAAAAGATGATTAGTGTGGGTGCAGCACTGAATCATAGAATCATAGAATCACAGGGGTTGGAAGGGACCTCGAGAGCCTATCGGGTCCAACCCCCTGCCAAAGCAGCTCCCCAGCTTATTGCATAGACAGGCATCCAGATGGGTCTGGAATATCTCCAGAGAAGGAGACTCCACACCCCCTGGGCAGCCTGTCCCAGGGCTCCCTCACCCTCACTGGGGAAAAGTTCTTCCCGTTGTTGGTGTGGAACTTCCTGTGCTCCAACTTGCAGCCATTGCCCCTTGTCCTGTCCCCACAGACGACTGAAAAGGGGCTGCCCATTTCCCCCTGCATCCCATACTTAAGATATTTATAGACATTAATAAGGTCCCCCCTTAGTCTTCTTTTCTCCAGGCTGAACAGTCCCAGCTCACCCAGCCTTTCCTCATAGGGGAGATGCTCCAGGCCCCTAATCATCTTCGTAGCCCTTCTCTGGACTCTCTCCAGGAGATCCCTGTCTTTTTTATCCCAGGGAGCCCAGAACTGGACACAACACTCCAGGTGGGGCCTGACCAGGGCAGAGATAAAGCAAATGGAGACAAAGCTCTGCTTCTGTCGGGTTGTTTCTGCTGGGATTACAGGTAGCAGATGCAAAATCATTTATGTTGCCTTTGCCCTTATGAGACCAAAAAGCCTGAAGTGGACTTGAAGTCCTGGAAATATGTAACAAAATGGTCCAAATGAGAGAAAATGAAGCAGGGAGTGTTCCATACAGAACAGCTTCTTAAACCACAAAAAGCATTGTAAGTAAGGAGAGACCTAAATGCTGTGTTTTCAGATTCTTTTGCTGAAAAGAGCTTTCTGAACTCCATGGAAACACTGAAAAAGATAATTATCAGCCTTAGTGATTGAGTGACATGAGAGGGATTTTAAAAAAAGTCACTTATTTACATGTCAAAACGTCCATCACAGCCGGTTGGTATGGGAACATACTGCTTTTCTTTAGGAAATGAGAAAGTGCTAAGACAAAATATCTGTTCACTGAACACTGGATGAATATGCGTTTTCAGAGAAGCTCCTCTTGAATTTGCAGCAATGAGAAAAAAAATGGAATCAAGTCTACTGCGTTCTTCTCTTGTTTTGCTGCCACAAATGGAAGAAGGACACCACAAAGGACTCAAAAAAAGCTTGACACGCATTCATAACCATCAGAAAACAGGCCGTGACTCCCATCCACAAAATGAGTTGAGGCTGTCAAAACTGGAGGAAAAGGAAATAAGAAAGATAAGACTAAAAAGCAACAAAAATATGTGCTTAGGTCCACCAAAAGAATGAGAAGAGTCTTTTGTAGAAAGTCAGTAGTGATGCAAAGCTCATAATGGAAAGTAATTTTACTAAGTACATAGAAAAAGGAAAAGTAAACACTGTGTTTGATTTGCCAGACAGGAGTGAGATGTGGGATTATAGGTGGCAATGTGCATAATTATAAGGGCTCATCCATGAATGGATGATACTTTGGTAAAAGTAGAATTATATACTTATCTTCAAGGCTGACACCAGTGTGAGATACAAACAGAAAACGGCCTTTTATTCTGTGAAAACTAAGTGTTCTTGCAAACTCTTAATAAGTAAATCCTGAAGCAATATCTGGGTTGATTAGACAATGAAGAATAGTCATCACTCAGTTGATTACCAATTTCTCAGAAAATGAGCTATTAGAGTAATAAATGATTGATAGCTGTGATCAAACAGTGGGTCCAGATAAAACACAATAACAGGGATACAGGGACAAATCTTTAGTGTTTGCTGATAACATCTTTTAAAGTACTTAATGCCCAACACAGTTACAGAAATCAAGATGCTTCTTCCTGTGAGGAAGATGCTAAGAATTGCTGTAAATTTAGCCCTTGAGGCCAACAGAAAGATACCTGTTTCTCACTTTAGTCAGCAATATTTGGTTCAAAACACTTGAATTAAGTGACATGGTCACAGCATCGAAAGTTACAGAGTGCAACAATTGTGATCTGAAAATAAAGTCCCTAGAACAAATGTTCCAGGAAATGAAAAAAAATGTTTTGTCACTCTCAAAGACAAATTGCAGGCTTTTATGAAAAGAGTAGTCACAGATGTTCCCTCTTCTTCCCCTTAAACATTCACTAAATTTTATGAAATGGCTTTTGAACTGAAGTCATCTGCAGTCTGGTAGCTAACATAGTCATACATTCACTGTGTTAAATTGCAGTTGGATAAAAATACAAAAGGTTAATGTTCCCTGTACAAAGAAGCCAAGAACTATTGTTAGAGTTTTGCAACGCACACGTTTATGCATATTTACATCCTTAATTTACTACGATGCATCCCTGGTCTGACTTTGTCCTGTGCAAGAGTTCCCTCTACTGGCTGAGCTACTGGAGCCGATTTTCATTTCCCCGGGCAGCTTGCTGCCCGATTCAAGTTATTTCACGACCCGAATCTGACATTTTTCCTTGCAGTTTCTCTGAAACTCTACTACAGTTACATTGAATTCCTTTGGAACAGAGGAGCCTTCGTAAAGACAAGCTTATGCATCCCACCAGTATAGAGGTTAGAGCCAGTAGAGTGGTGACAGAGAGTTCCTAGTCAAAGCTGATTGACCAAAATCAAATTCAGTAAGTAATTGAATATATAGGTAATTGAAATAACAGGAACAATTTAAGCAGCGCAATTCAGTATATTAACTTAATTTTCCAGACTTTTGAAGGGTCAAGTTACAAGACTTACACTTTCTAATACGTTACAGAGATAGAATTGTCTTCAGGCTGCTCCAAAAGTTATTCTCATCAGTCTTTTCTATCCTACCGTCTTACAGACGTGCAATAGGTGACAGGATGTCAAAGGAAGATATCAGTTTATAAAGACTGATTCTTCTCTATTCTTCTTTCCATGTCCTCTGATGAAATTCCAAGATTCCCTTAATTAGTAAAATTTGTTACTTGATCTTTATTCACTCTGGGCACAATAGTCTTATAGATGACTAATGACAATTCCTGAATCCTCCCCAAGAAAAGTATACCCTGGCTTTGCTTACGTTTTAAGGAAGCTAAGCAAATCCATCATGCCTATGACATTTCTAACTGAGCAATTCCACTGACTCCTAAGATCTTAAAAATCTGGGCTCTACCAATGAAAGACAATGACATTACTAAGCAGAAAAAAAATGGGAGAAAAAGTAGACTTTAAATTAATCAGTGAGAAAAGTAAGAGACTGTCATGACCCTGTCACTAGTAGAGGGGGAGGATCACCTCCTTCCACCTGCTGGCCACACTCCTCTTGATGCCCCCCAGGATCCCATTGGCCCTCTTAGCCACCAGTGCACACTGCTGGCTCATGGTCACCCTGTCATCTACCAGAACCCCCAGGTCCTTCTCCACGAAGAAGTGTAATGCTGAAGTGAGGAAGAAAGCTCACTCACACATCTGACTTATTAGACCAAAGTCTGTATGGAAGAAGGCTACACAGCCATAACACAGCTAACACAAAACTAGTGGGTCAGTTTTTGGAGGAGTTTTGTAGTTCTTAAAAGACCATGTAGACATGCTGAAGAAATTCTTGAGAGCTGTAATATGACAGCTTTCTGGGATCTGGGAAACTGGTTTTATGGGTTTTTTTTTTAATGGTTATGTGGTTCATATTCAAGAGAAATAAATAAGTGTGGACTGGGTGATGGGCAAAATGGTAGGTCAAATAAGGTGAGATAAGAGAGTCAGCTATGATTAACAGTTAAACAGGAAAAAAGATTGCAGATAATTTCTTTGCTTATTCAACCATCTGCAGAGTAGTCAAATAATGAACACATTTCATTTGTGAACAAATGTATTCATCAATTAGTGAGGAAAAAGCAGGAATCAAATAAACAATTCACAAATATTATCAAGCCGGCTCAAGAGCAGGAAAGGATTCTTACACTGAGGAAACATACTGCCACTGAATGCATTTTTATAAAACAAACAGAGTATACAGTGCAGATAATTAGGGGACTGTCCTCTGGAAATGGCCTTCACTCAACAAATACAAACCTTTGACATCTTTATTGTCTCAGTAAACTTAGGCAAATACTCACAACAAAATGAAATGAAAGATATTTGTGAGAAATTAACGTGAGGTCAGAGCAAGAAACCAAAACCAGATGTTTACTTTGAACAAACGTATTTTATGAGACTCTTCCAACTAGATTAATTAATCTGAGAGAATCAGTGATGGTTTACTGCTGATGTTATACCACAGATATGGTAACAGTAAACAGATATGAAACCAAAGGTCATTTTTATCTTTTCTTGACAGCAGCATCTGGCTCCTTGGCAGGTTTTGCTAACCTTTATATTGACATCTCCAGCAATACCTCTATATCCACCAGTGTCACAGGAAAACACCACAGACTTTGACCAATTGCAATCATCATCCTTACAACTATATATTTTTAAATTTCACTTTTTTTTAAAAAAAAAAGATTAAAAAAAAATCCTAGGGCATATTTTTGATTAAAAATACAAAGGAAGGAAACTGTTGTAGAAACCTTCTACATGCATTTACTTTTACCTTCCAAACCGCTCATCAGCAAAGTTCTCAAGCAGCTGAGTAAGTGTACAAATATATGTTGTAAATTTACAAATTTGTGTCTATTGCAGTCACCTTTTAAAACATGATTTTGTTCTTAAGTGAATATGGATGAATCGAAACATATATTCATACACTTTTCAGAATTAAGGCTATACAATTCGTTCTTTATTAGTGAACATAATTAGAGAGAAGGAAATGAAAATTCTAAGTAATCAGTGAATTTTCAAATTATTGCAATATAAATGTAATTTTCTCTGTCTCCAGACAGTAAACAAACCAACCAACAAACCAAAAACCATATCCTTGGGAAATGATCCATCTTTGAATGAAAAGAGGACTGACTTCAAAGTGAAAATGTTTTCTCTCAAACATGCCTTTTACTTTTCCTTAACAATAAATAATGTTATATTTTTGAAGGTGTAAACTCAGAGGGAAACAACTAAGTTTCTCTTTAAACTGAAGTGTAGGGCTAAAAGCAAACCTGATAAGATTATTTAGAACATACTCGGATTGAGGACCTGCTACATCTAGTCCTTGAATTTACCACTAAAAAGAATTCTCTTAGATATGATTAAAAACAGCATACCAAAACCTACCTCCAAACCAAACTGCTTATACACAACATTCTCAAAATGCCATGGGATGTCTGTTCTAATTTCTGGTACAATTTTCCAACTATATACATTGTTAATCTAAATTTCTCTTGATTCTGATTTCTTCTTTTCTTACCTAGGACGTAGATATCAAAAGACTACTGTTACATCCCTTTTTAGTCTTCCCATCTATTACTAACCAGTACATTTCTTTCAGCTTCTCCTCAACTTTATGCTTTCCCAGTTACAAATCGTAGCTTACAGCAGGTTAGCTGGTACTAGGGTTAAGCTGCACTAGTGTTAAATATAAGAGCACAACTGGCTTCTGTGTTTCAGTGAGATCCAAAATACTAATTTACAATAGCATTTGTTCCACAGCTATCGCCATGTATACTATAGCCCAGTCCCTTTCCTGCAGGGCTGCTCCTTAGCCAGTTATTTGATAGGTTTAAACTGTGCACTTGGATTTTAACTCTTTTTTTTTTCTTCTCTTTTTTATAAATGCAGCATTTTATCCATTGATATCCATCTTGTTGATGTCTAATCCTAGCCTTTAATTCCCCTGCATTTCTTCTGAGTTTGATGCCCAGCACAATTTGTGTTTACCTACTATTTCTTCATCTATTTCCTTAATTAAAATATTGAGTAAATCTGCATGCCAAGTACATGCCATACAGAACAGAATCTCAGAATGCTTGATGTTAGAAAGGACCTCTGGAGGTCATCTGGCCCAATTCCCCTGCTCAAGCAGAATCACCTAGGGCAGGCTGACCAGAAAGCCTTTGAATATTTACAAGGATGAGGACTCCACAAACTCCCTGAGTTGGAGAGGAGACTCCACAACCCTCCACTCACTGTACAAAAGTGTTTATTCATGTTCACATGGAACTTCCAATGCTTCAGTTTGTGCCCATTGTCTCTGGTTGTGTCACTGGGTACCACTGAAAAGATCCTGGCTACCACTTCTTTGCATCTTTTATATATATATTGAGCCTTCTCTTCTCCAAGCTAGGTGATCCCAGCTCTTTCAGCTTTTTCTCAGAGGAGAGATGTTCCAGTTCCTTAATTGTTTTTGTAGCCCTTTGTTGGACTCCCTCCAGTAGCTCTGTATTTTTCTTGTACTGGGAAACCCAATTGGACCCAGTATTCCAGTTGTAGCGTCAGCAGCACTGAAGAGAGGGGAAGGTTTACTTCAAGACCTGCTGACAGGACTCATCCTAATGTAGCCAAGGATACCATCAGCCTACTTTTTGCTCCAAGGACACATTTCTGGCTCACCTAGAAATGAGTCCACCACAATCCTCAGTTTTTTCTCTGCCAAGGTGCTATTGAAGCTAGGCTACATGGCCTATAATTCCCTGAGTCCTCTTATTTCCTCATGTGTGAAATTCCATTGAAATGAAGGTGAAATCTGGACAGATTTTACTATTCCCTTCTGTTTGCATCTGAAGACTCTGATCCCAGAAGACACCAATGAAATCAAGAGAGATATGCATACCTTCCCATTGACTGCTTTTACCATGTTGTCTCACAGTGTCCCTAAAAACATCCTGTAGCTCACCCTTTATTCTTTAGAAAGTCCTTGGCATGAGCAAAATGTGCAGCTTTTATCAAACATTTACCTGTACAGTTATGGCAGTAAAATAGTGCCTCTTCAGGCAGAGGGCTTGCATCAGTTTGGGAAGGACCAGGCATCCAAACTTAGGCAAAATAAAAGCTTGCCTCGTAAGTTCAACGCTGGGGAAAGAGCTGCCCAGCTGCCTCAGAAGCCTGCTCGGCCTCTCTACATGAAGCCCTGCACTGACACACCTCACACCAAGTTAAATTCCATAGGGACCTTCAGCCAGAACAAATCTGCTATGTAGGCCCACATGGAGTGTAGTTGTAAAGTTGGGGAGGGCTGCTCCTTGGAGTGGACACAGACAGCTCCAGCCTGCCCCAGCGGACCCACCACAGGACACCACTATCATCCAAAGTGTTGGCACCTTTTGGTAAACACCCTTAAAAAGGGGCAGAAATGCTGGACAGGGTAGAGGAGGAGGAGGAGGAGGAGGAAAAAGAGTTGGGAAAAGCAGACGGAACACCAAGGTCAGAGAAGAACATGCTCCATAGTGAAGTAGGTATTCCCAAAGAGACTGCAGCACAGAAAGGATCCATGCTGGAGCAGAAAAGAGTGAAAAGGAAGGAGCAGCAGAAAGAAAACACAGCGTTCTGACCCCAGCCCCTGCGCCACTTGCTGCTGCACTGAAGGAACTGAGTGAGGGCTGAGGTGACAGCAAGGCTGGAGTAGAGGCAACTGGAGTGGAGCAGGGAATAGAAAAGTATTTGAAGTGGGGCTGGAGTTGAAGTTGAGCCTGGCAAAGGGGACAAAGATTTTTTTTCTGTAAGGACTTTATTGTGTTTTGCTTGTTTGTTTCCCAATGCCCAAATCAGTACTTACAGTTACATTATGTAGCAATAAATTCAGTTAAATTCCAGATGTCAAGTCTGTTTTGCCCATGACTTGGTGAGTGATTTCCCTCTCTTTATTTTGATTCACAAGTATTCATGCTCATGTTCCTTTTACTTTTCTCTCCCCCTCTCACTGGAGAGAAGGGAGTGAGTGAGCAGTTGGGTAAGTGCTAGGCTAGCAGCCAGGGCCAACCTACAAGAAGTACTCCATGTCTGAACCATGGAATGATTCCAGCTTATCCTAGCATACCTATATGGCATGTACAGAGCACATACATATGTTTAGGCACATACATATGTTGAATGCTACTTTATCCTTTGGTAGCTACAGAGAGGTACTTCATCACTGTCATTCTCTGCCCATGGAGCTGTACCATGCCAATTATATTAATGCACTGGAACATAACTACTCCATGATGCCTTGCTTCTGGCACCTTTTGGTCCAGCTACTTTGCTGTGGTTTTTAGGCCGTAACAGAATCCTGGGAAATACAACCTAGAGAACAATCTCTGCCTGAGTAGGCTGATCATGGCATCAGTCTTGATCTTGTGAGGCAAGACAGCCACTTTACCCTGGAAGATAACCCAGGTGCTGTCTTGGGTGGGGCCATCACATCCATACATCAAAATATTGCTGTTTCAGAGTATTAGGGTAAGCTAAGAGAAACAACTTAAACTCTTCTTTTTTATTTTGTAAAAGGAGAAGGTTTAGGAAAGATATCTTTATACCAGATAGGCATATTCCTTAGGAATAACATTGCATATTTATCCTGACCTCTGAAGTGCCTGGTGTACTTTGTGTGGTGTATAAATATCACTAAGACCATGTTGTCCTAGTACATCCAATTCTAAAACTAAGCACTGAACCTTAAATTGAATGGCTTGTTGATGAGGTCTAAATGTAGCCTAATACAAATTTGCCAATGAGCCAAAATGTTTCTGAATGGGCTGGCATGGAATCTAAATGTGTATTGAATTTGCTTTCATAATCACAATGTAAGCACACTGGCTTTCCTTCATTTGCTTTTAAACTGAGAGTTGCTTCCTCCAAACTTAGTGGCAGTATCTAAGTATATAAAGCCAAATATGTTGGATGGTTGTTCAGGTCTTTTGTGAATGATTAAAAGATTACAAATAGAGACAGAAAAATACTGTTTCAGCTCCAAATCACCAATAAAAAAAGTAGTGTAAGAACGGAGCACAGAAAATATGTCCTGAAGCAATCTAAGCTGGCTGATGCTAGGCCTCGGGCTGTAGCTGATAGTGTGTGCATATATGTGTTTGTGTGTTCACATGTTTTCCCCCAAGGGGATCCAAAGAAATTCACCCTGCAGTTCTGCCTAGACATTACTTCAAGCAACAGTGATAGATTTTTGGCAGAAAAAAAAATGTGAAATGAAAAAGGACAGATTGTTTACTAAAAGAAAGCAAACAGAAACAAGATACATTTATACTGGGCTGAAAATGACATAAACTTTCTGATATACAAGGCCCTCGCTTTGTAAAAGTTCAAGGTAGCTCATGGTATCATATCTTAATGAAGCAAACTGTGCAAATAAACAGCCAATTGAATGGTAACCACAGGGCATGATCTGGAAAGGTTAGACTTGACTCGAGGATATTGTCTGATTAATAGGAAAATGGAAACCTTTCTCTACAGAAGGTCTAAATAACATTTTTCCCAAAATAGATTCTTTTACCCACATGCACAAATACAGTTTGAAGATTTTTTTAAATAAATCCTGCAAGTGCTTTATGGGTACTCTCCTGGACCCTTGGCAATTGCATAAGGGCTGGGAGTCAGAGAGGAAAGCAAAATCCACTGGATGATGGGTTTCTTAGACTCTTTTAATTCCTGTAATAGACTCCTAATTCCTATAAGACCTACTCAATATGACCTAAGAAATTTTCTTCCTTTGATACATTTCAGTTTGATTTGGAATATCAAGTGTAGGCAAAAAACTGCATCAGCCAAGTTCTGTGCTAATCTATTTTAGACTGATATGATGTTGTTGTTTTACCCAATACTTTTTGTTCTCCACTGTCCACCTCTATTGAGAGTCGGACCTGCACAATAGTTTACATTCATTCTTTAATGGCACAGTTGCACTCCCTCAGAAGAACTGCCATGTAAATCAGAGCCTAAATGGTTCCAGTTCCACAAACAGACCCTTAGAATCACTTTGTTATAAGCTTGTAGGCTGTCTGTGCGTATGTTTTTGTACAATACATAGTACATGATCCCTAACCTATTAATGGGAACACAAACATTGAACACATGAGACGTTTTTTAGCATTTTTAATTCATGAAAATGTATCAAATAGAAAAGAATGAATGGTGAGGATGTTGGTAAGTTATTACAGAAATATTTGCCCCTGATTCAAAGATTCAAGAAAGCTTTGTCAAGACAGAAAAGGTAGGCAGAATCTGCTTCTATCAGAAAATTAGGGAGTAACTTAGGTTTGCAAGAGGCTCTGGAATGCATCTGGGCCAAGCTCCAACTCAAAGCAGGTACAAACTTAATCGTATATTTTACAGCCTCCTCACATTTTAAAAGTTGTGTATATATACATGCACATAAGTATATGCAAAGAAGATTCTGTCTAAAGAATCACAAACAGAAATAATTCTAATTTAGACTTTTCTGTCAGTCTAGTATACCAAGTAGAACTGATTGCTTAGACTAAACTTAATCCTTTGGCACGATCATTCTAGACACTGACTAAGGTAAAATAATGAGGTCAGCTTGAAGTTCTGTTGTGTTTTTACTGGAAGCAATTAAGTTATTTGATGTCTGCAATTGCTAAATAGGACATTTCTACATACACATAAAGATACACAAAACATATAACATTTAAAAATATATTATGAAAAAACTGTTGAGAAAGAGACATGAATCACAAATAAATGTGCTTGTATTACAAAAGCTTGGGCAATGTGCTGCAGCAAATAACTCAGGTTTCTGTGTTACTGAGAAAATTATGGAGAACTGAAAAATAAAAGGCATGCATAATCTAGTTACAGCTGACTTAGTTTGCAATGTCAGTGGTAAAAAGTGTGAAAACTCTAGTAGACTGGCAAGAAATTAGAGATGTTCATGAATGGAGTTCACTGCTGATACCCACTGCTGTCTTTGAAAGAAATATGACTATTTTAGCAGTGGGAAAATTATTTTTCAGCTATATATATATATATATATAAAGAAGAGGTTGTTGGATTCAGGAAGAATGGAACAAGAATCACGCTGAAAATGTGGAAACTGAATACATTTGTTTCTCCTCAGGCAAATCGCAATTTGGGCTGCCCAGTTAATTACCCTAACCTTGACCCAGGGGGGGAATTTGACTTCTCAATAACTTACAGGTGATTCACTCTTTTCCGCTAGTTGAGCTGTGTGTTTCCCCTCCCGAAACTAAAGCAATCCATTTGGATTAAATTATGCATGACAATTTTGGGATGTAAGTTAAGTAATGAATAGGAGCCAAGCTAAACCTATTTCTTTCTAGCAGCACAGACTGAGGTTTCACAGGTGAAAGGGTTTATTTCTCCTCCTTATTATTTTTCCCCTCCAAGATTATCCTTTACATTTTTGTTTACACAGTTGGGATCACAGATGTTTGTTAGAGTGGAGTGATGACATACAACATCCATACCAATGGTGAGATATGAGATGTGATTCTGGATGCCAAATAGGTAGTAATTGGGAGGCTGGGAAAATCAGTAAGTATAAAAAAAGCAGACCTGAGCCTTCATCCAGCATTCAAACTGATGGTGAAATGGCAAATGTTCACTTAAGTAGTTTTAAAATAGTTACACCTGTATTTAGCCTGCTTAGTGACTGCCTACAGCATTAATGAGGTTTCCAAAATGAGGGAACCTCACCTGAGGAAAGACTATTAGTTAGAATCTAAGTTGGTCCAGTTACAATATGTAGGAAAGTTGTAAAGACCTGCACCCGAAAGAGTAAACTATAGTGATATCCGTTCTCCAAAGGACTCAGTAATAGTTTTAATGTAATGAACACAATCTATAACTGATGAATTTTTGGCAAAAGCAGTAACATCAGCAGTGATTTGTCCAGTATACTTAGAAAAAGTTTATTTTCTTGAATTGCTGCTTAATCTTCAAAACTTTGATGAAATATATCTAAATAAGGAGATTCCAAAATCATAGTGCACAAAACCAGAAAAAAAAAGGTCTTTATTTGTACAACAGGAAGTAATTAATATTAACATTGATGTCTATCATCTTAGGAATTGATGTTGGCTAGCACTGAACTAAGTGCACAACCAAACCCCCCTTTAGACAAATTCTGTTTTCTCACTATTTATCGATAAGTGTTTTCTTTGCATCTAAGACATTAAGCAGCATAAAATCACAGAATGATAAGGGTTGGAAGGGACCTTAGCAGATCATGTAGTCCAATCCCTCTGCCAGAGCAGGATCACCTAGAGCAGGTTGCAGAGGAGAGCATCCAGGAGAGTTATGAATCTCTTCAGAGGTTGAGACTCCACAGCCTCTCTGGGCAGCCTGTCCCTGTCACACTAAAGACATTCATCCTCATGTTTAGGTGAAACATCCTATATTCAAGTTTATGCCCATTGCCTCATGTCCTGTCACAGCACCACTGAAAAAAGACTGGCCCCATCCTTTTGACACTCACCCAGTATTGATAAGATCCCCCCTCAGTCTTCTCTAAGCTAAAAAGTCCCAGATCCCTGAGCCTCTCTTTGTAAGAGAAGTGTTCTAGTCCCCTAATCATCTTCATAGCCTTTTTTTGTACCCTCTCCAGTAGCATCCTGTCCTTGAACCAGGGAGCCCAGAACTGCACACAGTACTCCAGATGTGGCCTCACCAGTGCAGAGTAGAGGAGCAGGATAACCTTCTTATTTCATTCTTGTGGTTAACGTGTAATGGTAATTTTATAACTATACATTACTGTAAGAGAAAATATGATTAAAGGAAAAAAAAGTTACTGTGATGTCCATTGATCTATATATAAATATTTTAGATTGCAAAGTAAATATAATGACAGGACCTCTTCAGTCTGGGAACAAAAAAATTCCAAGAATAAGAAAACATTTTAAAGGAGGAGTAAAATCACCACCACTATTTAGAGTTGTTTTGGTCTACTGTCTGATTTTCACAGTGGCTCATATCAGTAAGTCATATAGGTTTTACTCAACCTCATCTATATGCATTTATTGAAAGCCAGCAACTGTTTCATAGTTGGTTTCTATGAGAAACCACTGAAACATTCTTATTCCTTCATTATAGTTTGGGAATTTATACCTATAGTCAGGTTTGCTGAAGAACAAGGAGATAGCTTTAATAAATTCACTGTAAAAGTATTGTCAAGGCACAAATTCACATTTTTACAAGGGCAATTCAGAATAACAGCATAGCTATTCAGAGAAGCTGGTTCCAAGTCTCTGTCTCTCAAAATTGAGCAAAAAGGAAGAAGAACTTTGCCAACTAGTTTTGTAAAATAGAATGGTGGTCACACCCTTCTTAGTTTCCAGTTAGATCTCAATGCACCTAAGTAAGAAGAATCAGAATTTTAATTTTATTAGATTATGTCTGTGTATCACATTTTATGCTCTGTATCTTATATAATTTATTACATGGAAAAGAACCCACACCTCTATTTAATGAAATCTTTATAAACAAACAAGTCCAAACTGTCAAAACAGGCTGTAGATCTTCACTTTCTTCTTTTACTGTGAAATAGATCATGTAAAGGAGCTTTGCACTGTCCTCTTGCAATATCTAACATCTTGTAGTTTTTATTTTTTCTAAATCACCCTCCAGCTTCTATTTAGCAAACTTGAGGCTCTCTTGTGTTTTCATTAACCTCCTTAAGCCACTTAAACTATTCAACTGGGTAAACGTTCTTTGAATGTTTAAGCTACTATAGAAATTGCAACATTCAAACATTTAATCTTGTAGATTTAAGATGCAGGGTGGCATGGGGGTAATTTTTTTTTTCTTTATTTTTCCTTCCCCTGTCTGTAGTACTTCCGAGTGATCAGGCAGCACTAGAAGCACTGGATGCCAGCTGTTTTGCATAACTTGGAATCTAGACTAAGTATAATTAACCCTTTTTAGAGTTAAAAAAAAATAAATTCTTGAAATAAAATGAAAAAGACCAGATTTGTGCCAGATCCTCAGTTTTTGCAGATAAGTATAATGGTAAAATGAACTGCACTGATTTACCTCATTAGCTAAGCTATCCCTTAAAGGAAAGGTGTATCTTCCTAAAATAATGTGCAAACCATTATGGGTAAACTAAAATCAGATCTACCTGGCAGACAAGCCAAATGTAAGTTTAATCTTCTGAGACCTATAAAACAAAGAAACAAAGCTACCACAAAAACCTCTTTAACCTCTTTGAAACCAATTTTGATATTTGAGGATTCTAGATGGAAAGGTTCTTTTGCAACTTTTATTCTGATAAAAAACCAGAACTTCTGTCACAAGAAAGGCTCAGTTAATGTATAAAATACAAGTACTGGTTATGTATCACCACAGAAGTGATTCTTTGTAGAAAAAGACAAGATACTATCCCTTTAAGAAGGATATTTTTTTAAAGTTCAAGAACTTCCATTACTCATTTGTGGAAAAATAAATATAGAAATTTAAAAACATAGGTAAGACTTAAGGCCTCAGGTACCAGAAGAGATTGAGGTCTCTGATCTTCATAATAGTATTTACATTCTTTGACCAAATTACTTAAGGTTTCTCATCAGCCTAAATAAAATTAAGCAGCTCAGAACAGGGTCCAAAAATATGTAACAGTTTACTTGGAGGAGTATTTCTTAAACCAGCCAACAGAGATACCCAAACTTGTGCTAAATGGTGAACTTTGTGTGCTACTGAGAAGCATTTCTGTTCACCAGCCTTCTTGCTGTACCAGTATCTTTTACCTCTTTATCTAAATGCAACATGAGTCACTGCTTTCTGTAAGAGACAGCTGGAGGAGGACCTGTTACCGTGATCTTTTCATTTCATACTGGAGCATCAGAGACCTCTCATAGGATGTGGGAGTCCAGGGCACCAAAACCCACATTTCATCTCCTACAGGAGTGTCCAAATCAGCAGGCTGAAGGCAAAAATGTGTGGAGGAACACTCTTACTCCCACTGTCTTTTTGTGGAGCTGTTCTGGTTTGTGTCAAAAAATTCAAGATTCACAGTGCCTAGAAATGAAAGCCTAGCTCTCTGTCTTGGTTTTTAGTCCCAGTCCTCCCACTGCCTCCTACACATACCTCATTTCCTCTCAGAGGGTTATGAATATATTTTATAGGAAACTTGTTCTGTAATTATTTCATGTCTACAGCTGCAGTCAGCACTCAAGCCAGTGACTTTGACCCAGTAGCTCCATACTCCTTTACAAGGATGGTGGATGAGCCACTTCAAAGAAGCTTAATAACTCATAGTTATGATAATCAGATCTCAAATACAAAAATTCATCCTTGAACCCATCTCTCTCAAATTGACATCTAACCTTTGAAATGCCAGATACATGAGAAGAGAGAAATATGTTTTTTCTCTTCTATTTCTCTTTTATGTAAAAAAAAATTGCATATAGATCTTTAGTACAACTAAATTCCACAAGTTCTGTCCCAATATGGTTTAAGGACAAAGTAAAATCTACATTATTCAGTGTTGTCAATCTTGCCCTGTCACATCTTGAAAAAAGCTTTAAACTTCCCTGGTTGTTTGAACAGAAGTTAACTAGAGTCACCTGAATTTGTGAACTTGAAATGCTGTGTGGAAGCTTAGCAGTAGTTTTGACAATCGGAGTTTTGGAGTACAATCTCTAACACCTGCCAATGACCCACTGTAAGTGCCATCCAAAGGTTTTGTTCCTCCCACATAACAGGATCAAGAAAAGGTTTGGCTTGGAGTGAAGTGAAAGATGTATCTTGGACCTGTGTGCGAATGAAAGTCTGTAGGTGTCTTTC
>VZTU01025098.1:7478-22796 GCA_013400835.1 Zapornia atra | reverse complement strand
TGCTGCTTTTCCTTCCCAGACCATATAAACAACAATAAATATAGCAACGATAAATAGCAGCAACTAAGCAGCATACCTCAAAAAGCTCCTTATATTAAAGAGGAAGAACAAGATTAGCGAAAAAGGAGGTTATAATATATCAAGAATCTGTACTCTTGTCTGTCTTAAACTAAGACAAGATACCTCAGAAAAAGACTGGTTTCTTCAGACTGTATGGAAATGTGAGAAGCAATTCCTCAGTGGCCTTATGGATAGAACAAGATGTTTTTGTTGTTTGTTGTACTTTTCATGTGTTGCTTCTCATAAAGCCACATTTGGTGATAGTCAAAGCAGCAGGATTTCTGTAAATAGGAGCTCATATGTGGCCATTTACCCTTTAGAACTGTTTAACTCCGAGGTGTCCTACCTCCACATTATTTTACTGAGCAAGGTTTACACTTATTCTACCAGCAATCAGAAAGTAAGCACACATATTCAATCAGCAATTATTCAAGTAATCCAACCACAAGTCCTTAGTAATAAAGCAACGTAGTCCATATAGATGCTTATGTGTATATATATTTTATACATTGTTCTGTGGATTCTAACACTAATTCTAATTTCCTATACTTCCTGTTCAGTCTAAAGAGTTTCTTTTTCTTGCATTCACAGAAAAAATATTATCAACTGCATAATAAACTTGTGATGGGATTCTTTAGGAGTAGCTGAAATTGGATGCCTTAAAACTGTACATAGATTACATTAGATTCATTGCTGTAAAGTTGCTGAATCAGATACTATCCATAGAAATGGCTCCATTTCACAAGAAAAGGATCTGGCTAGCATTTTCTTGCCAGTCTAGAAGTACTCAGACTGAACTGATGCTTTCAAAGCTGTGATTTTGTTTCCTGGCAAATAACATTCAGAGAGATCCCAAATTATTTCCCATAATGGGCCCATTAAAAAAAAAAAATCCTGAGAACTGTTGTCTAACCCACTTCTATTTCCAGCACACTCCTTCCAAATGATTACTGAAGCAATCAGCACTAGGCCAAGAGCAAATACGGCAAAGGTAGGTGAATTAGAGGAAGCAAGTCAAGAAAACAGCTCTCAGCCTGTTTCCTGAGGAAATGTACTTGTACATGCATCTGTTCATCTGCCTATTTGCACCTCTGCGTCCTGATACTTTCTCATTGCTTGTCGATTTTAACCAATCTCAGAGGTAATAGTGAAATATATTTTCATATATTTTCTGTAAAGAGAAATTCAAATAGAGGGGAGAAAGCAATGAGACAGAGGTTACAAGCTGCACTTAACTCTAATTTGTTCTCAGGGAGTTCACAGGTATTGTGAACTTCCCAATGCAAGGAAAATCTCTGGTCAGCATTTACACTTCACAAGGGATCAGACAGCCCAGCTTCGAGGCATAAATTCACAGGACCCCGGTCCTACTTTTCCTGTTCCTCCTGGAACTAGTTATTGATACGTCTATCAATTATCACCAGCTGACCAACTGAAGTTCTCTGCAACGCCTATAGAGGCATATACAAAGCGACTCACCAGTTTGTGAGACTTGTACTGCTTGTACTGCTTGTAGAAGTACAGACTTGTACTGCTTGGTATCTAAATGTTCCTCTGATCTCAGTGTTCACAGTAGGCATAACAGTACTTCAGAGTTGTGTGTTTGTTTCTTTTCCACCACAGATTACAAAAAATATTCAGAAAATGTGTAAACAATTTTACTTCTCTTTCACAGATGAGGTACAGGGTGCTGGTAACATATAGATGTGTAAAGAGACACCACATACCTCTGGCTCCAGCACTACCTTCTATTTAGTTATGTCACCAAATGACAGCAGGTCCTACAGTAGTAATTAGTACGTACAATCACACCAGAACCCGCACCGGAAAACAGAGACACAGAGCATTTTAATGAAATCTTTAAGTATCAGGGCAAATAGTAGGAGTGGAAATGTTCACCTCTGCCTCACCTTCTAAACATTTCTCCTTACCCATGTTCTCAGCTTTATGGATCCACTATATATAAAATTGCCAAATCACCATGTTAGTTAAGCAATTCCAGGTTCCCGTTACAGTATGCATTGTGGTTGGGAAAATATTTTCAAATACTGTTTAAACTTAAAATACTCTTCAGAACTTTTTATATTTGACTCTGGCCTTTTATCTCTTAGTGCAGACAGGGACCTGACTCCATGAATCTGCAACTGATTTGTGTGATGGCAACATTTGCAGCTGCAGAAGTGCTGTAATATCTACACCTAAATTAGCTCATGAGTCAACAGATCCAGTTGGGTTATTACATGTATTGCATCAATTATCTACAAATGAAATACAGCTGCATTGTCTGTTGCAGCATTTTAAAACATCCACTTAACGAGCCTCAGAGCTCAAAAAGATTGGGAGCATTTGGTGACAACAAATAAAAAGGAAACCTAATCCAGTCCTGTATTATCCAGCTTTAATTTGGTTGGGGTTTTTTTTAGTAGAACCTAATCAGGTGTTTACCATAAACATAGGCAGTACTTTTAGTTTATTTGCTAAATAGAAATTGGACACAGGAAGCATGCCTGGGTCAGAGTCAAAGGCTTTCACTTGCAAAAACAAGGTCACCCTGGTCTTTGTGACAGATATTTGAATTTAAAAAAGCTTCTTTTCCAGCAATTCAAGATCAGGCTGACATTTTGATGGATCCTCCTTAATAATTTTCATATTTTCTTTTAGTAAATGGGGCAGCATCAGTACGGCCTAACAGTTTCCTCTGTTTCTGGGAGGAGGGGAAGCAAGGGAATTAGAAGGGGCGCATAGGAATTGGGGGCTGGGAAGTTGTCTCCGTATTTTCAGGAGTTGAAAGAATCTCCAGAGAGCTCCCAAACTGCCTGTATACTTTTTTATGTGCAGCATGTCGAGCACCTGTTTTCAATTGCATCTTCAGATCAGAAGATCCTCCTACTTGGGGTCTGCAAGCCTGGCCGTAACATATAAAACGTCCCATGCATATGGCTGTCATTTCAGTTTTCTCTGCAAATGATTTCTGTTGAAATGGTGAGAGGCTTGTTTGAGGTCTGCTTACATCATACTTATGGAACTTGATCCCCACTGTAGGAAATGCATACAGAGGGCATTTGTTTAAACTTTTGGTCAGTGGGGGTCATTCTCATTGTAAATGGATTTTCACTCATAAACTATGCAAGATTACTTTAAGTCCTCACTGGAGACCCCAGCTTTGCGGAAATCATGGCACATGAAAGCAAGTTGACTTCTCATTCAAGCTTGTCCCCGTGCAACTTCCAGATGCAGGTACCTCAGCCAGCAGCTTTTGCACAGCTATCTATCTATCACAGCTGCAGCAATGAGCAAGGAAATTCCATGTTACAAGAAACTGTTGTACACCCATTCCTGGGAAATAGCTGTTTCAAAGTGGGATCACCAGAAGGAAACTGACCCTTCCACTCACACAAATTGCCCCTTATTTGGTAAATCTTAATGTCTGACCTGGAGACAAAGCCATACTGTAGGGCCAAAACCCGAGTGTGATTTCAAACACCCACGTTTGTGGGAGCTTAAACACCAGTGCTTGACTGAGTTCATCACTGATATATAGTTTAGAAATGGTGGTCAGCAAGCTAAAGGAGGTGTAAGGGAAAAGAAGAAATAAGCTGTTAAGAGAAACGAGTCAACTATGGATTAAACAGGCTGTTTATTCACAAAATGTCACAAGAAACAGCAAACTTGCCTGAGGAAGCAAGTTAGCACTCATATTCCCCCAGAGAAGTCAACAAGAAAAGAGTGACGAAAGAAGATGTAGGAGCCTCTGTGAGCAAAGAAGCATCCCTTTCTTCCCGGTATAGCTATCCATGGGCACTCATCAGCTGCCCAGTGCCTTTTAGTGTCACCCCAGGGCCTACAGACCACCCCCAGGCAATGACTACTCCCATGGTGTGCAGAGATCACGTCTGAAAAGGCTGACCCATGCACTAAAGCATCCTCATGGGTCTCAGAGATTTCAGTGTCAATGCTGTAAAGCAGGTGCCTCCATGATGGACATCCTCATGCTGCCAGTGGCTGTCCCTGTGACAATGTCCACCCACCAAGCAGCTGAACTGGCTTCCCATAAATGACCTTGTTTTAACTAATGAAGCCAAAAGTTGGTGGGACCATTGAGAGGGTGTGGAAAAAAAATAAGGTAGGAAACAGACGTGTATGAGACATTAGATGTTGCCCACCAAAGTGATAGCACAGGACACCAGCTTGGTGGCTTTCTCCAAGAGGCCTTCAGATCTGGATGTACCTCTGATGCTTGGCCTTCCCACCACCTTCCATGAGATCCCAGCCAGCCTCATAGGGTGGCGAGACCTCTGTTGAGACAGCAGGTCCCCCAGCCTCCTCCTAGCTGCCCGCAGTGCCCAGGAAGGGGAAACTGCATCACAAGTGAGGCCCAGGGCTGGTGAAGCACATGGAGGACCAGGCGAACACTGGTCTCTCTTGTGCTTGCGTAAAGCTAACTTCTAAACATCCTTGACACTTACATTCCTCTGGACCAAGGCTTTCACATTTGAGCCCCGCAGTGTTTTCCTTCCCATTATCATGATTACAGAGCATGTAATCCCCCTTCTCCTCTTTTTTCTTTTTTTTTTTTTTGGCCTTCATTTGATCTGTCATCAAGTATCTGTTTTCTTTGCTCCCCTGGCTGCTGTGCCCCTCCCAGCCCTGACCATCTCTGAGAAACACACACAGGCACACATGGCCTTTACTGTAGGGCATCCCCCAAAGCAAGGAAAAAAAACCAAGATCAAAAAGTCACAAGTGTAGCAGATGTCAAGTGGTCCCTCAAGACCTCTACTTAACCCCTTCCTCAGGCTTTGCTGGACCTTGACAAGAAATCAATCAGAGGCAAAAGCAAAGCTTTTCTTAAACTTTACTGTGTTTTATTATAGATCAGGGCTCAGTTTATATATATCCTAATGCCTTGCTCGACTGCAGGAAACATTTAATGAAGCCAGAACTGGCTTAAAATCCTAGCTATGAACCTACTTACTACTAATTGGGATTGTTTATGACTTTATGTAATAAAGTTTGACATTGCGAACTGTGAACACTTTTTACAGTACTTCCGTCTCTTTCTAACTCTGAAATGTCATCTAAAACCAGGTATATGAAATGTCTGTGCAGCAGTTAAGCAATCAATGTCTCTTATCTAAATGACAGAGATGTATGGGGCATTTAAAGCCTAATGATTATAAATGGAGGAGAAAATAAGCGTGGAGGAACTTTTCCATCTTTTTTCTCTAAGTACACTATGCCTTGCAAATTTATCATATTCTCTGCAAGCCACCCCAGGATTGCGTACAACTCCTTGCACAATCTAAAAATGCAAACCATTTTGCAGAGGAAAAATATCTTCTCAAATTGCAGCTTTATCTATAGTTTGGGGAATGATGCCCAAGTCAAAACGAGGAAAAGAAAAGTGAAACAAAAAACATGAAGTCAGTCTGAAAAGGTAGAAAAATCAGAAAACTTTTTTGGAACAAAGCATTGGAAAAAAAAATATTTTCCTGTGAGCATAGTGGGCTTTAAAGGTCCTCTGATGGCTGGGGGGTGTTGTGTAAGGGTTCTGCCTGTGTATTTTATTCTGAGTCAGTTTTAGTTTTCAGCTGCAGTTTCCCATTCCACAATCAGTTCTAGCCTGGCAGACCTTTTCACCTATGCGGAGACCCTGTGAGAGCTTTTCATCTTTGCACAAGACATAACTCCCTCAGTTAGATCAGATTGCAGGATCAGGGCCTGAGCATGAATACATCCAGTCCTCACAGGAAATGCTTGACTCGGCCAAAGAAGTGCAACTCAAGGAACAAGACTCTACTTCATATGGAAAAAAAAACTTCACTGAATACATTTATCTGTAGCATTCTGCCACTGCAACCAGCAGCTACAAGAAAAGGTGACATTTCTTCCTTCCCTGGCATGCCCATCCTCTGCCAGGATCATTTTGGAAGAGTAAAAGAACACCTTAATTCTGTGCAGGCTCAGAGGTCCGTAATTACGACTTTTCATGCAGGACTGGCATCTTTACTGTGTATGATGCAGTTTGATCTTTATCTGCCTGATTACAGGGACAAGGAGAACCAGGGGCATGACCTTCATCTCTACCTTACCAACCCCAGCAGTGTAAGTAGTTTCAGCCCGTGGTCAGATTTATCATTGGCAATCCAATCCCTTTCCAAGCCACAATAATGGAAGTTGTCCAGCAACTGCAGCACACGTATGCTTATCTGTTCATACATCACAGCCTTATGCCCTTGGAGGACCTCAGCCACACCAACATGTATGAACCAACTGCACACACAGCAGGCCTACTTTCAGTAGGTCTGCATAAGACAGACTCTCTCCCCTTAACTTCTTTCTTCATAACTGACATCCTTCCCCAAGCTTTGCCTTGCCTCCTGGCTGAGAATGAATTTCACCTCTCATGGCATATGCTGGGAGAGACATCCAGCTAGAGGACCAAAGGTGGAAACCTGGAGCATGTGAGCTAGCAAGGAATAGATCCAGCATCATGGACGCAAAACACCAGAGAACACAAAGTGACCCACAAAAGGGCCAGACTGACACACAAAATCTCAGCTGATCTGAAAAGCCACAGGTCAAAAGCAGAATACGATGCTCAAGGGTACATCATGCACACCTCTGTTAACAATCACCTTTGCATGAGCTCTGGGTCAGGTTTGGCCATACTGGGGCACTCTTATAAATGTGTTTAGGGATCTAAGCATGTGATTGCAGACTCAGAGGAATTTTCAACAAGTCTAAGCAGGATAGATGTCTAGCATCAAATTATCCTAGGTCTTCAACTTTTAATTTGTCTTGCTGCATCTGAATAGTTCAGAAGCATCTATCTATCTATCATCTATCTCCCAAGATGTCCAAATACCTCTGAAAAGCTGGAAGCTGGGTATAGAGAACAGTGCCCCATTATATCGCTGGGATTCTCAGTGCAATGTTTCATATAGCATTATATATTATTCACTTAGCTCCTGTAACAAGTAAGTTTATTTCTGTGCCATTTATAAAAAAAATACTGTAAAGTCAAGTCAGCTTCTCTTTTCTCTTGAAGTCTAAAGAGGATAAAAATATAGTGCAAGTGTAATTGATCTTTTTTAAAAACAGTTCACCTTTCTCTAAGTACCTCCAGTATAGCATCAGGAAAAAAAAAAGAGAAATGGCCTTCTCTAGTGCTACAGGATTTCTCTCCTTAATCAAAAACATTTGATGGCTGATCATTAATAACATGTTTGTCAGTAACTATAGTCTGGTTCAAACACCATTCTTTGAACTGGAGTATCATATTTGGGTACATTGCAAGTCCACAGTGATTTTTACACAGCGTTTTATTTTACCTTTTCCTTGTGTCAAGAGATTCAAGTTACATGTGAGCTGACAGGCAGAGGCAATAGATAGTCTACAGAGAATGACGGTAGGCAATGGGTTTTGTAACTTTTCAAAGTAGACTGCCATATTTCAAGTGTCTAACCTGGTGATGAATCTGCTATCATTTACCATTAAATGCTTTGGTCTCTGCCTTCAGAAATTACTTTTTTTTTTCTTTCCAGCCTTGTCATGAAATATGAAGAATGACCAATTCTGCTTTTATTAAAATCCATGCTGAAACTATAACAGGCTTCAGCATAAGCAGGAAAAAAACAATATAAGCCTATGAAATCTTGTCATATGGCAACCTAGTCATAACCTGGAAGAGATATCATTATCACAAACATCTTCCATAGCCATCAAAGTCTGTAAGAATGCCTAACTGATTATGTCTGGCAGTTGAACAGCAGCAAATAAATATTTAGCAGTTTGAGGAGATGTAGTTTTTTGTGCCAGACCCACATAGGGTATGAGTCTTTGATCTTTGAAAGAAAAGAATTATTCTTTGTCAGAAAACAAAAACAAAAGGGTTATGAAATTTTACAAAGATTTCAGAGAGTTTGGGTTTGGTTTGGTTTGTTTAATGTCTCTGATGTTGGTGTACACAATGTGGGGAAATGACAGATTGATGGTCACCACAAATATCAAAGAATATCACCTGCTGGCCAAAATATGGTGTACCCTTATGGTATCAGATTTTTCTTGTGCTTTTTATTATGGCTTACTTAAAAAGGTCAGGGTAGACTGAGAATCCCAGTGAAATTCAATCTGTCCATTTAACAAGAAATCTATTAAGATGTCTTGAATAGGATAAGAAAACTGTATTTTGAGGACTGCAGTAATCCCAAAGGAGTCTTATCATAGCCACAGATGAAATACAACAGATCTGATACTTTATTCATAGCCAAGAAATATTTTACTTCTTGTTTTTAATCACAATTCTATTTGTCAACTTTTCAAGGAGTATCTATACATACAGAGCACAGGCTTTGTGAAAGACACCACAGAGGAGTGGGGAGCAGTGGTAAATTCTCTTTGCAAAATGATACATATATAACTGTAATTAGAATTTTTAAAATCTCTCTCCAAACTCAGGAGCACAGAAGCCTCAAAAAAAAAAATAATCCATGACTACTAGTAGCAATTTATTTGCCCATGTACCTCCTCTGTAAGGTATATGAGGAACAAGGGAATATGATCTCATTGAAGAATGAATGATTTCCTCATCCAGGTTACCATTAGCATACAAACCATAACCTCACATTTCAGAATATCAAATTCAGTCCCACAGAACAATGCCCCACACCATAGCTCTTTGTCAGTTCCTCTTATCCAGAATGCCAAGAAGCTGTCCCGTTTAACACTGTGACAAGATAATAGCCTCATATACTTTTCTTCCACCTCTGATGGAATAATCTTTGCCCTTCAAAGATTATTGCCTTTTTAGCATATGCATGCAAATAGCTGGAAAAAAAAAGTCAAAGTCTAAGACAAATGTCTCACAACTTTTAAAGATCACTTCTGCTGGTGGAAAGAAAGAAAAAAAAATTGAAAATCAGAGTTTTAGTGCTTGTTTTCCTTCATATGGGACAATGTCACTGCCAAGGCTGGAGAGGACTTCTTTCACAGATAATCTTTGCAGCCTAGGATCAGTCCTTAGGCATTGCTTAGTTATGTTTGACTCTAGTGAATGCAATTAGTCCCCCTGCTGTCATAACTACTAAAACTGCATGCAGCTTCTTCTGAAGAAAAAAGCAAAAGTCAGTTCCATTTCACTGGGCAGTAGACCCTTGCCTGCAGACAAAATATAGGCACTATTAAGAAAGAAGGCAGCCTTTAGAATTACATGCAAGACTTCACTTTTCAGCACACTGCAACAAAAAGCAGAACCATCGGGTAAGTATGCGCAATAAGAGGCAAAAAGTTCTTACAGCATCCATCATCCCTGACAGAACACTTACAAAATCCACATCCCCTTTTCCTTCTCTGCTCTACTCTCCACCATCAGTCACTCCCTTCAAGCCACAGGTGGAAACCATTGAAGTGTTCTTAAATTATTTGTTAGCATATGATGTGTGTAGCATATTCTAGGTGAAATGGGTTCCAAGAATCATCTTCTGAAGGATCAGTCAGCCTCTCAGCCTCTGTGAGAGCCACCCAGGAGGGTATTCCTCTGCCACGTCCCTACATTAATGTCAGTGAGATGACAGGAGGAGTAGGGTCAGCAGATACTGTAGACTGTTCTCCTTAGCTAAGTATGCCAAAACAGTCTCAGAGACATACTGCAGGCTCATTATTGTCTACTGAGAAATATAATTCAAGGAATTATAACTAGGTCCCTGATTCAGCTTCATGTTTTTCCCTGAACTGGCTAAAATAGAGCAACAGGTGACAATTCAGCCCCTAGCATGCTACAGAAGCGAAGGTCTTCAGACACGGAAACTCAGTTTCCAAAACAATTTTCTGATGGGTCAGTGTTATACTAATAGGCTGCCCTTTAAGTCAGTTTACCTTCCTTTTCCCTTACTATTCCTTTGGATTCAGGATGTAGGTGTGTTCCCAGACGAGTCAGTAGGAAAATAACCCATCACATGTTCCAGCACCTTCACACCTCTTGGAGTCCCTCCCAAAAGAAAGAGTTAATGCTTCTGCAGGTGAGCAGCAAGAACATCTGAGCAGAGTGGTCTGGTTTGGTGAACAGCTCTCCTGAGAAGTCACTGTAGCAGCTTTGGCATTTAAATATTCAGGAAACATTGCAAGCAAATTGTAAACTTTGGCAAAGGAAAGACAATCTCTAAAATGCAGGGAAAATTTCAGACACAAGGACCCCACTGTAGCCTGATTTTGTCCTAAAAGATATCCTATTTAGAGTGTAGTCCATACAGGTGAAAAATAACCACTTTATCTTTATTAAATACTTAAGATTTACAGAAAAATATTTAAACATTCATTCCTATACGTTATCATAGGGATAAGGTTCAGCAGAAATTTAAATTTTTAATCAGAAATTAAATTTAGCCTTGATAAAATTTGGTGGATTTTCTCAGAGTAGCTGTGAAACTTGTATCAAAAAAGGCAGTGAAGTTTCAAATTTTGTGGCATATCCTGTTACTCCAAAGGAGTAGGTGTAGCAACTGACAGTGAATTAGCAGTGCTGAAAAGCATCTACTTCCAAAGTAGGAAACACGGTAGAATTCCTACGAAGTAGGAGACTTCTGGTAGTATTACCCCTACCTTGGACCTTCATCTGGAGCTGACTGAACCAGCTGCAAGGGGAGCAAGAACACAGCTCTTGTCACTGTGACCATGTATCTCATCCCGGCTCTCCAGGGTCTGCCTCCAACATACCAGATACTACTAACTGTACAGGGACACTAACACCTGTTCCTTGGAAACTATAGTGGTGTAAACAAACACATCTTTGTTCAGATTGTGAAGAAACTGTTGGTGCTGCTGATCGAGACTGGGAAAACTTACTTTTCCATAATGGCCTCTTTTGAGGTTGTTTTTCAGCTTGTTTTTTGGGGGATTGTTTCTGGTTGTCGCTACATCACCTTGACAGCTTACAATCAGACATGCATGTGTCGTAACAGCCAGGAATCATGAAACAGTTTTCAGGGTTAGTCCACCATACACTGAGTTTGCCCTCTCTCTATCTACACTCAGGACTGGACACAGAATTTAAAACAGGTTCATTTTTGCTGGTACCTGAAACTGGAAACTGAGAGCATTGAAGGAGAAGAGAAAAGAAAAAAAAAATAATATCCAAAATTAAAAGCAGTAATCTCACCAGGACATGAAAGATAATGTATTCAGCAGCTGTGTGTTCTTTTGGTAACACCAAAACATCTGCAAACTCACTGTGTCCTTGGTTAAGAGGGGAATCCAGAAATGAGCATTCTGTATCTTAACCATAACATACACAGGCCACCACTTACTCTTCAGCAACAGTGTTCAGCAGCAGCCAGCTAGAAGAAATCAATGATCTCCTAGAAGAGTTCTAGGCATGTTTAACACAGGAAAATTGCTGGGTTTAAGAGGTTAGTTTTCAACAGTTATAATCAAGTTTCTGAAGAAATGATAGACCTGTGCCTTGCCAAGCTGCATAAAAATGACTGCCTTCTGCAACAAGCAAATTCCACAGGACGCAGCTCTTCTGGAGAAAGAACAAAGGATACAGCTGCTCTGAGGACAGTGCCTCAGCAATCTTTCAATCATGCAGCAAGAAACTCTGGATGAGACTGGAGTGTTTATATCGCTTATACCCAACTGCCAAACATAAGCAAAGCTGACACTCAGGTAAGTTGCAGACATAGTGGTACAGCTAACAGTAGAAATCACAAGGGGAACAGAACATCGTAACTCTGCAGAAGGAAATGCATGAACTAAAAAAGGAGGCAAATGATGGGCTGGAAAGAACCTGAGGAAAACCTCACATGAAGCAAATTCATTTTCTTGAAATGGGCAGACCACAGAGGATTTCTTGTCTGGCTTACAAGTACACCACACCTAGAGATGGGAAACAGTGTATAGGGCAGCATCCTCTGTATTAAGAATGTTTTAAAAGCATAACACACTGTATAAAAACCACTTAACTCATGATATTCAGACATCCACAATAATACCTCAGACTGGAAAACTGCAGGTTCTCTCTATGGACTAAAAACGCGCCTTTTCAAACTGTTAGGGAAAATGCGGAGATGGGTAAATTAAGTTTCAGAAGGAGACAGTGCAAATAGACATCATCAGTGACAAGTGTGGACTGAGCATTAGGTAGACCCCTGCCATCACAGATTGCCTCCTTTTCACAGACCAGTTAATCAGACTGCTGGGCAGTAGCAACTGCCTGTGCTGGTCAGAGAGAGGAAGCATGGAAGCACTCAGCAGCCCAGTCACTACCTGAGTCAAGGCAGATGCCTTTTACCTGAGGACGGTCTGTGTCGCTCAGCAGAGAAAGGACTCCATTCACGTTCCACTGTTACCACACTGCAGGCATTTTAGGGCCAAAGGCATGGCAGAAGGAATATCAGACAGACAAATATGCAGGGCCAAAGAAGTTTATGAGAATGACCTAAAGAGTTCCCAGAAGTAAAGCCTCAAGATCCAGGGTTATTACAGAGATCTATGCAAATACATAAAACACTGCACTTCAATGAAGGATTACTATGTATTAATGTGACATTACAGATGCATTCTTTGTCCCCAGTCAGAAAACCTAACCATGGACACAGGATGGTGAGATGAGCACCGTTGTGAAACATGATCGGCAGAACCCAAGCTGCTAAGCAACCAGAGTCCATTAGGACTGGCTGTCTCAAAATCACAGGCCCAGAAAAAACACTTTGTGATGACAACCTGCTGTCATCACAAGACTAACACCCATTATATCAACCATGTCCCGTGCAAAGAATCACATCAGACTTTTTAAAGCATGGAAGTATGGTTGAGGGGAAAATAAATTAACACACAAACAGATAAGGTTGAGGGAGTGAGGAGTGTGTGCAGAGAGAAATATGACTTTAGAAAATTTTGCATTAGTTGTCTGATGATATCAGATATAAAGAGCACAGTCAGAATGCTAACCAGGTTAGAAATGGCCATGGGTATTGTAGTAAACTTCAGTTTCTCAAATGAATCTGGCACACAGGCTGTTATGATGGACAGATTTGTGAAAGAGAAAGAAGATAATACATGTAGCAACATAAAAATTCTGTTCAGAGGAAGTGCTTAGTGAGAGACTAGGTGGGAGAAAGAATAAAGAGAGAATGTAGTGTTTTCGTGGCTTCTTCTCTTTCCTTATCATGCATAATAGAAAATGAAGAATGCTCTTCCTACTGAGGGCAACAAATCTCCAGAGATCTCTGCAGGTACTTACTGGAACAGTCCTGGTGCAGATTGACTATGTTGAGGTTAAAAGTTAAACAAAATTCTAAGTTCAAATACATATTGGAAAATATGCTTGGGCGAAACAGAGTCCTCAGGGCTAGCCGATGAGTCAAATGATTAAGGTTCTGCTTGGAACAGTTCATAAAACAATTCCCAGTTTGGGCCTGACAAACTTCCTTTCTCACCTGTGGTTTTGTTAGCTAGCTTCTACCTTTCCAAGAACAAATCTGGCTTTCTGAAGCTCAACTGCTTGTCATCATTAAGTGAAATGAAAAGCTTTTGTTAACCAGTTTGAGTTGTTTGACTGTGATGAAATAGTTTTGATTAGAGAATGTTTTATGTTACTTTCCAGAGTTTATTTTTCCTTTTAAAGGTAATATGAGACTATAGGTTAGATTTAGAGTTTTCTTAAGTAAAGTAGTTTGTCCAGAGGCGACAGTTATTTTAGTGAAGGAAAAGCTATCTGTCTTCACTTGCATTATGCTCTCTGTTTGTCTTCTTCATAACATGCAATGCATTTTACCTGCTGTGTTTCCAATACCATCAGCAGTCACGACTTGCCATTGACCCCTTTAAGACAAGTACATGCTCTTAATGTGAGCTTTGTAATTTCCTATGAAACAATAGAGCTGAACTACTTTCTGGTTCTGCTCCAAGGGGATTTATAACACCCCACGGGCAAAAAAATACACATGTTCACAAGCTTGACATGGAAATGGAGAAACCAGGAGTGAAAAGTCTGTAATGAGAGCTGCACCCATCCCAAGCAATATCACTCTGATCTAAACTGTAGCACAAAGGGGGTGACTGACAAAACAGAAGAGATTCAAGACAGAACTGGAGGCTTATACAGGATATTTTAAAACCTACACCATCTCCATCATGGGGAGTATGATCCCTTAAAGAGTGATTAACCACCATTACTGCAAAATAATATTGATCAAGCATATCTAAGGCTAGGAAGCAACAGCAGATGAACAGATTGAAAGAAACATTCAAATAGCAACCTCCTGGGTTTCATGGCACATTGACTTTTCCATCACATGGTCAGAACTTAATCCTCAGGGACAGCATTTAAGGGAAATTGGAAAATACATAGCTTCAGGCATGTGGATTCCTTTAGCACACATACAGGGAGAAAACAGAGGATTATTTACCTTTTTGAAGACTCACAAAAGAGATGGAAAAAGCAAGAGTCAATTAAGATTGAGACAACTGTCCATAAACTAGCTAAGCAGCATTAAAGGTCTCTGTGAGAAAGATACTTTGCCCTCAATATCTTCTGTCCCACAGACAAGGAAGGTTTGCAAAGTAGACTCTGGGCATTGTAACATTACGCAAACTAATGCCTTCTTTTCCTCTCCTGGCTGAAGACTCTCCTTCAACATTTTCAAAGGACAGAGGACAGAGATACTACTTCCACAAACAGTGATAGTTCTTTTCTGCTCCATGCACCAATGAAAAGGGAACAGAAAAGAGCTGACACTTTCCATTTTTTATTTCCATACTGTTTGCTTCTGCATCTGTTTTAACAGAAAGGGACTAATAACTTACAAACTTGCTAATTCACACTTGGTTTTCTAAATACAAAATCTCAGCCATTCATAAAATCCAAGCATAGGTGTCCATTGAATTTTCCCACATTGTAAATAAATAATTAAACAACGTAATCCCAAGGAAAGCCCAATGCTTTTCGTGTCAACAACCATAGGCTGATATGCACCCGAGAACGAATTCTTGAAAACCCTGAGAAAAACAGAATGTCATTTAGTGTTCATTTAGCATTTCCTTCCATAGTCTGAAATCTCCCTGGCCTGTCCCAGGGAGCCATTTCCTCCTCTTGAAATGTAGATCCAGGCATTCCTGTTGTTTTTGTCACCTGAGACAGCACAGTGACAAAATATACCGAAGTCTATGAAGATGTCTGACACCTCTTTAGAGCTTGCATGGTTTTGAACACTGACATAAGGGTTGTATTTGCAAGTCAAATACTTACCATTTCATTGT
>VZTU01025094.1:354-17785 GCA_013400835.1 Zapornia atra | reverse complement strand
TCATGGTTAAATTATACTGCATTACCAACAGGTTGCCACGTTTCAACACTACTTGTGGCAAGTTTGAGAAGACAAAATCACCATGGTATTACAATCTTATGTCAAAGGCTCTGAAGCATCACAGGTATACTGGGAGAATAAACAACAGTGTGATTTGGGTGCAAGGAACTGTCAGGAATTCATGTATCTAAAAATAAGAGCTAGTAGAGGAATTGACTGCAGAAGGAAATATCTGCTGTATTTTGTTGCTGCGCCTAATCTCAGAAGGGTTAGGACTTGTAATACCTCATTTGACAACACAATGCAATAAAATTTGTCTGTACTTTGTAGAAAATTAAGAGCAACATCTATTTCAATAGGATTCTGGCTTTATTTGAAGAGCAGAATTTTGGGATGTCTCCTCAGCAGCATCCCATCTTACTTACTGGCTAATTAACATCCTTTTAGGGTGATCCCTGAAGTGGCATTTTTATCAGTTCACTGCACTGTATCTTTAGATACTTGGCTGCACAAACAAACACTGTTATTTATGTTAATAGAGTAGTATTGAATCTGTGAATATATGGCTCTAAGAAAAATGTCAGTCACTGATCAATACCAGTCTATCAGCCATAATAGTCCCTTGAAGAAATACTATTTATAAATGCCATTATAAAGAAGACAGGAACTCTTGTGATGATGAACAAGTCAGTCAAGAAACTCTGACCACAATTGTGTACTGTACAAGAATTGAAATGAGACAGTTTTCCACCAAAAAGGCTCAAATGCTAAGGTACTGTTGATCAAAACCTACCTAGAACTCAAGGATTACTGGAAGTTTCTTCTAAATTACTAAAGTATCCTAAACAGCTGGACACTGTTTCAACTTGCTCTGAGATAGTGATGTGAAATGTCACCATATGGCTACTTAAGCATTCGCGGGTATGTCACAAAGGTTAGGTGCTTAAAGAATCAAATAATGCTGATTTGCAAGAATTAAATAAGCTTGACAAAAGGCAGACTTGTAAGCAGTCAAAGGAGGGCCGTGGCAGATCTCTCTAAAGCCAAAACCATTCTAAATTCTTTCAAATATTTATATTTTTAAAAATAACAGACAAAATAAAAATAGTAAAGACACAACATATCCAAAGTTATAATAATAAAAGACAATCAGAGTTATTTTTAGTGATGCTTATCGGTTCAACAGTGCTAAGATGTTTCAAATTACATTTAACTGTTTCCATTCATAAAAAACATTTTAACTGCAATGTTTGTTAAACTTCAGATAAAAATAAATACTGAAATACTGTAATATTTGTGGAGGCAGAATATGGATTTTATAATTAACTCTAGTAGTAGTGTTCATACAAAACAACTAAAAATATTGGAGAGCAAAATCATCCCAATTCAGGAAACTGGAGAGAATATTGAAGTTGTTTAAAACTAGTTACCAAAACTACTCCTAACTGAAGTCACCATGTCTCAAATTCCTTGGAGCATTTTTCTACATCAGGGCATTAGTCAGCCATCAGCTGACTCTTAAACATTAAAAGCAATCCATAATGTCACCTCTGAGGTAAGTAATTCTTTAAAAAAAAACAAACTGTGGGGGAAGGGAACCTATTTCTGGTTATCAGTTTCTTCTCAGACTTGTTTTTCAAGGATCAATAAGAATAACTACTAAAAAGTAATTTCTGTATGTCCAGGAGGTTAATTAGTTTGTTTTATTTCAGTTATTAGGTCTTCCTTTGCTCTATCTCCTGTGTATTCTTCCATTCTTTTTTACTCTGTTCCATGGACAAATAGCGAGGGTGGAAAAATTGTGTGGATTTCTTTCATTGTAATGAAGAATAGTCAGAAGTATTCACATGCTATCACATCAACACATATAAAATTAGGTAGAATTTGAATATTGTATGTTATCAAGCTTCTGTGCCCTCATGAAAATATAATTCAAATAGTGATTTTACTACTTTATTAAAAAAAATCACACCAAATATTCCTCTTTTAATCAGAAAAAGCAGCATTCTAAAGCACAGAATAGACAAACTCAGCGTTGAATTCAGGGGTAGAGCCAACAGACAGTAACCAATGACAACTGGCATTGAAATATGGAAAACCAAATGGCCAAGTTAAACACTATTTTACTCTCAGTTCTTATACGTAAGGAAGCAGAATAAAAACTGGTCTCACTGCCATTAAAACATAAGAATCTCTGCTTCTGAAGTAGTTTTACAATGAAATTTTCTCCATGCACTAATAAAGTCTATGAGAAAGAATAAAAAGACCAAAACTGAAAAGGCAACCTCCTCCACTCCCAATTTCAGAAATCAGCTGCAGAGGTTTCTTTCCTGCTAGCTAACCACAATTTATCTCATACTGTATAACATTCCCCATCTCACAATTGAAAATTTTTTCTAGACTGTCAACAGTTTTTCCCAAGAAAGCAGAACCCACATTCATTTTAACTTCATTAATGTATGTTAGTAGATAAAATTTAAAGCATGTATATCTTTAAGAGAAATTATTTCCAGAAAAAAGAAAGAAATTCATATGACTTTAAGACTACTTTTCAGTTTCAAGAGTTTTGTTGTTTTGTTTGGGGTTTTTTTAAAGTGAAGAGACTCTGTGACTAGTCATCTGTTATCGGCGTTTGCTGATTCTTCCCTTATGAAACATGCAGAAGTATAGTCCTTGCGAAACTTGCTTTACTAGTTGTGCTAAGGGTTTCCCTGGGAACCTCCATGCTTGCTTGAGCTTAAACAAATGTAATTATGTTAGCAAATTTTTAGGTCTTAGTACATATCCTGCGGTCTTAGTACATATCCTGTGTCTCGACCAATTTTAAGAGGACAGAACGGACAAGGAGGAAGAAACGGACTTATCAAAAGAAAACCTTGCAACCATAGTGAACTACGAACAACCACAATAGTGGGAAGGGACCCACCGAAACTAATCTTGACTACATCAGCGTGTCGGGGTCGTCCACCGTGGAGAAGCATTATGAGGCTTTGTTAATGATTGGACTGAAAATATAGAAATGGACGTATATAGACTTTATGGTTGTTAACCACCAAGATGGATAGATAATGTAAAGATTGATTACCTTGTTTGTCGATGAGTATAAATATCTGTAACCTACCTCTCAACGGTGAGGAGCAGTGAGACTTCGGTCCCTGCCCGCCCAGCGCTGCTGCTTTTTTCTCTCTGAATAAACTTAGCTGCTATACATTCTGGGTGAATGTCTTTTTACCGATAACATCATCAAATTAGTGATTTCTAAACAAATCCCTTCCAGGAGCCTGAATTTTGCTGCAAGTTATGCTGCCCAATAGTCAACAGGAGCAGTTGCATAAGTGACAGAAATTCAACTGTATACTTGCACATTTTATTTTTTAAAGTGTCTCTTTAGCGGGAATGTCATTTTACAAAGAGCAATTTACAGTCTTTTCAGTAGATGACCCTACTTTCATTCATATAAAATGTTCATTAAGGGAAGCTAAAAATCCCTACCACTTTTAAGGCACTTTACCTTGGCCCAAAGATGCATATGCCATTGTTTAAGATGAGAGGAGGGTGGACAGAAAAAGAACCTGTAGATAACAATACAATAACCACATCACTCTGAATTCCTTAGAGCCAATTAAAAAAATATACAACTGATATCCTAGAATAGGTGAATAATTATCTCAGCTTCTTGTTCAGTTCCACAGCTGCCCCATCATCCTGGTAAAATTCTTTGTGATGATATTTTAAGCAAGATTTTCCTTAGTCTTTAGCACTTCACTCTTGCTCCAAAATTTCAACCCTGAAAACACCTGTTAGAAGAAAAAACCCCTCCAACCTTTTTTCTGTGGTATCCTCTGTAATCTGTCATTTTTTTGGTGCATAAACATGTTTGTGTACATTAGAACTTAAGAGCATCTTCATTACCTCGCTTCAGAGTAAAGAATCTTGGAATACTGGATTTATTTTGATAGTGCCTACCAGAAAATTTTTCATTTAAAAAAAATGATCCAAGATTTATTTACTTTACACATAACACTAAAAAAACCCACAGCAAACCACGATACATAAGCATTAAAAGTCAGTAATTTCCTGGTCATTTTGTAAGTGTTCTGAAATGTTAAATTATTTTTATACTAGGTAATTGCTCTATGTTCAAATATGATAATACCAATGACTAATTGACATTCTTACAATTATACCTAATAATCTCTGAAATATCAACATGGAAGTCAACAAGCAGCTGTAACCATGGCATCAAAACTCTAACCACAACAATGTCTGGCTTTAAACTAAAACAAAAATTAAAAAAAACCAAACCTGTATGAATAAAGTAAACAAGTCAGTTTCTACTAAGCAAAGGAATAGGTTGCCCGGAGAAGCTGTGAAATCTCCTTCCTTGGAGCTATTAAAAAACGATCTGAACACGGTCACAAACAACCCAGTCTAGGTGTCCTGTTTATGCAGGGATATTGGACAAGAAGACCTTGAAAGGCCCCTCTCAATCTCAACCCTTCTGTGAATGTTAGCCACTTAGCCTAAAGGAATGCTCTCACAGGCAAGGAACAACAGTGATTATTCCATATAATTTACAGGTTTTGAGATTACTCCAATCTCAATTACATGGTACAAGGGAGCAGCTCTCTTCAGGGTAGGGAACTGTAACTCACCGGGTAGGATAGGACAGAGACCCTCACTGCCTGGAGTTGATCCCATCATGAGTAGGCTAGCCAGAGCCTGCCTACAGCCCAGGTTGACAATCCAGATCCGAGGTCCATCCAGAAAGTCAGAAACAACATGGTTCTAAGCCAGAGGCTACTCATCCATCACAGCTCAGGAGAAAATGACAGCCCAGGGCTGAGCTTAAGTAGTCAGGGTGTGGCTGGGGCCCCAGGTGAGGCTGGGCAGGGTCATTAAGCCCAGGCACAGTCAGCACTCAACCATGGTCTTTTTGTGGTACTTTGATCCTTTATAGAGTATTACACGTGTGCAGTATGAATACATGTAATTGGCTCTTCCTTGTTCCAAGTGCTACTAAGGAAGCTTATCTCAACTCAGTGCCTATAAAATTAAATTATAAATAAAGTTAAATTTAACAACCATACATATTTATGTGGGTTTTTTTCTGCTCTTCATTGTCATACAAGTAGTCTGTAAATTCCTAAACAACAGTACACTGTGGCCAGAAAGAAAAAATATTAGGACTATGTACCTAGAATTTCCCAGAGTTTACTGCTAGTTTAGTGAATTACTCCACTGGATTTACTGTGTTTAATGTACAGTTCAGTCTACACTTTACTGCTGAACTACAGTAAAGAATTGTAGTAAATTTATTTCGTACACTATCCCTATTCAAGATTTTGAACTTTTCATACTTTTTGTGTAGTATAAATAGGTTTTTAAACTTTACTATGTATTTTCTTAATTTCTTTGGGTACAATGTTCATGGACAAAGAATACACAGTATGAGGTTCTGCACTAGAAGTGGGAATAAGACTATTGATGAAGTAGTTCTAAATTTGAGGCAAAAGGTAGACTTTTTACCATTTTTGTATTCTTGATGTTAAGGATGAGTCCAGTAAGACATTGATATTTTATGTTATTTCAAGAAAAGCTAGGAGCACTACTGTATTTTCTTCTCACAAGTGGAATATCATCCTGAATTCTCGCCTCTTACACATGTCACCATCTTTGTGGTAAGGATGAATTTGCTGAGAAATAAAGACTCAGGTATCATGACTTGGGGTTATATTTATTTTACTTTTAGCAGTAGAGTTGCGCACTATTTCAGCCTCCTTTGTCAAAGTTGACTTTCATGATTTCATGATTCTAAAAGTGGATCAACATTTTTCCAGGCAACTGTTCTGGACCAGAAGTAATGCAACTGAGAGCAGTAGGACTCTTGTGCCTTACTTTTTAAAAAAAGACTGTTTTTTAAATGCTTTGTCTAGTCAGATCATCATCCAGCATTCTCGTTCCTCCCCAGTTATATTTCATGTACAATAAATAGGATATTTCTACAGTGCTCCTTTGGTAGGTTGATTAGAGTTTTCACGGCAGGACTATACTAATAGTTGGTATTTCATATTCCAAACTATAATACATTAAAGAGCTTGCATTTTCAAGCAAACAGCCACGCCACTTAACTAGTATAATTAACAGGCCCTGCTGTGATCTGAACAGTGTGTATTCAGTAAAGGTCCCCCTTTTGGCAGACTTTCCATAGCATTTCCACTAATGCTAGGGGATTTGGTTTGGTATTTTCAGCTGCATGCTTGTAAAGAGGAAGTTTCCAGTTAATTTTTCTCTGTATTTTAAAGTTGTTACATTAAATGTTTAAATATAAAAATTTATGATATGCTGTATTTATTCATATTTAATCAGTAATATAATTTCTCTGCCCCAACAGTACTGAAAGGATTACTCAAGTGTGTGGTTTGGGTGTTTATGTTATGTTTTATTCAAAACTTCAGCAATTAAAAAAGCTCAGCAACACAATTAGGTGTTTGTTACCACTTCGCGTTAACCTTCAACTTTAGGGAACCTTCCACAAATTTCAGGATCATGTCCTGCTTCACATATTATACATGGAGGAATTTACCACATATTATCAATTTAAGAACTCTGAGAAATTCTGTATTCTGGAAAATTATGCAGTTGAACAGATGTCTCCCTTATGGGAATGTATTATTTTTAAGATTGAAATACAAACCCTTGTAAAAATTTGAACTTATTTGATTCCTAAAGTTTCCCAAATCTAATGAAAACATACCTGATTGATCACCCCAGTCACAGCTGGTTTTCCCTTGTAGGTCAAGAATTAGGAAGGTAAGCCAAAGTTTTTGTAACTAAGCTATTACTGTTCTAGACCAAGTGTTTCCATTTTCTGTTGAGTTAAAGCTAACAAAAGAAGATGCCACAGAAAATTCTAGATTTCCAGGCCCCATGAATCACTCTTTATTTAACTTCAAGAAATAACTACAGAAGACCATCCTGCAAGTTGCAATTACAAAGAACAGAAAACTCAGAAGTTGCAATTATATAACCAAATGTCTCCATTTACACTAAGGTATAAGACAATAAATATCAATGTCGCTGTGATGTGTTGGCTTTGGAAGAACAGATTCTATAAAAATAGAGCACATTGGCGTTTCTTTAAGAGTGTGATTAGATCTAACCAGAAAAACTTTTAACTGACCATTTTGGCTTGCTTTGTGTTTCTAAAAGGACAATAGGACCCTTGCAGGAAAACAGTGCTTGCCAAAAGCAAGCTGAAGAGGCTATTTCTTCTCTGTTCTTACTATATGACAGATATATTATATGGGAAGACTGGTCCTTGAAAGAAATATTTAAGTCATATTGCAGTAAAAACAATAGACAAAAATAAGCCCGTCTGGACTGGTTCCTCAGTTATTCCTCAGCATTTTTAGCAGTAGGACAATAAGGATGCCCAAATGTTTGATCTGGCATCCAAGAAAACAGATAAACAAACACACAAAAAAGCCACAGCTGTTTCCTTTTGGAGCCATAACTCAAGCTGTACTTACCCTCTGGGGAGCTCCAAAATATTCTATGGAATAGAATATTCAACTTAATTTATGAATAGAATAGTCAATTTATGAGATTTTTTTCAAACTCCAGCAAGTTTATAATCTCTCTTCTTTTTCCTGATTATTTCTAAATCACCATTTTTTTTAAGAACAGATCCTTGTATAAATAAAATCGCACAAGACATTCCCAGTAATTTCTGGAAATATAGGAAGGCAGAAACAAACTGTGGCTTAAAACCAAGGTAGAAGTTAAGATGAGGAAAAATTCCAATATTCACATCCCACTCATACACTGTGTCACTCAGCACATTTTGCCATGACATTTCTCCTTCTCTTCTAGTCACAGCAAGACTACAAACTTACTGAATTTTAAGTGGCATGTGAACAAGGTATTAAATGGTAAGCAGTTTTGAAAATGGGGGTCACACTTGAATGAGTTGTGATTTTCCTGCAGCAAAGTCACAAACTGCAAAATGATCCTATCACCTAAAATAGATAAGTAAAATTTTAATTTTAATAAGATTTCAAGAACTATTATTTACTGCGTGTTTGTACAAAAGACAGTTACGATGAAACTGCAACCAGGTTGAAGTGCACTAAGTGCAAACATCATGTGAATAATGGCTCTGCACACTAAAGTAGACATGACAATTGAAACCCTGCATTTAGAAAAAGAGACCATTTAATTTCAGAACATTTCTTGTTATTTGTCCATCCAATATCTTAGGAATGGAATCCTTTCTTGGGACAAACCCAATCCATAAAACCCCAAAACACTCAGAGCTTTTTTTTTTCAATTACCTTTTTTTTTAATTTTAAATTGAAAATCCTAATTTTTATGACTGAAAAGAAATATTATTTTAATTGTCTTCAGTCTCTGAAAATAACACTGACAGGATCAAGATAGTTGCCTCCATTCTTTTATAAGATCTATAACAATCTCCTAAAAGGACAGGAAAATTTAATAAAAACCAGCATAAGATTGAAACTGCACATTAAAATGTCGTTATCCTAATTTATGATACATTAACAATAGTGATACTTTCAAAACTTCTAAATCGTGACGATACAGCTTTTCAGATGCTATTGCACTTTCAGAAAACATATTCAAGATGTTCCTAAAACCATGAAACCAGCCCAACCTGGGAAGAGAAAATGATCCAAAGCTTGCTTTACTCACAGATATTGTGTAACATCTGGAGAAAAATTCTTCTGGTTATCGCTAGCACCTGTGCTGCAGTAACTGCTAGTATAAATGACATGCTTGTAGCTGGACTTACTCCTTACAACTATTTCAGTTTAAGTATGCTGAACAGATAGTAAAAACTTCTGTTAATAGTTACCACAGTAGTAACTTACGAGGCCTTATGAGGAATATTTGTATGCATAAGGATACAAGAAACTTAGCGCAGGAAGAAGTTAAAGCAATGGCTGTAAAATGTGAATAGTTGATAGAATTGAGTAAAAGTGAGATGGGAAATATAGTATCCTCAGTGGAGGAAGTAAAACAAAGGCATACCAAAAACATCTGGTTACATATTTAATCGAACACATACTCTTTAAAAAGAATTTATCACTAAAATCTGTTTTCCAATTGCCAGAGTGGGGATTCTATAAATAAGATCATTAAACAGAAATGTTAAGAACTCAGGCAGGAGGGCACTAAAAGAGCAAGTACTAACAAAATAGCAAAAATGTGAGACTGCAGAAATTACGATTTTGTTTTGTTTGTTTGTTTTCTTGTTTTGAAATGTTTTAGCATTATCTAGTAACTATAATTACCCTTTTTATTTAAGACCATTAACAGTAGTGGACAAAGACTGGGTGTTTCTTATATCTTAGTGAAAGTCATGAGTTTGTTTTAAAGTTGGTGCTCTTATCTGTAATTCTCAAAGAAATCAATGCTATGTAATTCAGTGGAAATCTCAGACATAAAACAGAGAAAAGCAAGTGAAACATAGCATAACACATGGCAATAAACTCTCTCTCCCAGAAGATACCAGCACTGAGTCCCCACTCCACACAGGATAATCTATACTCTTCAGGGTTACTTCAGTGATTTATAATCACACAAAATCTATTCAGAGTGGAGGTAACTCAAGCTTCTCTTTGAATATGTCTCCTACATGTAAGGATTCTTATGTAGAGAAAAGCCACAGGCTTTTAGTAAAGGCTAATATGCTCTCTAATAACTTTGACTAACCTGACCTTCTATAGTTAATCGTGTAAGATAGAATTTTGAGAATTGCACTGTAGAAAACCTAGTAATACTAGCTTTTTTCTTTCCCATCCTTAAAGAATCTGAGATGTACATATAATCAGCACAAATAATGGTTTAGATTGCCCTCTTATTTCCTAGGTTTGGCTGAAATAAAACAGAATGTCTCAGTCTCTCTTTAGTTTCTATACAACCTGCATTAAAAATTCCATCTCACATAAAATAATACCACCATAACCAAAATAAAAACAAAAAAATCAGCATTTTTTCATAGATTTTTAAGATTCTTACTAAAGAAAAAACTTTGACTGAAGAAAAATATGGCACCAAATGAACAGAAGGAATAATATTTTCGAGGTGATATTACCTGGAAATAGTATCCATACAGAAATGAATGCAGGAAATTCAGTAAGTGAGCTAACTGGAACATATTCTGCTTTCTCAAATATTTCCTACTTTTTCAAGGAAAGGAAAAGAAAAGCAAAACTGTAAAATGCAGACAAGTTATTTTAAAAGATGCTTACAGTAAGAAAGATCAAATGGGGGAATAAACTTTCCATATAATTAGAATGTAAGACCAAATGCTATGTAAAACATGCAGAACTTTTAAAAATGCAGAAAAATTGATCAGAGAACACTGGAGATATATATCTGCCAAAATGCTGAACAGAACTTCGGCTTCCTACTCATTTTGTTCTTTGTTATTTGAATGGCAGTGGATAAGCACCAGAGTGAAATGACTGTTTATCATACAGCTCACCATTGTTGGCATGAGGTTAACATAAGGGTTCACATATGTCTCACTGTGAAAGTTATTTCAAACTACAATCATACTGGCACAGTAAACAGGGAGTGTTTTAGCTCACAGTGTTACAAAAGAACATTTCAGCTATTGCATTCTCTGAAAAATTTTCCTTCATACTGCCTGTCCAGCAAAGACAAAAAAAAATGCAGCAGCAATTCTTCCTTTGGTTTCACGGACTAAATTGTAATGAAAGCAACAACCAATCTACCTGCATTTTCATGAACCTGAAACACTGACATTTTTAGTAATGTATGATGGATAGATAGGACTGTTTACTGAAGTGGCTGGTCATGGTTATTTACTTGTAATGCACTGCACTCTTTTGTCCCCTGAAATTCTATGACCACTTTCAAAGTTCTCTCATTACTACTGCTTCCTTGAGTGACTTACAAACACATCCCCGTATATGGTCCTTACTTGCACACGCTGCAAGTGTGCAAGTGTAATGTTTGGTTAGTTCAAAATGCAGCTTCAATTCAGGACGGAAGAGGCTACAGAAGAACACAGTATTACTGTTCTCAGATGTCAATTTTGATATAGCTGAGTTAGTGCTCATTAAATGATAAAAAGCAAGAAAAGAATCTGAAAAGAGAAACCAAAGAATATGAAAACTGAAGTATAGATGTTAACTAATGCTGTTAAAAAATTTGTCAATATGTACATGAAAGGAAAACAAAATAGTCCCAAACCTCAAGCAGCGTAATTCATAAAACTATGAGTGAATTATTATAAGCTAATTTTATGCATCTTTTATTTGTTTTGTATTGTAAAGGCTTGTAAAAACTGCATATATTTCAGCAGCCAATATAGATAACATGTTTGTTATAAATGTGAAATCCCTAGCTGATCTTTTTCTAGAGACTGACTACAGAAATTATCAGGATATGCATTGTAAAATAAACAATGTCAGAATGTAAAAAAAGAAATCACTTAAGCATAACAAGAATCATTCTACCAACAAGCCAGCTGACCAGCTAACTGACTGGTAATTGTGTGCTGAAAAATAACCAATCAGTATTCAGTGAGGGAAAAAGCACCTAGAAAGACTTAATAACTGTGATTTATTTCCCTTTTTCATCACTGTGCAAAGATACTCAAGGAACTCAAGTCCAGTATTCATTGTTGAGACTTTGTAATAGCAGGTAAAGGAGAAGGGTGGCTATACAGGGATATCTTCCACATCAATACAGACCACTGAGCTTCAGTGAATGGTGGTTGCAGTGGAAAAAAGGAACATTGATTTCATCACAGAGTTTTGCTTGATGTTTCTCCTACTAGCTTCACAGATCTGTAGGCTGCAAGAAACTATAGCAGATATTCCACAAAATTCATCATTAAGTCACCGTGATATGAAAGAAGGATAAAAGTATCTAATTGGGCTCCTGTCTTCTCTCAGGTTAAAACAGAAAACAGAACATGACTAATAATGTAAAACTGAAGGGATCAATGAGATATGTCTTTTGCTATCTCAAAGTAGTTCAGTCGAGCAGTGTGCTGAGGTTTCCCTAAGGCATCAGGCTCCTCAGTTTCTAAGATTTCCTGCACTGTCAAAGGCAAAAAGAATTTCTCCCTTATTACATTCTCTCATTACATTTGGAATTAATTTAATTATTGAATTCTAAATTTATAATTTCTCCTGAATTTATTATCGATAGAATAAACACAAAGCATGCTCATATCTTCCTAATTCTGAACTTATGCAAAGTCTCTAACCTTGACACCAAATGCTTAACACATAGGAGTTCAGTGTTATCGTCTGCCAGTAAAAAGGTGCGCTCCTGCTCACCACTCACCAGAACATACCAGAACGAGTCCAAGGAACATAGCAATTCATCAGAAGAAAAAGCAAACAGTATCAAGATAGTATTACTGTTTGTGGGGAGAAACACAAATAACCAAAAGTGACCTGGAGAATATTCCTTTGCCACTGCTGAGGGCAACCTTTACAGACAAAATTTGTTCTGAGCTAATTAGCACAAGCAAGCAAATGGCCCAGATCATTGGTTCCTGTAAATCACATTCTTGATAGGAGCTACACACTATATAGTGTGCTACAAATAGAAATGCTCTTTCATTGTAGTTGTTAGGGAATGTTTTATTACCTATTGTAAATCACAGCTAGAATTCTACCCTTGCATAGCTTTTGGCACTGATAAAATAATCCTAAAAAATTATCACTAAAATTTCAGTGAATGCTAGCAGTGAAATGTTCCCAAATTTATAGAATCTTTGGCTTAAATGAATATTGCTTGGAGCAACAATTAACTGGGAAGGAAAGTTTGGTAATCATCGCATATAACATGAGATGCAGATGCTGAATGATAAGGAAATGAGAAAATAAATCCACTCAATCCATGCAATGTGATTTACTAGCTGACAAAAGGATATGCAACCCTCAGAGTCCAAGTCCAGAAGGGAAAAAACCCAACCAAACTACATGGGCAATCTCCTCTCTCTTGAGGTAGTAATTCAACAGCCTCCTTGTGCCAAGGAAGAGATTTCAGGTAGCCAGCTCATGCCATTCTCTCAGCCAAAGTGCCTGCTGCTTGGCTGCATCTGTCCTTTCAGTGCAAATGAACTGCAGCTCCCATTCCCAACCTCCATAAAGAAGCAAACTTCCCAAATTTTTATGTTATAGGTTTATTAGTGCTGGAGAAGGGACTTAAACCACTGTTCCCACTGAAAATGTTTCTCTTAGAGTAGCAAGAATAGATTTATCTTTTGCCTACAGCAGGTGTTATTCAGAAATCTCAAAAAAAGTGTTTAAAATGCTATAAAAGTAACAATTTGGAAGTTTTACACAGTTTTCTGCATAAGTGATATTAAAATATTTTGCTCCTGCACCTGCCTACTCTTTACATTAGCATAATTATTCATATCTTAACAAATACAATGGTGGCATTTGGTTATATGAAATGAGAAATAGGAGCTTAATCCATCTGTAAAGCATCTGCCATGACAGGAAAACTCCTGTCTTTTAATTATGTAAAAAAAAAAAAATAAAAAAGAAAAGAAAGAAAAAGAAAAAGTGAAGTTTGGTTGTTTGTTTTTTTTTTTTTTAAATCAGAACTAGTAGGTCCTGTTTCTTATTTTCTTAAAATTCACCTAGGAACCACATGGTCTTACTAAGATGAGATGTGTGTTCTAATGACTATTTATCTAAACAAAGAGGGTACAATCACACCTGTAGTAAACACCATAGCCAACCCTAGTGTCTACTGGATACTAAGATCATCATGACCTTATATGATCTTGACTTGAAAAGGAGTTCCTTAGTGTAAGGATATTTGTCTCAGACATAAATACAATGCAAAGAGGAGACAATTCTCAGAGACTTTTAGACACATGCAGTCTCTGTATAAAGGTCACACACTGTCCACTGAACATGGAAATAAATTGTTTGTACAGGAATTTTACAGTAGGCAATTAAGAGTTTTCCAGAAAGATATAAATTCAAATGAATGTCAAAATGTTCTTCACATTGATTTGAACTGGCTTCTGGATGTTGTGGATATGGTTATCATTTGTAAAGACATGTTGAAAACTCATACAAGAGACTTAGCTGCAGCAAGGGCAGAAAAATGTGTTTCTTCTGGGATTATCTGTACTGGATCATTAGGAATATTTCTGTTTGAATGGTATTTGAACTTCATCATTTTCACAAGAGATTTTTTTCAAAATCCATCTGAAATTTCAGTCTAGGAGGGGAAGTGAATGCTTAAAGTCATGTTACATAAAGGACAATGCCTCTGAGATGGTGACATGAAAATATTAATTAACTTGAATGATGTCTTTGTAATACTTTGATATATTTTTGGAAGGCAAAAAAAGATTTACAATATGGAGCAAGGAATACAAAGTTATTTTATGACAACAACATTTGCAAGTGTGTTTACATAACTTCAAGAGCACTTGAAAGGAAAATTTAGGACAAGGGACACTTTAATCCCACTGCATTCAAGATTAAAACTTTAGCAAAACCGTATACTCTTCTAGTTTCTCTTTATTGTTCTTTTTTTTTTCTGGCATTACAGCCTACTGTTTGGATTGTCAAAGATGTGTAAGGAGTTTTAAGAAATGTGTCAAGCTGACACAAAATATTTTAAGACTGCTTTTCCTAGTTATTGTGTATCTTATTTGGCGAGCTTTCTTATGCCCCACAATGAATTTTTATGTGCTAACTTTTTCATCATTCATTCTTGTCACATAAAAATTATGCCAAGAACAAAATCTACATAAAAGTTGAGCAACAAATTCTGTGATCATTTCAGCTTTCAGGATGGATCAAACACCTCAGTAATCAGTAGTTCTAGCTAATGTAGAGACTGTTCCTTCAGGTAGTTTACCAATCACTTCATCTTGATTTACATTATTTATGTATAACATTAAATATTGTACAAACAGAATAATAAAAACCTGACCCAGTCAAGTGTTGTGTTCCACCAATTTACACTGGTTTGTATCTGAAAATGAGGGTATTAAATACCTCTCAAAACTGTCTCCTAAATCTCTAGAGGAAAGTAAAGTAGAATAATAATTTAAGATCTCCGACTTGGTTCTTATAACTTCGCATATAAGAGTAGGGAGATCTGTAATAGAAATAAAACTACCATACAATAAAAAAGAATAGCCACATTACCAGGTAGGCATGTATCTACAGACTGTAATCTCATACTTTGGTCTCTGAACTCAAAGTTCACTGTCACTAGCCACTTCTTGTAACCATTATCTACCCCAGAATAGCAACACTTTACCACAAATAATCTTAAAGTGAAGAAGGCAAAATCTAATGGAAAAATAAAAAAAAGCAAAATAAAAGACCTATGTCTCTTTTTCACACTGAAAATTAAAAATGGCATTTTAGGCTATAAAGATAAATTAATTTCTATTTTTTATTTAACCATAAGCATTAATTTCTGCTTACATATGAGACTCTGTGGACAGAAGGATTAGTACCCTGAAGATATTATGGTATGTAATTTGGGGAGCTCTCATAATGAAATTGAAATCTGAATTGTTAAAACTCCAGTGGATGCCACACAAAACAACTGTTCATTAGGCATTAAAAAATGAATTAATAATTTAAACAATTCAACAATTAGTGATTTGCTTTCTTTTCTGCGGACTTGCATAATCTTCTAAACTAGATCGAACTAACAAGTCATCCTTTCTGTTGGTCACCTGCTTTATTTGTTCCTGTTGATTTCTTGCTCCCTGAAAGCTGTATCACTCGAATAAGCATTTGTCCTAAGGAGTTTCTGTAATCATATGACATTACATTAGGTCACATTTTGTCATCAAGACTTGAGAAGGCAGCCAACATGTTTTGATAGCAATTTTTAACAGCTTTAGATCAAGACTGCCTGCTAAAATCAGAGACTATTTCACAGTAGACAGGGAAAGGTAGGACCTAATATTCCTTACACTTCTAAGATAAAGCTTTAATAACAAAACATTTAATTAGATTGCCTCTAAAAACCCTGAAAGTCAGCAAGTTTTTGTTTGCAAGAGATGAGTAACGCAAAGAAATGGTCAAAATGAATTAACATTCCTGAATTTAGTAAGTTTTTTTCTGAGATGTTGAAATCCAATGTGCAAAATCACAATTTAGCATGTACAGACTATGCATTTTTGCAAAATATAATATATTCAGGTGACCACTTCCAAAGTGGTTGTGTTTATGTTGCGTTTATAAAGGCAGGGGAATTTGCTGAAGTTAAGCTTCCCTTCTATGTGTTCAACTTCGCAAATGTCTGTTTGTCTCAAAACCATTTTTTCCACAGAATTTAAATATGAAAGTTTGAAATCAAGAATTTTGCCAATGCACTAATACAGATACACAACAGTGAGGCAAATATTAATGCTGAAAGAAAAGATAATTTCCCCTACCACACAATTTGATACATATTTTCCTATTCTTTACCTGCTTTAGTACTTCCAGTAAGTTCTGTCCATTATTCAACTGGTATTGCTCAGCTGAAGACTTTTTCTTTCCTCAGCCTCTATGTTTTCATATAAAATCAGCTCATGAAAACCATTTTAGATCCTAACCAATTATTTTCTTTTAAAACAAATGAGGCTTGCTTAGCAACAGCAGGTATACTTTCAAGAGAGTAACATTAACTGAATTCCAAATGCAGGTTTTCCAAAATATTTTCCTGACCGCTTGAAAATCTGGCCGTGTTTATCAGATTATTCCTACACGCATATCTCTTTATATATAGACAATTTTCTGGGTTTATACACACACTCTCATATTCCTCTACATTCATGGTTTTCACTGTAGTTGTACTTCAACTTAATGTATGATATGAATCAGGGCCAGATAAAAATGGCCAATAGACATAACAGCACATCCAATATTTCTCAGTCCTATAAGTGATGTTCAATTTGTAGCATTGACTAGGAAAGCAGGAAAGTGTGGCAGGGATCTAGTAGGAGACAAAGGGAGTGTAGGCTTGTACAATATCGGATTTCAGATAGGTAAGAATAGCTGAGAAGGGCTGTGAGAGGTCATAAGGTCGTAGCAGATCTATGGGTGGGAATGGGGATTTCTTTTCTTCACTTTCTCCCCCAGTTTTCCAGTAGAGTTTTTATCCTTGATCTCCTCTTGTCCCACTCCGCAGTGCAGCCAGTTGTCTCAGAAGGTTTCCTTTAGGATGAGGAATGTCATCTTCTTTCTTCCACCTCATCATTTTGTAGCCTCTTAGTTATCGGGGAAAATCACTGGAGAGGAACTAGAGAACATCTCTGGAGATTTCTGGGTGTTTTTTCTGGGTATTTAGGAGTAAAGGAAGGATGGTGATTGCTTTTCCCACTCTCCAGCCACAGGCAAAGAATTCATGATACCTCCTGCATCCTGCTACTCTCAGC
>VZTU01025078.1:288-13226 GCA_013400835.1 Zapornia atra | reverse complement strand
GGGTTTTTTGTGGGTTTTTTTCTATTCCTTCCCAATGATTTTATGTTGCTGTATGAGACAATGTCAGGTGGAACCCTTTAGAAAGATGCACAGGTTGCTCCATTCCTGAAGAGCATCTAAACTTAGTCAAGAAGGTAAGAAGTCCCAGAATTCCACGTGCAGCATGAAAAGGGAGTGGAATTAAAGGTGGGAATTCTCACGTTTGTGTACAGACCAACAAGGGATATGAGTTCCTACACAGTCTGCAGCGAATGTGAGGGAGCAGCCAGCCAGACCTCTGAGTAATGGCAGGAAAATTCTATGGTCGAAGTGCAACTTTCTAGACTTGCTTCAACTCAAATGATTCTTCAGTTGGCTAAGACCAAGTGACAAAGCAAGGACCCAGCTGTGAAGACACATGGGTTAGAGGAGTGGGATATAAACCATTATTGACTTGATCTGACAATGTGCGCTTGCAACCCAGGAGGCCAATCATATCCCAAAGAGCGTTAAAAGGAGTGTAGCCAGTAGGTCAAGTGAGGTAATTCTGCCCCTCTACTCCACTCTTGTGAGACTCCACTGGGAGTCCCCAACATAAAAAGGACTTAGAACTGGTCCAGAGGAGGGCCACAAAGATGATTGGAGGGCTGGAGCACCTCCCCTGTGAAGACAGGCTCAGATTGTTGAGCTTGTTCAGACCTTAGAGAAGCCTTCCAGCACCTGAAGGGGCCTATAAAGAAGCTGGGAAGGGACTTTTTAGGAGAGCATGTAGTGACAGGACAAGGGGGAATGGCTTTAAATTGGAAAGGGGTAGATTTACAGTGGATATTAGGAAGAAATTATTCACTATGAGGGTTGTGAGACACTGGAACAGGTTGCCCAGGAAGGTAGTGGCTGTCCCCTCCCTGGCAGTGTTCAAGGCCAGGTTGGATGGGGCCTTGAGCAGCCTGGTCTAGTGAAAGGTGTCCCAGCCGATGGCAGGGGTGTTGGAACTTGATGATCTTTAAGGCCCCTTCCAACCCTAACTATTCTATGATTCTGATTGTCTGTAGGAGAGGGGGTGTGAGGTTTTTTTTCTGAGGGTTTTTGGGGGTTTTTTAGTAAACAAGTTTGTTTTCTACTCTTAATAGATCTATGTATCTCCATCCTAAATTTGTGGACTAGTTTGAGATCCTGTAACAAGTCAAAAATCTTTAACAGCACTGCACTTCAAGGGCAGAGTCAATTTACAGGTGAATTTCTTCTTTAGTTCTTGTCCTTCAGCAGAAGGAAACATGTTGTTCTGCCAACCCAGCTCCATATCAGTGTCTTGAGGGGATTTGTAACAGGCTTTAGTTGGGTCCCATAGATTGGCTTACCATTAGTTATTGAAGTAAAGCTAGGTTTCTGGAGAACCTTTTTCAGGTTGGTTTCTGAAAACCAATTGGTGTGCCACAAGACCACTTCATGATGCAGACTAAATCTTGGTAGGGGGAAAAGAGCAGGGTGTTTGCTTCAAATATGGTAATTTGAAGGACAGTGCTAATGCCAGTGCAACTGATGCTAGACATCATTATGTTTTACTCTCAGTGTGGTGGGAACAGAAAGCATCTGGATCCGTTGATACTCATTCGTGTCACTTCACATCCATAGCATGTCTTATTCGATGACAGTTCTGGTTTAAGATCCCTGAGCAGGTATAAAATTGATGTTGTTTTTTGGGCAGGAAAACTAAAATGAAAGGTGGTCCATGCACACAGTGATGTTTTGGGTAACTCAGATCTTTCTACCTCGATGAGGAATGTTTTGTCTCTGCTAAGCATGGCACTATCTGATACATTTCCAGATCTTGTATAAAGCTGATCATGCGGTATTTGGCTTGTAGTAAAACAGGAAAAACATGTTGTAGGTTTCCAGGTAGTAGGGGAAAAAAACTCAAGCAAAACACATTCTTTACTGGAAACCATCATTCTTGTAGAATAATCATGCATCTTTGGTTATAGGGCTACTCAGACAGCATGAGAATGAAATGAGCTGGAAGGAAACATTCAATTAGATAAAAATGCTGGGAAAACGCACAAAGTGCTTTTTATACCACAATGGGGTTTTTTTAAGCCTTTGCATTATTTGAGTTCTTTGCTATCTGTAAAAGGCATTAAAAAAAAAAAAGAAAAAAAGCCTAAAAAACCCAGAACCCCAAAACAAAACCAGAGAGATTTTCTTAGGAAAAGCTGAAGAGATGGCATTTTTCTGGTATTCAAAATCCTTAAAGAGTTCATTTGGCTAATCTTAGAAGAAAAGAAACTGAAACAGCCTTTGTCAGACCACTACCAAGAATGAACAATGTGGTTTGAATGCTTGGCAACTTCAATAAAGCGATTGGGTTTTTTTGTTTGGGTTTTTTTCTTTCCCCCGAGTCAATTATGTATTCTCCTCCCCCATATCATTCTTCTTCTCCAACAATATACTTACCTACCACAAAAATTGTTGGTGACTTTCTAGCTGATCAACAATGGTCATTGTGCTGATGGGTGTCCACTTAGTAGCTGGAACCCAACATTTCTGAAATCAGTCTGCTGGTTTACAGGCCCAAACACAACATTTATGCTCTTCTCAGAAATAAGAGTTTTGTGAAATACAGTGAAGTTGTCAAAAAGCAGAACAGGTAGATTCTGCTTGTTGTGATAATTATTGCAGTGTACCAAGCCTAATTTCCTATACCAGATTGACATCAGTAGTTGATGTTGCTGACTTCATGTGTACTACCACTGTAAGAGAGTGCTCAGGTCAGAGAATAGGTTTTAGAAGTAGGAGGAAGTGATCAGCGAAATACCGAGGTTCGTGTTTTCAATACTCCTGCTTCACCCCATACTTGCTATCTATCGATCTTTTGCTATGAGATGGAGAGACTTGGAGAGTGATGGACTCTGTATCCTGTAGACATGTCAATAAATTAGTTTGAAACCACTACCAAAAGAGGAAGATTTTAAGAAAATCTTTATTACAGGATATAAATTGTGGTTGGAGCACTTAGTACAATTCCTATCCATAAGTGAATTTTGTGTGTAGATTGAAAGCTTATTGGATTAATATATCAGAATTGTGACCTGGTCGTTCAGAACAACTTGGCATAAGAATCATTTTAAGCCTATCTGTACTCTATGAATGTCCAGGATTTAGGGAAACTTGTAAAAAAAATACTGAGAGAGAAGAAATTGGTACTAAAGCCAGATGAGATAAACAGTTGTGCACCTTTTTTTATTTCAGTTAATACAACATTTGTGGGGGGATTGTGTTGGTCTCCATAATAAGGCACATCAAGAAAGCAGATTAGCCCTGTTGATCCTCTACAGGGAACTAACTGGTATCACAGTTTTGCAGCAGATAAGCTTCTGTTGCTGAAAGGGAATTTTCCAGCTAATGTCCAAACAATCAGGGCTGGTGTGATTTTCTTTTTAACTGTACATCCATATCTTTTACAGTAGTATTATGGGTCATATCATCATTCCCAGATAGATGTCTCTGAAGGCACCAACACCAACAAGACTTTTAAAACACCCCCTCCACAGATGCTCTCCCTCTTCTTCTGCTTGACAAGTACTCCTCTGAGATATCACCTCCATGAGAACAGCAACACAGTAATATTTAGCATTGCCAAATTCATAGCACTGGCATGCCTGTGAAATTAAGGTATCGGGTTTTATTTTAGTCTCATCAAAGTTACTGCAGAGAAGCTATGACAATAAGGATATAGATACTTTTCTCTAAAAAGAGGGGAAAAAAATATGGAGACCTAAGAAAAGGGCTGTAAGTCTTATCTGGGGCTGCCAGGTGTTGCTTCTTTCTTAGCTTGTCTTTCATTCCTTCTTCTGTTTCACTCATACTAGGAAAAAGAAGAAAATAAAACCACAGAAAAGCAGAATGACAACAGAAAAACCAGCAGATACTTTGCATACCAACATTTACTGATGTGGAAGCCGATGAAGACTGTAGTCTGTAGGCTATTCTCTACCTTAGCTCAATTCTGGCATGATGCTAAGTTATCTGACAACTCTTTCCAATTACTGCATTCACAATTGAAATGTGTTATTGCAAGCCTGGCACTTGGATATTGGCACTAATTTGAAATAATCATGAAATACTGATCTTAGGAAATATATCGTTTTTAACGTAAAACTTGGGTACGTCTTAGGGAATGAGGTTTGGTGTTCAGACTACTTTTGACAAGTCATTTGTTGAAAAATTAGTGCAATACAGTTTGCCATTAAGGACAGATAAGCGCTGTAATGGATTGCCTGAGGGGGCCATAAAAACTATCAGTTGAAGCTTAAGGACATGTAGAATATCTATCAAGAATGGGACATGAGCGACAAGACTATTTCTCCAACCCTTCTAGCCCTCTTTTTTATGTTAGCTTGCTGGGCTCTGCTTTAATCATTTAACAACATTCTTTTTGTCCCCATCCTTACTTATCAGGTGTTGAAATGTTTTTGGGTAGGTTTGGAGGAAGAAAAGATTGAGGATAATGCTGAGGGAAAGTGGCTTTCTATTAGAGAGTTCTTGAATTTAGAGTGTTTTCAGGCAAGTTTGATAAACCTTGTGTGGGAAAGTTCATTTTTAGTGCTTATTGCTTGTGGGTCAAAGGTGTACTAGATACCATTTTTGTGATAGCTTAGAAGCAGATGGTTTACAGCTGAGAACAAATATTGTAACACAGTGACAGTATTAAGTGGCCATGGGCAATTCCAATCAAACACTGAAACAGAAGTAAGGTGTGCAAGGTGCTTCAAGGAGTTGGGTCTCAAGAATCATGGACAGAGACTGTTGCAGTGTCTGTCACTAATGTTGCCTGCTGGTTTGTATCAAACCAAGACTTTGGTGGTTGTTCACCTTTCAGGCTGAGTATTTCCTTCTCAAGGTGAACATACTGAGGTTTTAAAGGAATTTTAACTAATCATCATTGTTTGTTATTACAGGCAGAGGAACTATCAAGTAATTAAATGTACTTTTGCACAGAGCTTCAGAGATAAATCCCTATTTCCCTACAGTGCTTGTTGCCATCCAGCTAATCTGGTGTATGATGGGGCAGAATACTGGAGCTGGGAGGGCAGTCTCTTCAGTGCTATCCCATCCTTCCCTCTGTGTTGTCAGGGCGAGGCAGGATCCTTCCAAGTCCAATGGCAAGCAGTCAAGAAGCAAACGCCCAGGGGTATTTAGCATCACAGTTACATGGGGGAAAAGTTGAGGAGCAGGAACCTTTGTTCAAAGTGTAGAGGAGGCATCTGGAAGAACCTAGATTCAGTCTATGTGAAGTTTTTGTTTTAATGGTCGCACACCAGAATCAGAGGGTCTGAGAAATGAAGAGTGGGGATGGAGCAGGATGAAGCAGGGGCAGACGCTAGAGGTCAGGGCAGAAGGGTAAGGCAGAGTAGGCAGGGTACCATATTCTGCTCTGTGTACAGCTGGAGGACCAAAGCTGAAATTTGAAAATACCCGTTTATCCTGGCTACTTAATCAGAAATCTGGGACTGTTTGCTGAAAGCAGAGATCATACTGGCCTCATTTGCTGCTACGAGTTTCCATCACATCTGTATGTCGGTTCCTGATCTGGTTGTTAGGATCCCTGCTTATCTGGGAGGCTTTACAGAGAAACGAGAAGCAGAGAATACCTGACAAGGATTCAAGCAAATCTTTACAACAGAATTAGGCAGCAGAAGTTGATACAATTCCACTGTGTTGCCTTCAGCTATTATAAGCAGATAGCTATTTCTTTCCCTGATGCACATTTTGCAAGTTATGAAACCCCATTGGTCCTGTAGACAAGCAGCGTCCCTCCACACAAACATGATTTATCCCCAGAGCACTTTTAGAAATGAAATGGTCATGAAAGAGAAGTTGTGTAACGATGCATTTGTACAAGGAATAACTCAGAATGTAGCCAACTGAAGGCTTCTCCAGCCTCCAGACATACCTCTTGGTTTTTTTCTTGTTTGGGTGTTTGGGGTTTTTTGTTCCATAGATGAGGGCAAAGCCTATCTTGTTGCTGTTTTGCAGGGGAGGAAAAAAATTGCAATTTTGTGTTGAATTACAAAGAAACATTGCCATCAGGAATGGTATTTTCTCTCCCTTCACAATCCCTACTTTCTGCTTCTTACCATCTGATCTTGTGTAGGTGACCTTGACTTCTGTCTTGATAATCCTCTCTTTTGATACCTTTCTTTTTTTTTTCATTTTGCCTAAGTTTTTATTCCACCTAGCTCACTAAACCCTGCAGCTGGCTAGGATAAAGCCCTTACCTCCTGCTCTCAGCACTTCCTTGCTTTAGCAAGTCCTCATCACTTTTGACCAAGTGCAGATATGGGAACAGTTACTGATGCTTACTGCCAAAACCTTGTCCAGGCTACTTTACCTGACCCTAATGAATGATTAAGTTACTCTTACATTAAGCTGGTTTGTTTGGGTTCTCAGTTTTGATAAAAGCATGGTTGTTTTGCGGTATAGTCTTTTAAAAACCTGGCTATTTTCAATAAAAATGCATTGGTGTAAGTTACAGGTGTCTCATCAGTCATAGCTTTCAAAAGTACACTCATCCCAACAGTAGCAATTTCTGCTGTCATGTCAAAAATGGATCCTGTGTCTTGCTATGATCTGTCTTGATGCAAAGTAAATATGTTGTATTTAGCTGTAGTATTTGATACAGGAAATTTAAGACTTCCCAGTTCACTTGGAAAAGTTGTGGGTTTGTTGGGTTGGGTTTTTTTAAACTTTTTTCCCCATATTTTAGAAATTAAGAGTGCTATTACTTTAAAATTATTAGGTGGTCTCTCCTTGTTCATATGTGCTAACATTCACAGGAGTTGGTCCTGATTTTCCTTTGTTTTCTGTATACTTTTGAGGGACTGACACATTTTGATGGTGCTGCTTCACCTCTGACCACTCTGTAGCGGAAGCTACGCTGTGTTTCCGCTGTGTGTTCCTTGATACTTGAGTATATTGAACGTGAAAATGGCACAGGTAGAATTATGAATATATGTGGCTGAATTCCAGGAACAGCATGAATGAACACAGTTCTGTTTCCACAGGCTTCTCTTACATTGATGGCAAGGTACTTCGAATGGCTAATGTTACACACTTTCTAAGCGTGTCACTATTTCAGCTCTTGAGGAAGATTTTAATATGTTAAACCTAAAGGGGCTTTTAAGTCCTATGGGCTTTCAGCTCACAGGAGCTGTAATCTCACTGATAATTGTGAGTAAATATTCTGCCTCCTTCTAACTTTCCTCCATCCCTTTTGTTTTCACTACTAATTTGCACAAAGATTTGGGTTAAAAAAACCCCCAACTTTTGCACTCCAGCTCTCAGCTCTGTACTACTTTACTCTCTGTAGAGCAACATCTCCCATCCCCCAGCTCCCCAGGTATAGAGGATGACACAGTACAGGTTTTACATTGGTATCTGCTCTGTTATCTTGAAACAACTAGATGAAGATTAAATAGTTGTCATTTTTTTCCACTTAAATCTTACTTCTGCATTTTATTTTGAAAGCCTCTACCCTAACTTGAAGTTATCTTACAAGTTCCCAATAGAAGTACTGGTTTTTGACTGTATTCATGAATGGCTAACAGGAACCAGTGACTACCATGAAAGGTGTGTCTCTAGCTTAGATAAAAATGCTTTCTTCAAAGCTTATTAGAGAAAGGGAAAAAGCATGGGTCCCAAATATTTGGTAGAAATGTTCTAGCTTCAGTGCAATAGCATTCTTCTCCCCAAAACATCAGACATGAGCTGCAAGAGGACTGTCTTCCTAGCATCTGTGGATTCTGGCCAGTTTTTCTTCACCAGCTTCCCTGCCACATTACAGCAGTGCTTTCCAAGCTTGTTTGATCGTGTAGCTCTATCAGTCAAACATTTCTGAGCATGCACACGCAGTATATTGATATTTATTTATAGATAATATGCATGTACTACTCTATTAATATATTACGAACCTTAGAAAATCTAAAGAAAAAACAGAAGTAAAAAAAAAATGAGATAAAAATAAAATAAATACTTTTTAAAAATTCTTTAATGTATTAATGGTACAAAAATATTTTCTTCGTGCACCCCAGGGACTTGTCTTGCTAAAGTGCCTGCCTGATGTGTGCACGCCCCACTTTGGAGACCCCTGGGGTGAAGGAGTACTAAATTCACAGTGGTAATAACTTTTCTGCTGAGGTGTCTGATTGAAACCTAGTTGAAGCAACCCTGCTTTAGGTCAGCTCCTGGAAGAAAGGAGTCAGAGACAGCTGCATTGGTGAGATACATTTGGGGTCTGAAAGCAAGGAAGCTGTAGGGCCATGAAGGATAACCCTGGCACATGGGAGTTCCGTGCCCCACAGCCCACCCCCTCATTTAGACCATCTGAAGGCTGCAGTCTTTCTTTATCAGCAGTGGGCACCGTATAGAGAATGCAACAGGAGCAGTCCTACCAAAGTTTTAATTTTCTTCTTTTTGTTTTTCTGTCAATGCCTTTAGACAACATTACTCCTTAACTTTTTGGCTCAGCTCCATGGGTTTACTGAATAATATACACACAGTTATCTTCACAACAAGTTTGTGTTGCATCTGGGGTTTAACTGTTGGTGTTTATGTGATCCTGTCCTCCAAAACCCAAGTAGTTGCCTATGCTGGAGTCCCTTTCTTTCTGCAAGCTGAGACAGATATCCTTGGGATGGTACACTGCAGGTTAATTATGACTTTTTACTACTGTATCATTCATTATGAAATTTATTTATTCTAAAACCCTGTTTGCAAGTAGTATTTTAATTTAAATCCATTTCAACCACTTCAGCCTTATACAGTAACCGTGTTTCAACAACGTTGTTCTGGAAGCGTTAGTCTACATTGGGTCACTTTTAGTCAAAATGCAACACTAGTAGGTACAGAAGGTTACAAGGATTTTCTTTATTACAGTCATCCAACTGATCCAATTATAATCAGTGCTTTGCATTTCAGCTATCCCATTTTCCCCTTCTAGCTGATTAACAGAAGGCTCTGGCAGATCTTTGGAAGTTCATGACCAAATAATTTGTCAATGGAATGTAGTGTATGCAAATTGATAAATGTAGCTGTTAGGAAGAAATAATCATTGAAGTTGCTGATGAGAACAGAAGATCCTATTAATAATTCAAAATAATCATCACCTCCACTTTCTATCCTAATCTGCTAAATATATTACATTATATCGCATTCCCCTTCCTAGGGATGTGTAAACATCAGAGCATAAATGACTTCATATATGAAAAGTTTTTTGCAAAAAGCTTTCTAATTTTATCTGTCCAGTTCACGTTAATCCTCTTGAAGAAACGAGCAAAGGAGATACAGTTTATCTACACAATAATAATGGTGTTTATAAATCTGCACTTGAAAAGGAAGGTGTCGCTTAATGCAGTAAATTACACTAGTCAGTCTCAAACGGCCTCTGTAGCAGCAGTTACATTTTCCAGGCTTTTTTCTGATTTAAAAAAATACTTGAAGTTAGATGTTGAAAGAGTAGTACATTCATCATTAGGTATTCTTCTTTCATCCACCTCATCTCCCTTTCTTTTCTCTTGACTTCCCTCTCACCAGTGTTTTCAATTTCAATTAGTGATGTAATTAAGCAGGCAATAGCATTTAGATTTGAAGTTATGTTTGCTTTTGAAGACTTCTCAAGGCCTTCACCTTTCTTAGGACTTTATTGTTGTCTCTAATCAGAAGTCACAGAAATAGCAAAAGATCGTGTGTTACCCTCCTTACCATTATAAGACTCTGATTGTGCCACAACTCAATTTTTTTCCAAGTCTGAACAGTTTTTAAAATCCATATAAACATTGCTACAGCCAACTTTACTAATAAAATCTTAGTCTTAGCACTTATGAAATGAAGAATTGTCCAGCCGTGCCTTCTGGTTTAATTTTTACAGAGGCTTCCATTTCATTCCCTTAGCTTTTTTCTTTAGTGATTCATACAGCAGCGTAAGGAACAAAATGCCTCTCTAAATGTATTTATTTTAGTGGCCTGGGAATATACAACTGTTCAGAGATTCATCTCTGCTTCTACAGAGAGGCACTGATAATATGTTGCTTTATTCCTTTGCAATGAATTTGGATGACAGTTTATATTCAGCTTAAAAAAGAAAAAAGAAAAGGCCCCAACCACAGAAAGGGATATTGATGTCATTACAGTAAATACCCTTGTTCACATTATTAAGACAATCTGTGACATGAACCTCCTAACATCAACGATGTTTAAATAAGGGTGGTTTCTGTTCCTTGATGAGAGAAATTTAAGGAAAACGCTGTTACCACCATAATATAAACCTCATCAGGTTTTGGTTATTTAAAGCCTTTGCTGAAAACACCAACTGGGGATGACTTTTATTTAAAGCAATGGCTAGTCATTTAGCAGGACAGTGTGGTTAATGTATAGTTTTCTGCATTAATGCTGGCTGGAGTGAAAAGCAGGAGTAAGTTTCCATAAGTATTTTACCAGTAGTGTGTAATGAATTCTTAGTGCAACCAGCCCAGGGTACCGTTGCTTGGATCTACTTTTTCTAAATTATAACAGGATAATGTAAAAAAAAAGCTATTTTAAGTGATGCTAAGCAGTAATAATGCTAAATAGTCTTAATCTAATCCAATGATTAGGATAGGGTTTTAAAGGTTTGTTTTGCCTTTTTTTAATTCAAATTGTACAGGGGGAGGTTGTTTCAATGTCACTGTCTCACTGTTCAGCATTCAAGTGGCTCGAGTTTTGCTTGCAAAATATTACAGTAGGCATCTTTCATCAAAGAAGCTATAAGAAGCGTCCCCTGTGTGGAGCTTGAGGTGGGATGGAGTCTAACACAGAGCAGATTGGTAGCTGGTCAGGGCTGGTTATGCCAAGGCAGATAGTAACTGAAATGCCCTGGGGTTGAGCAGGACCTTCCTGCCCCGATGCTGCATGAGCCGGTTATGTTGACACGTTCCTGCATTACCAGCCCCCAGCAGGCATTCATGTGCCTTAGTTCTGAGCTGATAGTTTGTTTCTTATTCAATCTATTTGATGGTGTGAACAAGGAGGAATTACAATTAATCTGCTGTACAATTTGTTGGGGGTATAGAACATGACTCAATAGTCTCATTCTCTGGAGCTATTCAAAACCCGCCTGAGTATGATCCAGTGCAGTCTGCTCTAAGTGATCCTGCTTTAGCAGGGGGGTTGGAATAGTTGACCTCTGGAGGTACCTTCCATCCCTTACCCTTCCATGGTTCTTTTATAATACCATTTTCTGGCCTTCTTACATTCTACTTTTTTCTACTGCTTCCATATTTTTCTTAACATTTTAGTTCTGTTTTAGCCTCTTGTCACATTTATAGCTGTTGTTTCTCTTTTATTGATACTAGAAAGTTGTAGGTCCTTTGATGAGCAGTGATCTATTCCTTATGATTCAAAGGTTTTGCCACTCTGGAATGTCTGATGAGGTAAATAATTTATTTTACTGGAATGATGTCATATTCATGAGTTTCAAGACCCAAGGGCCCTGAAGTCTTAATAACTGTAATTCCTAAGCAATTAACTCTCTCTGAAAAATAAAATGTGTCTAAAAGGACAGAGATCTTTTTCTCTGTTGGTCTTCTCTGGTACTCATCTGGTCTAGGAATAGATACAGAACTTTCCACTCTACTGTCTTTAGTTAAATCAGAATCCCCCTTCTGGTGTTTTCTTTTGGCTTTCCAAGGTATCTCTTTCTTTGCTTCTGCAGGATTAATCAATCACTGTCACTAAGCTTTATCATAATTTCATGACAAGGAAAAATACCTACACAATCTTCTGTGTTTTCTGTTAACCACCCAGTAATGACTCCCAGGTGAAAATCTGGTGCTGCAAGACCAGGGGTAGTAAAGTTTGGAAAAGATGAGAACGCTTTCATACATGCCTGCAGCCTGAGTGACTAAAGTGCTTCCATGAAGGTCTGTCAAAATATTACATGCTACATTTCTTGGTAATAGCTATAAATAGAATATCATATGCAAACACATGCACTTGCTGCAGCTGACATTTTATCCGTTTCAATGAGATGTGCTTGCCTTCCCCCCTTAGGCTCCTTGGAATTGCTCAGTCTGAAAGCATTGCACCAATGCTGCTAAGGTTTGCAAGTAATTATTCAAAAAATTAAATTGTTAAATCCGTTTGGACTGATGTGTAATTTTACTGAAACTAAATCTCAAAGAGGAACACTCTGCAGTGTGACTTGTAAGCAGGCAGGAGGACTTTTAATGGAAGATACAAATCCTGCAGCTGGTCTTTAATTCGGTGACCTCTCATTAATTTCAAAGGTATCGCTTGGGTAAAGAACTTAGAAAATGACCTTTGGGTTTTGCCTATTTAAATTGCTAGTGGAGCAGTTGCATCACCCTTGTGGAAAAGAACTATGGAAGGAAAAATAAAGATAGTAAGTGCGTGGTTTAAAAGCACCTTCTGTAGATTTGCTTCTATATTGATTTTCACAAGCTTGGCAGTATCTACTTTGACTTACTATGCCATGGTTAGAGGTTAATCTCAAAAAATCCCCACCTTACAGCATTGCTTTGACATTGGTCCTTGTAAGATGGAATTGCAAGGGAATGCAGAGGCTTTGAAAAGGCCAATACAATCACAGCTAAATTTAAACAATCTGTATTAGATTACGAGTTCTCTTTTGTGGAACTTCAGCCCCTTGAAAATCTGTAGGAATAAGATTTGCAGAGTTTCAAGGCAGAAATTCAAGGTCATTTTCTATGGGAACCTTCTTATATCAGAAAGGTGAAATCTTGATTGCTTTTCAGAACATAATTTGTGGGGAAATAAATGCTGACGTTTTACTTTTCTGTTCAATCGACATGTTCCTTTTTATAGGATGGAACCTAGATGCTGTGCCCCATGGAGGCAAGCAGCTTGCCTTCCTTCAGACCTTCCTTTAGATGCAGGGGAATGGGGGG